>PVIA01002488.1:0-207542 GCA_004024845.1 Tonatia bakeri | reverse complement strand
TCACTTCTCTGTTCTGCAGATGTGCAATTTATGCCTTGAAATTCCAAGAAGGAAAATAATGGCATTTTATTTCTCTGGCTCTTTAAAATATGGTCCGTTCCAAAAGGTTGAATCTATAAACATTACTGGAAACGTGGGAGTGGATGCCAGGAATTCCTGAGCTCCGCGTCTACTCGGGCCAGGAGATGGCTGCTGCTCCTGCAGCTTATGGGTCGAGAAATATTGCTATTGGCCACTTGGAAATTTTAAGCCCCTTGAAAATATGACTCCATTAGGAGATTCCTGTCAAGAGACACCCAGGCAGCATTTCAGCTTCCCTATCGATCCTGCCTTTGTGGCGCGTCCAGGAGCCCTACCGCTGAGCATTCCCAATCCTCTCCTGTTTCCCCAGCCGCTAGCTGGACTGACCTCTGCAGTACCTTGACATTTTCTGAAGTTGTCCTAGTAGGAAATGGACCACAGGATTAGGAAGGCCAATAGAAAAGACGTCTCCGGTGTGGGCTTTGATACCCCCAGCAATGAAGTGCAGGTAGATTATGTGCATCTCTGTTACTGGAGGGGAAATAGAAAGCACGCCCAACTGGCACGCCCAGTGCTCCTACCACTCAGAGCAAAGGCTGACGGATGAACTGCTTACATGGTCCTTGCTTAACCTGCTCGCTTTCGCTGGGAATCAGCAAAGACCTTTCCCTGCATCAGGCTTCTTAAAAGGTACCCTGCAGGACTACAAGGTGGTGATCCCTCTACAGCTCTCTGAGTTTTTTTGGATGGTGATGACAATGGCAATGATGACGGTGATGATGATGAGAAGAAGAACGACCATGACACACATGTGACAAGGCAAGGGTAAAGGATGCAGATGGGACGGTAATTAACGCAGTGAGGACTTCATGTTCTCACCAAAAAAACCTTGACTGAACCTAAAATACACTAACGAAGACTTTCCTGAATTAACTTGAGGTGCTAATTACAACACTTGATTTCATCCACATTACATGATCCAAAAGAAATGATGGCTCATGCCCAACATGTCTGTAAAGAAAAGTGCGCCGGGGGCGGGCGAGGGAAAGAGAAGATAAACCCAAGGGTGTGAAAGCCTGAGGAGAGAAAGACTGTGGCAGTCGTGTTTTCCTAGATTGGCAAAGTCCAGGTCACTTTTTGGAACCATGATATATATACACAAATTGTGTTTCTGGGAAGGTACAAGCCTGGGATCCCAAAGCTCCCTGCTGGCTGCAGCAACCTCCTGTGGAATAAAGCTATCCATGTGTTCTTGGCAAAGAGGAGCTATTAAGTGTAAGGAACCACGAGGCTCCTGAAATGCACGTCTAAGGTCTCTGGCCACATTAGAAATTATTTTCATTTTTGCTTTTATGTGTTTTTAGAAAATTAATACTAAGAGAAAGCTTAGGCCTTGGACCAGAGTACAATTTCCATTTTTTTTTAAAAAGATTTTATTTATTTATTTTTAGAGAGAGGGGAAGGGAGGGAGAAAGAGAGGGGGAAAAACATTGATGTGCGACAGAAACACTGATCTGCTGCCTCTTGCACGCCCCCACCGGGGACCCGGCCCACAACCCAGGTATATACCCTGACCAGAATCGAACCTGCAACCTTTCTGTTCGTGGGATGACACACAACCCACGGAGCTGCAACCAGCCAGGAGACTGGCTGAGCTGTTGGTAGCTACCAGACTCAATGTGCCTAATATGATCGCGAGCTTTACACAACTGTCAGGAAAATGTACTGCCTGGCAGACAGCTGTGAATGCACCCTGTCCTCCCGGCCTCACAGTCATTGCCACAATAACATCACGGGTGCCCGATCCTTAGCCTGAAGGGGGCGAAGGGTGTGATAGGCTTAAACAGGGAACTGCAGAGCTGAGGGCTGGAAGGGAGCAGCCTCGGTTAAGACACAGTGTTCCTAAATTGCCTGCTTTTGGCTGACAGATGCTCCCCGCTGGCTGGTGTGCAAGTCTGCAACTTGCAAAAGCAGGCTGGAGAGACGGTTTCGCTTGCCAAGCCAGAGCAAGGAGGAAGTTAGCAGACAGGGCTAAGAGATGTGGTGCATTTTGTTCATTGATTTTAATCCCCTGCCTTTCCTGGGACATCCAACTGGGCCCGGGAAGGGTTGTTTGATGATTCTAGTGATGTCCACTCATCTGAACAGTGTGTGTCTGGATTATGGAGTGACCCAGTTGCCTCAACATCACTCTTTCAATTCACTTTTGCACAGAACCTTCCCTGGCTTTAGCAGTCAGACTTTAGACCAGCGGTTTTCAAAATATGGTCCCAGGTTCAGCAGCATCTTCTGAGAACTTGGAAAAAATGTTAATTCTTGGGTCCTACTCCAGACCCACTGAACCCAAAACTCTGGCAGTGGGCAGTAAGTTCTCCAGGGACGCTGGTGCTCACTACAGGTCGGGCACTACTGCTTTAGACCAAGCAGGTCAGCTAGGCCATGGCCATTGAGACTGATGGAACATAGCTAGTTATACCAGAGCAGGGGTGGGGCGAGGGGAGAGAGATCTAATGAAGGGTGGAGTCCACTCCACCGATGGCCATCTCTGTGAAACTAAGGTGCTTTCATATGGGTAGCCCAAATGAAGTAAGACTTGCCAGGGAAAAATGAGCACTGGGATAGAATACAAAAGTTCCTCCTGGGCTGGTGTGGCTCAGTGGATTCAGTGCTGACCTGCGAACCAAAAGGTGGTAAGTTCAATTCCCAGTCAGGGAACATGCCTGGGCTGTGGGCCAGGCTCCGAGTTTGGGGCGTGCGAGGGGCAACATATCGGTATATCTCTCGCACATTGATGTTTCTCTACTTCTCTTTCTCCCTCCCCCCTCTAAAATGTAAATAAGTAAAATCTTCAAAAAAGAAAAAGAAAGAAAGATTCTAAGGGCTTTGTGGTCTTCGGAAGGAAGCTGACAAGGTGGGGCATGGCCCCGAGTGGGTGGCGGCCTGCCTGGTGGGAGGAGCTGTCGTTTCTCTCCAGGCACTGCTCTGTTTTGTGCACGGTTCTCCTGACCCCATTAGAAGCGTCTTCATCATTCTGGAGACACAGAGAGAATGGGAAATGGAGGAGGGCATGAGAGAGGGGGAGAGTGGGTTCAGCAGAGAGCACTGTCCTTGCAGAATCATTCAGAGTTGGAAGAGTCCTTGGAAGTCACGTGGTCAACCACGTCATGATGGTTGTAGCCGCATCACTATCACCATCACCACTGTCATTAAATTACAGTCGACTGAGTAGCCCACTACATGCCCAGGACCACACTGGGTATTTACGTATAATCTCTAGTCCTCGCACCAACTGTGCCAGCCAGGTGGCATCACGTCACTGTACAGATGAGGAAAATGAAGCTTCAAGCGGGGAAGCAGCAGGTCCAACACTAGATAAGTAACTGGGGCTGGAATGGGGTTCTCACCTTTCTCTGCTATTTGATGACATCACTCTACATTTCTGTCCCCTATGCCTGAATAGCTCCAGGGACAAGGTTCTCCTTACATTCTAGGGCTACCAGAAAGTTTGTTTGTTTGTTTTTAAATTTAAAGATTTTATTTATTTTTTAGAGAGAGGAGAAGAGAGGGAGAAAGAGAGAGAGAGAAACATCAGGGAGAGGGAGAGAAACATGATTGCCTCCCGTATGTACCCCGACTGAAGATCAAACCTGCAACCCAGCGATGTGCCCTGCCTGGAAACTGAACTGGAGACCTTACACTTGGCAGGATGATGCTCCTCCAACAGAGACACACCTGTCAGGACGTACCGGAATGATTTTTTTAAAGCCACTTCCAACATCTACCTCCAGGAAGGGTTGGCTCACTGCCTCGCAGTCAGTCAGCCCCAGTTACACGCCTGGTGACGCCACAGGACACACCCAACCCCCTTCCCACAGTGATGACTTTTTGAGTATCCACACAGAGTTTCAGGAATCTTCACTTCCTCTACTGAAAAAGCCTAGGTTTCTTTTGACTACTCTTCAATTTCTGGTCTAGAAAACCAGAAAACCTCTCATTTTAAAACCTTAATCATTGTATTCATAAACTAACGTTTACATCTCAGAAAGTTCAGGGATATTATTCTCCATGTGCCTAATGACTCTTTGAGCTACTGTATTTATGCAACTGCAGGCACAGACATAAACCCAAAACCCCATTACTCTTCAGCCATGCCAGAGAGCAAAAAAGGTTACCATGTAATTCAATCTCAGGGCTGCAGGGGACCCGTCTTCTGGTGTTTCTAAGGTAAGTCCTCTCCGGAGGATGAGTTGTGTGCTATCAAGTTGGCTGTACTTTCAGAGATGCCAACCAGGCCTCACGGCGTTGGGTCTTGGGTTACAACATGTGGGTGGAAAACTGCACTCTGGGGTCATGCAGAGCCAGCCCCAGGAAGTCTGTGAACCCCGGTGTGACACACTGAGAGGGAGGTCACGAGAGGTGGGAATCTTACCCCGCAGCACCCTGGTCCGGGACCTTGAGGAAATCCAAGCTCTCCGGGGTCTGTGACACGCGGTCCGAGCCGGTAGACTGTTGTCGTGGCAAGGGGGGGCGGGCCATGGAGGTGTACAGGCTTTTCTGATTTGATCTCAGGTTTCCGGGAGCGTGGGGATGTGGCACAAACTGGTTTTTGAGGACGCCATTCTGATGGTATCCTGGAGAGGACAAGAGGACAAAACAGAGCTTCGATTTTATGATCCTTTACCAAAAGGCTCTTTAAATTTCTTCCATTTATTAACCAAGAGCAACTTATTTAACTTCTCCAGGCCTCAGTTTCCCCATGTGAAAAGATGGAGGGTGTAACTGCTAATACAGTGCGACGAACAGAGCTGAACCATGGTAAATTATCCAGCAAGCACCTGGCATGCACTCACACGCACTGGTTGAATTCAACAGCAGAATCACCAGATGTTCAGGGTTTCAGAGCCCAGGCAAGAAAAGGGAAGCTAAAACCACCTTTCAAGGGAGGCAGGCACCTTCTCGGGTCTAAGAAAAATTACAACGCTGTGACTCAAGATGGCTGGCAGGCAGGCAGCTGTTTAAACAGCTGGACATGCATTTTCAAAGGACCAGTCCTGGGCGTCCTTTGCAGGGGCCCGTTCTGAGTGGTGGAGGGACCACCCCCACGCAGCAGGGGACATGGGGCTGCTGCTTGGATCGGTCCCAACAGAGCAAGCTCTCTTAGCCAACGACTGTTCCCAGTCCGTGTCACATTATCTGGTGAGTAAGGGATGGTGGCGACGGGCTCCAGACCACAGGTCTTGGCCGAAAGGGCACTATCCTTCCATGCTCGGCAAGAAGCCCTCGTCTCCTCCTCTCCCACTGACAGGTCAGTAACGTGAAGAACAAGACTCCTCAAGCCAGACTTTGGTGAACCCCCTGCAGCCTCTTCCAACTGAATAAAGGGAGAAACTCTTTGGTACCAGTGGGATGATCTTAGTTTATAAGAGGGACTAGGGGTTCAGTTTTGGCTCTGTCTCTGATTGCTGTGTTGACCTTGAACAAGATATATGAACTTTCAGAGTGTCAATTCTTCATTAAAGAAACAGAGAGCTTGGTGAGGCCCCAATTGCTGCCAAGGCTACCCAGGAGACAGGCCATGAGCACTAGGGACGTGATGCCCGCAGGGCAGAGTGGTCCACGGGTGAGCCTCTCCATGCTGCTTGTCGCCCGCTCACCTGCCATTTATTCGGAAATTAAGAATAAGCATTTAGAATTGTTCACAGTAGTTCCATAGACATATTTCATATTTGTTAAATATGGCTTATTTGTTAAATGTTGGCTTATTATTTTGCATGCGTTTAAAATTCCATTCTCCTCTTACTTTTTATTTTACCTGAAAGAAGTATGGTGTGTGGTGGACGGGAGATTAAGACAAAAAAACAACAGCACAGGTCCTTCCCCACAGATGGTGTGAGAGGTGCTGAGCTGAGAGGTTTGGGTCCAACTGCCTCATTTTATTGATGAAGAAACTGTCACGTAGAGTGTATGGGTGCCATGTTCAAGGTCAGATATTTGGTCTGAGGTGAGGGAAAGGAGCATTCCAGGTGGTCTGGCCAGGATTTTGCCCAAGGGCTGGCACATTTATTAACACAATCCTACACTGGTTCTCTTAGGCTGCTTTATGCTTGCATTTTCTTCAAGAATAAAGGCCGGGGGAGGAGAGACTGCTGGCCCAGGCAGGGGAGCTCCAAGGGATGAGATTTAGTTTCTCACTGCTAGGTACAGCGCCCATATTTTAGCACAGGGAACAAAAGAAATGCTTTTTACTGCTTACCTCTGACACCGCTACAAATAACAGTCTCTTGTCTAGGACGATCTGAGTCTAGTGGGATCCCTACAGACCTAGAATCCCAAACTTATCAACATCAAGCATTCTAGGGGCAGATTTTTATTGACTGAACTTGGTGAATGATGGAGAAACATGTTTGTGAATTTTGAGAGTGCCCTTCAAACACTAAACATATTACTAAAGACAGAAAGTCATATTTATTTGGGTTTGGATGTTTTTGATCTGTATATTATATTTTCATCATAAAAATGATAAACATGAAACATAAGATCTAAACAGTTTTTCATATAGAAAATAATTTTTAAATCAATTTTGTATCTCATATTACTTTAGTTGGAGCAGTTCTCCCAGAGCCTATTTGACTAAGAATAAATATTTTCAACTTATTTATTAAGCTATAAACTAGTTGTAAAATATTGTCATCGTATTTGGCTGGAACTGGGAAATGGTGGTGAGGTCACACCTGGTAAACTCCCATTTCTATAGAGGCAACACCCTACAACCTAAATCTGATGCCCTTCTTGTCGTCCAGGACAAGGAAGCCCTGTCTCTCACTGATCGGAGGAAGCTTTTCCTAAGGAAGTCACAATGCTAGGTAACGAAATCCAGGTCGCTGACTCAGATGCAGTTCAGTTTCACCAGCTCGTACTGTGCCTGGGTTTCAGGGTCACAAGCTGTGCCATTGTGTTGGGACATATCTGGCACTGAAATGGCTCATGGCTGGCTAGTATGTGTGCATCTACTTGCCAATGGGTTTCTTCCCAAATATATTTTACAAGTGATGGCTTCAGGTTAATGGCCCTGGTCTAGAAGGAGCTGGGCTTACCTGGCGGGGGCGGGGCAGCTCTCACTGGGTAGTTGGGATTGTGAGTGCTGCTGGAATAACCTCTGTGTTGAGTGGTGTTCCTTCTGGTAGGACCTGAGAGAAACAAGCAAGACAAAGTTACAGTCAGGACTACCGGTTGGTTTTATGGCTTCTGATGGCATTTTGCTTATGCAAAACTTGTGACACATTTCAAACCCAGATCTGCAGGAGGCTGGCTGCAGAGAAGAGACATTTGAGGGCAATTCTGTTCCAGTAGCCACCTGCCTGGAGGGGGCTGGAGGTTATATGGATGGAGGTACAGTTTTGAAATGTCACAGATAATAACTGTACAAAGAGGTAGCAAAATTTCTTACAAAAGTGTTTCTGCTTGTGTAGACTTTCAAGAGAGAGATGGGACATTTTAATATTTGCCCCCATGTTCCAAACATACCACAGGAACTGAACACGCAAGTGCCATGCGCCAAGGTCGCCAGCACGAAGCACATTTCAGCACTAACTGGACATCTGCTTCTGTCAAGAGCCTTTCATGCGAGAGTTTGTGCTCTATAGTCTTCCGATTGAATGCAGCAGCCATGAAGGCTAGAAGCGGACTTGGACCCTGGGCAGAGACCTGAAGAGCTGGAAAATGATCTAGTGTTACATGGAACAGTACCATGGGCCAGAATTAGGGCTGGGATGGCAGGGCCACATGAGGCCAGAGGAGGCCTGTGTACCGGAGAGGAAAGCAGCAAAGAAGGACTCCAGCGGGACATGAAGGGAGGCAGGGTCAAACCAGCTGGAAGAGGGGGGGCAGAGGGAATTCCTTGTAACGAGAAGAGCAGTAAGTGATGAGGCTGAATAGCACAAAGCAGAGGAGCCGGGTCTGGGCGTCTTGGGACAATGTCACCATATGAGACAATGAGACAGTGTTCCACTCAAGGGGCCCACTGAACACTGCTCACACACACCCTGCTCGTTATCTGCAGCCCTTCCCTGCCGTGCTCCGTACCCTGGCAGGAGAGTGTAGGCCAGAGGAAGGAGAAGTTAGGGTATCTATCCCACTGCTTCCTTCAACCCAACTCTTCCTTCTATCCCTTCAGGCTCAGGGGTAATGACAGTGCCCTGCTGTTCTTTGTCCCTGGCCTCCACTCTGTTCCCTCAACCCTGTGTACCTCTCTGTAAAGAATTCTTTTGTTGGAAAGTATCTTCACAAATCCCCCCTAAATATGCCGCCTGTTTTCTACAAGTACTGAGTACTACACAGACATACACCAACATTTTCTGATTGGCTGTTTATCTGTACTATGTTGGTGCGTCATAGTGCACGCCACTGTGTATCACTGCAGACAGACTTCATAAAGGCCCGTGTTATACCTGGCATCCTCGTCACTGACCATGCGTATGGACTAAGTTTTACAGAGACATCTGCACATGTAGCATATACGATGACTCTGTTGTAAATACCATTTTATAAATATTACTTATAAATAAGAAAGGACTCAAGGCCAGTGAAGGAGGTAGACTGGAGTGTGTTGGTGATATGTGTCTAATGACGTGCTTTAAATGAAGGGGAAGGCACTAGACGTGATGCACAGTAACCTAGTGAACCCACTAGAGCGTTGGTAAATGTGGTCAATTTCTTTAAAAATGATGGAAAGGACAAGTTTTGCATTGTTGACAAGATCTGACTGGAAAGGGCCAGGAAATTTAAAGCCAACAAACTGATTTGTTTTGAACCCAATTAACACTGTGGTGCCAGGAATACCAGACATACTACTAGATCATTCAGAAAGGTTCAACATGCATTTGCCTTGAGGTTGGTTTAGCTGGAAATGTTTGAATCTGAAGAAAACGCAGCCACAGGCGGCAGAGAAGTCCTGGTGCAGTGCCCCGCAGATCTGTGCACGTATCACGAGCAGGCAGTGAGAGGGATGGAGCGCAGCAGGGTGAGGGGAGGCCAGGCTGGGACAGCCCGGGAGCCCAGCCCTGGTTCCACGTGGGGCCCGCCGGACACTTACGGGAGTTCTTGGGCAGCCCGGGTCCGATGCTGACCTGCAGCACTTTGTTACTGGGCTTGAGGATGGCCAGGTCACCGAAGCCTTGGTGGAACTGCACCTGCCGGGAGCCCCCGGCACTCCAGGGACCCCAGTTCTCTTTTTTCAACTTGACTTCAAGCCTGCAACAAGTATGTTTGGTGGAGTTAAAGAGTCAGAATGGGGTTCTACTGGTAGCCAAACCCGCTGTAGAAAGGAGGTAAGACCAGGCAATCTAACGCAGCCCAGGGCCCTTAGGGGTGTGAAGCCACAGGTTTGGCATGACGGTAAGGGGAGTCCTGTGGCCAGAGGCAGAAGCATTTGGGACTCAGCACCAATGAGAAACCAGGTGGTAAGGAAGGTACACCACGACAGGTGCCAATGTCGCTCTGCAGGTGGACTCAGGTGGGACTCCCTGGGGGACAGCAGGAAGGGGACCATACCTGGCCACACCTGCTGTAGTGTGTCCCCATGTCTCTCTCTCATTTCCCCGGGTCTGTGTGCGGAGGACTGAGAGATGTCGGGCGCACGTTAACTCGTGTCTTCCTTGGCAGAATGTGGTCGTTATTTAACTAAGCTCTATCCCGCCACCATCCCGCCACCCCAGGAAGGGAAAAAGACAACACTTAGCAACCAAAGTCCAACCAATAGAGAGGTTTACTTACAATTCCAAATCTCCCCAGCCAGTTTTTGTTTTTCTTATTTCCTACATGCCTAATTCAATTTCATATTCTGCCTTTTTAAACTGATATTTCTTCATGTTGTCAGACCGGAAAAGCATAATTTTAAGTAGCTGCTTATTATTCTATTGAGTGGCTTGGCTCTCGGTAGTCTCCTTCTTTTTCTTTATTATTCCCTTACAACAAATTTTCAGACAAAAATACTGCTCCTGGTACTAACAGCCGAACTGTTCCTTGAGCGGTGATGGGTCCGCACAGCTACCCATATCCATTTCCACGCACCCACAGCAGCGTTTGTCAGGGCGAGTTTCCCTCGCGGTGCGATTAAGGCTCTACTGTGGCCTCATTCTTGGGGGTAGGAAGAGATGGAAACTATCTCCATATTATAGATGGAAATTTAAGGAGAAAAATGCAGCTCGGAAGCTTTACGGTGTACTGGTATCTGGTCTACGAGACCATGCTGCTAAATCCGAACAAGGAGAGACAAGACCCAAGGCACCGGCCACCCGTCCCCAGTGCCCCACCCATAGGTTTTTATTATGTGTGATTTTGGAAACTTAAGCTCCCACTCCATCCACTTTCTTCTTCCAGTCTTACTCTACTTTTGGCTGCTCTCTTATCGGTGATAAACAAAAACCTGCCTTCCCTGATTCACTTTGGTGACCTTTGTCCAAATGACAAAATATACCATTTGATGAAGTCATTGTTGCACAGAAATGCCAGAGTGACCTTTTCAAAGTGTGCGACGACAATCCAGACTGCATTCTGCAGCCCCGAGATTCCGTGGGAAGAAGCTAAGGCAGCCAGGCCGGGCTCTGCTCAAGCCCCTAGAGCCAGCCGGACGCCGGGCCCCACCCCACAGGCCTCCCGTACTCTCAGCCTGGACCCCAGCACTGAGTCCGGGGTCCCTCTAGTTTTAATCGGAAGCGTGGGCCCCAGATCCCAACTTACGTATTGCTAAATTTCAGAGGTAGTTGCTTCTGGGTTTTTTCCTCGTAACGCTTTGCTAAGAGGCTTAGGAATTCGGTTTTGAAGATGGATTCAAGCAAACTGTCATACTCTTGCTCATGAAGAACAAAAATGTCATCTTGCATAGTACTGCAAAGAGATTAGAAAAATAGCAAAAGCTGCATTTTAATTTATTCCATTGCTTTTCCACTCATTTTTAAAAATTCTTTAAGACAGCACTAGGTTTCTACAGTGTTTCTATGATGATCTTTATGACAAAACACAGCAATGAATCACACAATAAAGTCACTGAAATTTGCTTTTGAAGAAAGTTCGTAGCCCACCAAAGGCATACACAAAAACGCTTCTCCCATGTGACTTTTAAAATCAGGAATTTAAGGACGGTTTAGTCTGTTGTTTTTATTTTTATTTTTTATTTTTTTAAAATTTTATTTAGTTTGTTGTTTTTAAAAAATCCATTTTCGCCCTGGCTGGCGTAGCTCAGTGGATTGAGCGCGGGCTGCGAACCAGGCATCGCAGGTTCGATTCCCAGTCAGGGCACATGCCTAGGTTGCAGGCCGTGGCCCCCAGCAACTGCACATTGATGTTTCTCTCTCTCTCCATCCCTCCCTTCCCTCTCTAAAAATAAATAAATAAAATCTTTAAAAAAAAAAAAAAGATGCAAAACCTTTAAAAAAAAAATCCATTTTCAAGTCCAACTTCTATGTTAAGATCATATGAATCTGGAATACTGGAGTAGAACGTGGCTGAAAATGAACAATTCTGCATAAGTTCCAAGTTAGCAGAACTGATGACATGGCTACAGCTACTGTAATAAATCCTACTTCGAAGAAGTATAAGCTCAGTCTTCAAACGGGAAGCCGACATTCTGGGCTTCACAGGTGCTCATTATTAGGAGCCTTTGAGTATTCCGTGCTTGGCTTCCGTGTGCTGGGTGCTGCTGAGTGGACACACGGACCACTGTGCAGAGACACACTGAACAGGTGTACGAACGACGAACAAGCACAGTCCTCACGTTTGAGCTAATACATTTCATGGGAGGGGGGAAGAACACATCCTTGGGGGAACTGCACGTTTGGACGGGGTGGTTGGGGGCAAACTCATGCCTGGAGGGGAGGATGGAAAGAAGAGGCTAAGGCAGCGCCAGTCCTGGGGAAAATACCTAATGGCAGCAGGGCAGTGATTACACACAGTTCCATCTCCCAGCCCAGCTAGACTTTGTGGAAATCTGTAATTGAAATCTACAGCACACATATAATTGAGAATCTTTATTCCCTAGCCATTAGGCGTATAGCCCAGTTGAAAAAGGCTACCACCCCAAATGTATAGGTTTCATAATGTATAGCTTTGCAATTACATCCAAGTGCCACTGTCAAATATCTAAGACAACTCTCTAAACATTTCAGTAGACCTGGTTAAGTGTTTTTTCAGGTATTAAAAGCAAATTAAGTGAACTGTCTTCGATGACTTGACCTTGGTAAGATTGTAATCCCTCCACGCTCAGGCAATGCCAGCGATGTGTCTTCAGTAACCAGAGCTGAGCTGAGCCACACAGGAGCTGAGCCCTGCTCTCGGGGCCCCTGGTCCCACCGTACCAGTAGCATCACCGTGCTGTGACAAAGCCAGACGGGAGGCCAGTAGAAGGGAATGGGGTATGGAGAATCTTTGAGATGAGGGATTCTTCCCCCACGTAGAATCTGATCCATTTAAACTGCAACCCCTGTGGTCTCTCTGTTCAGTTCCATGAGTACGTAAAAGGTTGGGGTGGGCACTCTGTGGGACCAGAGGTCTTCCCTGGGCTGAGAAAGCCTTGTTGGACGATCCTAGGCTTCTTAGGAACCTTCTCTCTCTGGAGTGAGATGGGGAGCTAAGGACCTGAACCTGACCAAGCCAGCAGCAGTAGCCAGTTTCTCTCCCTGAAACCCCAGCCCCCCAGTCTTCCTACAGGAGGGGTTTGGTAATCCACAGGAGAAAAAAGGACTAAGGTAGGTCTGCAACACAGTCAGAATTCAAAGGCTCCTAAGGGCAGTGCAAACAAACCACAGGGAGGCCCGGGTAAAGGAGCAGCGAGAGGCCCTCACCGGGGGAGAGGAGCTATCCCTCACAGCCACAAAGCCAGAATGCTCTGCAAGTATTTTTGGACACGTAATGGCCCTTTGGTGGAGCACCCGGTCATCATTATTACCGTAAGAGTTTGATTTTGGACGTCCCTCCATTGCAACCAGGCTGCCTGCACACTCTTGTGATAGTTAGGGTACGGGTTTTTCTGTTGTGGCAAAGACCCTGACAACCAGTGGTTTAAACAACATAGCTTTTTTAGCCTGCCACTCAATAGCATGTGCAAAAACAACATTCAGGGTCAATGTGACAGTTCTTCAGTG
The DNA here is from genome assembly GCA_004024845.1 of Tonatia bakeri. Classification (NCBI taxonomy): domain Eukaryota; kingdom Metazoa; phylum Chordata; class Mammalia; order Chiroptera; family Phyllostomidae; genus Tonatia; species Tonatia bakeri. Next base: position 194,385 of record PVIA01002488.1, on the reverse strand, counting down.
CCAGGGAGCCAGGCATCCACTCCTCCCCTTTACAGATGTGGCCAGGAAGTGGTATAATCCTCATACTCCAGTGGCCAGCATTGTGTCACATGGTTCCATCTAACTGCAAGGAAGCCTGGGAAATGTGGTCTTTGGGTAGCTTGCCAGCCATTAATAGGTACAGGAGAGAATAAATGGGTATTGTAGGACAGCTCACAATCTCCACTATATATCCGTGTTCACAAAATCTTCTCAATTAAGAATTAAAAAGTTTTCTTTAAGTTTGGGAACAGTATACTTCAGAGAGTTGAGGCATCAAATATACTATCTTGCTACTATTTCTAGGAAAATTCTGAAATTGTCTTTCATGTCAATTACAGCCATTTAAAACTCCAAAAGGCACGTATGTAAAAGCTGCTCAGACAGGTCTTCCAAGTCATGTGGAATTAATGAAGTGAAGCGCATGCCCCCAGCACAGGAGTAAGGAGACTCACACTGGGAAGGCAGTGGGCACAGTGGGGAAGAGTGAAAACAGGAAGCACCGCACTTTCTGGTGGGTGGGGTGAGGTATGGTGCTCCAGAGTAGGTGGCTTTGATTCAGAGCATTCCTTGACATGTCTGAGCGTGTCTTCCTAAGGTAGTACTTTAGGTGGGACTGATTATTCAGCAGGGCTAAATGAGCCCAACACAAGTATCCTGAAGTAGTTTAATGTGCTTAGATATGTTACATGTTCATTACCATAAAGAAAAAAAAAACACAAAAAAAACAAGCAGGCCAAAACTTCAAGGTCAATAATCAGCATGAGCCTGGAAATGAGAAGAGATTGTTTGGACATTTTGACTTCAACCATCAAATTCAAAACCCCTCCCTTCCGTGACCCAGGCGTGTTCTTCCAGGCCGGAGCTGCAGCCAGTTCCCTTCTCCTCAGCCCATGCTCCTAGATCCGGAAACAAAGCTTTTACATTTATTTGTTCTAAAAAAGAAAGCAGACTTATCTTTGGACCTCACCCCGTCTTATTCATATGCTCAAGCTGCAATTCCTTACAGATGTTTTTGCCTCGTGGTGAAAGATCCCTTACCATTCTAGTCCCTGCTTTGGCTCTCTGCTTGTTTTTTATCCCCTCATCTTTGTGGCTTACTGTGGTATTGCTGACAACACTAGAAAATCTTGTTTTACTCCCTTAACCAGTACCTTCTTAAAAAAATGTTAGTTACAAAACACTGAGTAAAGTCTTAAAGGAGTTGGGTTGTTTTTTTTCCCCTTAAAGCCAAAAAGGCAATTTGCTAGGGCAGCCCTACCTTTATGTAAGCCTTCATAAAAATTGTTCCTGATTATGAAATATATACTCCTTTCAGCGAACTGGAAAGTCCACAGGTAAATCAAGAAGAAATTAACCCTCTCCAGAATTCTACCACACAGAGAAACCAGTGGCACTGGTTTGGGATCTCAACTAATTTCTCTGCGAAAGTGCAGATAAAGGCTGTGCTGGGCGTTCTCCAAAGGTCTCCCAGGAGAAGCTCCCCGACCGAAGGTGCAAAGGCTCCCTCCCACCTTTGCACACCAGGAGTGGCTTATGCATTGCTCTCTGAACACCTGTAACCTGTGGGGCGCAGGTTTACTCAGGTGTCTGCTCCCCCTTCCAGAATGGGAGGGAGCTCCTTCAGGCAGTGACTAAATCTCATTCATCATCGAATCCCAGGGCTGAGCACAAGGTGGGTGGTCAGTACAAAAAATGCCGCATCTCCCAGGTTCCCAAAGCTCAAAGGCACAATAAGCTACAATTCACAAAAGGCCAAGATTTCAGTAACGCTTCTGGTCAGCTGAGCAGGTGGTGAAGCTGATTGTTCTGACCACCAGAAGCTTAGGGCAATAGGCAATGAAATAGTCTAGGCAAGAATGGCGTGCCCGAGGAAGTTGGGTCTTCTGTCGAAAGCCTGCTATTACAGGTTGGTTTTCCCATTACATACAAAGATTGGAAAATCTGACCCATACAGACAGCCATGTAGGCTTTGGTCTCAGGCCTCTGGTGTTCAGCTTTTGAAATGAGGAATACCAGAAGCTTCATCGGAGAGAGCCCTCAAATATATGATTTGATGGTAGCAATTTCAACATCTAAACACAAAAGAGCAAAAAGCACAGGCTATGACACCTTGTGACTACCACCCTCCTAGCAAACGGAGTTTGTCAAATGAGAGGGTGGCGAGGTCAGTACTTGGACGAGAAGCAGCTCTTGAAGGATCCTTCAAACACTGGTGCTTGGCCTTCTGCCAGCAGACTCTGCACCTTGGAAGTCCGACATTTCAACTAGATGTTGGTGTGCCACCTCCTGAGAGTGTCACCAAGTCTCCGGGGAAGGAAATCGGACAACAGTGTTCCGGTCTAACTTCTACTTAGATGCGGATTTTTCCTGTTCAAATTACCCTACCACCCCTTTGAACAACTGCTGCTGCATGTCTCTCCGAGCTACCGGGCCTATCCTATTTTTTTCTTGTAAGTTAAATATTTTTTTTTAAAATTTCAATCACAATTTAACTACATGTATTTCAGTATACTTATAAAAGGTAAATAGTTCTAAAATATAATGTCTTCTGGACAACTAGAAAAAACTTTTTATTATGGAAAATTGCAAATATATATAGAGAAGCAGAATGAACCTCCACATATTGGGTTTAAACAATTACCAATGCACAGACAATCATACCCATCTACACTCGCTCTCCCCCACCCCCATACAAACCAGGTTATTCTGAAGCAAAGTGTAATGTTATATTACTTTACCCTTAATTTTTCAGTGTGTATCTCTGAAAGACAAAGCTTCTTTAAATAAAAATAACCATAATACTATTACCACACCTAAAGAAATGAACAATAAATCATTCATCACAAATATTTAGTCATGTTCACTTTCCTCAAACTGTCTCACAATTGGTTTTTTTTTAAGATTTCATTTATTTATTTTTACAGAAGGGAAGGGAGGGAGAAAGAGAGGGAGAGAAACATCACTGTGTGGTTGCCTCTCACATGCCCCCAACCAGGGACCTGGCCTGCAACCCAGGCATGTGCCCTGACTGAGAATTGAACCAGTGACCCTTTGGTTTGCAGGCTGGCACTCAATCAAATGCTCACAGATGTTTTCAAATAGTTGGTTTGTTTGATTAGGGAGTTGTGAGCCCATTTTTGTTTTGATAGTGGTTATGTCAGAAGAGACAGATGGGCTGAAAGATCAAGTTTGGGGACAGTTTGATAGTCTTCATTAGAAGAAGCCATTAGGTGGTCATTTCAGCCAACACTCAAAGTAGTAAGCCTCATATAGTCTTCAAAACACATACAAATAGGAGTTCCGGCCAAGATGGAGGTGTAGGTAGAAACCCGTCACTTTCTCACACAACCAAAAGGAGGATAACAACCAATCTAAAAACAATAAACAACCAGAAGTGCCAGAAATCAAACTGTATGGAACTCTGACAATGAAAAAATTAAAGAAACATTCAAACAGACTGACAGCGCAACAATGCAGCAAAGAGGGCTGCCCTGCTCTGATGAATACCTAAGGCCCTGTCCCCTTACAACTTAACTGGTGCGCCAAGACAAAGAAATGGACACAAATGAAAGAACAGCTCAAAACTCCAGAAAAAGAGCTAAGCAACAAGGAGAGCCAATCCATCTGATGCAGAGTTGAAAACACTGATAATCAAGATGCTCATAGAACTGATTGAGCTTGGTTGCAAAATGAAGGACACCCAAAGGGAAATACAGCAAAGTATTCAAGGAACCAACAGTGACAGGAAGGAAACTGGGACTCAAATCAATGATTTGGGACAAAAGAAAGAAATAAACATCCAGTTGGAATAGAATAAAGAAACAAGAATTTAAAAAAATGAGGAGAGGCTTAGGAACTTCTGGGACAACTTTAAACCTTTCAACATCAGAATCATAGGGCTGACAAAGGAGAGTGGAAGAGCAAGAAATTGAAAACTTATTTGAAAAAATAATGAAGGAAAACTTCCCCAGTCTGGTGAAGGAACTAGACATACAAGTCCAGGAAACTCAGAGAGTCCCAAAGAAGTTGGACCCAAGGAAGGAAACACCAATACACATTACAATTAAATTACCCAAGATTAAAGATAAGGAGAGAATCTTAAAGCAGCAGGAGTGCCCATAAGACTGTCAGCTGATTTCTCAAAAGAGACCTTGCAGGCAAGAAGGGACTGAAAAGACACGAAAGGCAAGGACCTACATCTAAGATTACTCTATCCAGCAAAGCTATCATTTAGAATGGATGAGCAGATGAAGTGCTTCTCAGATAAGGTCAAATTAAAGGAGTTCATCATCACCAAGCCCTTATAATATGAAATGTTAAAGGGACTTATCTAAGAAATTGAAGAAGACAAAAACTATGAACAGTAAAATGACAACAAACTCACAACTATCAACAACTGAACCTAAAAGAAAAACAACAAAAACAAAAACTAAGCAAACAACTAGAACAGGAACAGAATCAGAAAAATGCAGATCACATGGAGCGTTTTCAATAGGGGAGGGGAGGGGAAGAATATGGGGGGAAGGTACAGGGAAGAAGATGCATAATTGGTAGGCATTAAAGAGAGGGGGAGGTTAAGAATGGTATAGCAAACAGAGTTCAAAGAACTTGTATGTACAACCCATAGACATGAACTAAGGAGAGGGGAATGCTGGAGGGTTGGGGGGTGCAGGGTGGAGGGGAGAAAAAAGGGAGAAAATTGGGAAAAAACTAATAGCATAATCAATAAAATATACTTAAAACACACACACATATACATGTTAGAACTTTTTTTCTGAAATGCAAGACAACTGTTAAAATCTTTATATCTGGACTGAAATATGTTGAACACACAAGTTTGGTGGTCTGGTACCAATATCAATTGATACTCTGGGTTTGATTCTATACACACCATCACCCAACTGCCTGTATTCCTAACTTGGTTACACTCCTGGGTTTGACTGAGGGAAATAAGGGAACAGTATTAATCTTGGTAAACGTGAGGTTCAGTGAATACAACACGCAGAGATCACAAGTTAAAATGACTCAAGCTCTTTTTTCCACAGTGTCAGAGCAACATTCAGGCTAAGTACCCCATTTACTACAGCCTCTAACAAGGAAAGGCCACAGGAAGCAAACGTCCAGACCATGAATACTAAAGAGGAAGCAGCAAAAAAAGCTGCTTTTACCATGAGACACTGTATGCCCAGAAACTGTGAGAGAAGACAAAAAGAGACAGAAGGAAAACAATCACACCTCGATAAGCCTCAAGGACTTGATCAATAAAACAGCGTGGTTATCTATGGTTGATCACTCCGTGAGCGGCGTGAGGGCTGGCCACAGCACTAGGTGATGATAATGGGAAGAATGGCAACCACTGTCAGCTTCATGAGCGCCTGTGCTCCAGAGCTGGGATGAGCTGCAGATAGTCTGGCTGAGCTCAGGTGCATCTGGTCCCCATGCCAGAAAAAAAAGAGAAGCTTCCAGTTGCTTCCTTAGACACCGAGGGCAGCCTCAGGGCCCAGTTAGCCAGGAAGAGTGTGGCTCATGTTGTGACTCAGCCAATGAGCCACACGCTCAGGAAGACCTTCTGAGAACAAGGCAGCTCTGAAGATTTTTTTTTTTTTTTTTGAAATTCATGGCACTGAGACCTGAGACAGGGCTACCAAAAGGCTGCTGAGGGGCTCACACCCTGAGTTAAAATGTTTAAAACACTCAGCTTCAGCACACCACCCGGTCCTTTATCAGGAAAACAGAGCAGACAGAATCGGAAACCACAGTGACACAGGCAAAAATGGACACCACTTGAAAACTGCTTCGGATTATTTCACTGGAGCCAGGATTTCCAGCCTGGTAGGCCAGATGCCTCAGCACACAAAAGCCCGGCTTTTTCCTGGAAGCAGTGCTTTTGTTTTCTGCATGGAACAAGAGTTGAGAGATGTCCCGATTCTGGGAGGACATGTTCACAAGCGACTGGAACATCACTGCTTTTGATGAAATGACAGCCCAAAGGTTGCCTGGCAGAGGCTGCGGCATCCTCGGGAGGGCCCAGGGATGCAGCTCAGGGAGGAAGCTACTCAGCTCAAAGGGCTTTTCTTCCTCTTTTCTTAGCCTTCTGTAGACTGGGAGGATTTCCTCTTATCAGAAAGATCTTAGCCTGGGAGGATTTAGGGAAGCCTCAGAAGCACGGAGCCCCTCTGCCAAAATAAAGCCAGAGTGCTGACAGGAAGAGCAAAGGCCCCTCCCTGGCTGTGAACTTGGAGTTGAAGGGAGCATTTGGCAATGACTCCAGGGCTACAGATTATAGAGACCTATTTGTCTTCTCTTCCTTGTAGGAGCAAGACATGGAGGACCTTAAGGAGTCCAAAGAAACTTCCCCTCCTGGACAGTCAGAGGTCACAGCAAACTGAAAAACAACATTGGTGCCCTAAAGGCCACCTCTGCTTGGGCCTTTGCTGGTGAAATGGGCTAGACCTTCCACACGAGTGAGGTGGGCTTGGGGCGGGGCTCTGGGCCATTGGCCCCACTTCAGTAACAGCAATTACACGCTGTCTGTTTCATATGCTAGGATTATTCCTCAAATTTGACAGGAACAAAGGATCTGGGTATTTTCTGATGAGAGGAGCCAACCAGAACACAGCTTTTTCTTGGTATCTCATTCCTGTCAAATCAGAATTCCTGAGACCAATGTAGCTCAGGTCTTCTTAGGGAGGACGAGGAAGTTCAGGTCTCTTCATCATGACCGTGACAACTGGGGAGCCTGACCAGGCCTTTCATTGGGCTGCGTTTGGGACAGCAGGCGGCGATGCTGAGGAGGCCAGGGCACCCCCGCCTCCACGCCTCACCACTCACCTGAGGGACACGGACAAGATCCTCTCCACCTCGATTCTCCGCTTCAGCACTTCTTTCACAAGGCCTTTGTCTGGGCCCTGCTTGACCTTTTCCCGGCCAATTAAGTACAGGCACTTTGGCGTCAGAAGCAGGTCTCGCTTTACACCCTGTGAGGAGAGGTGCTGTCAGAAGGCTGAAAGACACGTCCAAGTGACATCGGTCCACAACATGCGCATCTGTTACCAGATGAAGGGAAGTGGCCTTGGGTGGCACATGGGGACACTGATAATAGTAAGGAGGCTGACATATATGAAGTTAATGATATTTGACTCTCTCTGACTTACAAAAATGGCGAACTCACATGGAGTCTCCTAAGGTATTGGGACAACAGGTGTGAAGGGACAGTCCTGGGCAAGCCCATGCATTTGGTGGTCTTACCAATTATCTGCTACAGAACCTTTGTATTTTTTGAACCCTGACATTTTGACTTTTGAAAATCGATCAGTATTCATTTTAATGATAAATCTTAAAAATTGAGTACCAACGGACTTTGGAATACGTGGGTTCCCAAACTCCATCGAGGACATGCGCACTCATCCTGACATGCAGACTGGCTACCAGAACAGCTGGCGCCACGCTCTGGTTGTAAGAAATGATTTGGCTTTAGCAAAATAACATAATCCTTCTTCTTAAGTTAACACTATTATTTATTTCAATTTTTCCTTGATCAAAAAATGAATAAACAAACCAAAAAAGTTCTCAATGGATCTATGAACTGTGGTGTCTTCAGATTTCACTTTTAGGGCCAAGATTTTATCAGGCAAAAGAAAGGTGTCTGAAGGAACAGGTGAAACATCAGTGTCCCTCCAGTGGCCATGTGAAAGTAGTGCCACTCATTCTCTCATGGGGAAGAAAACTTCGCAGTATTGCTTGATATTCTGAATCCTGACCTGACAATTCCATTCCTATCAATTTATTCTAAAAGCATCAATAAACACACAAAGATTTGCATGAAAGGATGCTTGCTCACTTCATACTTTTCAAAACACCCTCACCTGAGGATATGCTTATTGATTTTATTTGGTGTATAGGACAACGCTCCAACCGAGCCACTTGGCCAGAGCAACAGATGCTATATTTTTAACAATTACTCATTAATCCATTCTTAGCAGGCTTTTTTCTCTTCTTTTTTTTACTATCATAAAAAAGTAGCCCTGACTGGGTTGTTCAGTTGGTTGGAGCATCATCCCATCCATTAAAAGGTCTTCAGTTCAAATCCCAGTCAGCACAGATACAAAGGTAGTGGGTTTGATCCCTGGTAAGGGTGCATACTGGAGGCACTCAGTCAATGTTTCTCTCTCACATTGATGTTTCTCTATCTCTCTAGAAGCAATAAAAACATATCCTTGGGTGAAGATAAAATAAAATATGTAGTATCTGTTGAATGGAACTGTACTATGCAGCTAAACAAAATCGTTTATTTGAGAAATCTATTAATATGGAAAGTCCTCCCTGGTATGTTAAAAAAAAAACAAAAAAACAACAAAAAAAAACCATGAGCCCTGACTGGTGTGGCTCAATGTACTGAGTGCCAGCCTGCGAACCAAAGTGTCGCTGGTTCAATTCCCAGTCAGGGCACATGCCTGGGTTGCCTGCCAGGTCCTCTGTAGGGGGTGTCTGAGAGGCAACCACACATTGATACTTCTCTCCCTCTCATTCTCTCTCCCTTCCTCTCTCTCCAAAATAAATAAATAAAAGCCCCCCAAATAAACCAGCATATAATGTAGATCTCGTTTATAAAAATAAATAAATATGTCTGTATAAAAACATTCTAAAGGACACACACAAAATGTTAACAGGTATAAGTAGCTATTTTTCCTTTGGCTTCTCTGTATTTTCTAATTTTTTTTTTTTTTACAATGAACATGTTCTGTTTGGGGAATAAGAAAAGCAAAACCGTGAGTTATTTCTACAACTAAGGAATCTGTCTGGTGACTCTCAGGGACAGGCCGCCAGCATGTACCTTGAACCTCCTGTCATACTTGGTCACTGTGTCTGCAAAATCGATCTTCTCCCGCTTGCCCACGAACTGCTGGAGTTCCGGGTGCTCCTCCATCCCGATGTAATCCCCGATGAAGTTCCTGTTAATGCTGTTTCTCCTCCTTTCCTTCCGGTTCAACAGGAGGTCTGAGGCTGCAATTCCCGCATAGGCAGGGAAGGGAGAAGGATCAGTCCCCCGGAAAAAAGGAGGAAAACACACAGAAAATCTCTAAAGGAATGCAAGACTGCGCACACATGACATTATATATGCAAAGTAAAACAAACTTGTAACTTTCATCTACGCTCAAAATTATTCTTGAGATTTATTAAATGCATGAAACAAAATGACTGCAATACCTTCTTCCCTCATTTGGACGTATTTCTTCCGTGCCACGAACTTCCTCCACGTTTTCTGTATCACTCGAGCGTACCCGTCGTACTTTCTCTCTCTCATTTCCTCCAGGAGAAATAGCTGTGACGGAAAGAAGACAAATGGGAGCCCGTTCCTAAGACCGAGGACCACTTCCTGGAGGCTTACTTCACGGTTATTTTGTTTTAGTCCAGGCCACACATAAAAAGAAACTTCTCAGACTTAGGAACAAATTTGAGAACATGATGAGTAGGGGATGTTTATGGGCACTATTAACTTTTATCTCTCTACATTTTTTCTTTTTATTTACTTATAAAATTTTTTATTTTTCTTCAATTAGTTGTTCCCATTGCTTTCCCTTGCCCTACCCACCCCCTGCCTCCCACTTTAATCCTCCTCCCTTATCTCTCTATATTTTTTCGATTAACAAAAAAACATAAAGGGAAATAGCTGGATGTGACTGTATTCAGTTAGATCTTAATAATGTATCTGCCCTGCCTTACTCATAATCTCTGTGACAGTCGGATGATTCAGAATTCATCCCCTTATTCCCCTCCTTGACCCAAACAGGATATTAGATGGCTAGAGTTGGTGGCGGCTGGTGTTTAGTGCTGCATATATCCTCTTCAGGGAATGTCACAGTTTTTCCAGGAGCAGAGTTTGTGCTGCTGTGGAAAGAGGGCTGTCCTACTTTCAGTTCCACGAAAGCACAGGCTTCCTGTCTCATGGAATTCTCCAGGGAGAACCGGCGCAGAGGATGATAACCAGTGATTAGAGTAGGACTGCAGACGTGCCGGCTGGGACCTGGATTCACCAAGAGCGACTGAGGCTATTTTGCTTAAGGCCCCATGTTAGACCTGGCAGGTCTTGAGGTTCAGGCCATTTTAACAATTAATACTGATCATTGCATCCCACTCAATGAAGCTCTAGAATCATGAAGATGATAGCAATGAGATGCTTTACATGCATTTTTTTTCATCCAACCCGTCAACAACTACATGAGCCACATATTTCTATCATTTCCACTACAGATGAGAAAATTGGAACCAAGACTGGGTGGGGCTGGAAAGTGAACCAAAGTCCCCCAGGCTCTGCCAGGCTCTCTACTCTGACACAGAAGTCCTTCTCTGTAAATCTTCATTGAATCAACTTGTAAAATGGTGGGAAACTTCTGCATTCACCTAGGAAGTGGCTTATATGACTCTCTAGGAAAAAGAATAAAATGCACCAATAAAAAACCCAAAGTAAAGATGATGAACAATCATTGCAAGAATGTTCCAGAAATAAACAAGCAAAATTGGTGTGACGGCAGCTGGGCTTGATCTGTTGCTTCTGTTTATCTGGCTCTGTACTCAGGAGCCACATCTACCCCATCCTGCCACTCAGCCTCTCCTTCCCACAGCCCCAGCTGTGCAGAGACAAGGGAGGGGCCACTTCATTCCGTGGCTTGCAGTGCCATGTACACCAGGCATGAGAAACAGATTTCAAAAACAAAAGGGAATAATACATGGTTTAAAAACAGGACAGAATGTTTACAATGTTGGCCCCGTGGTTGCCTGTTTTAAGAATACGCATTAGTGCTTCTCATCCTGTGTGTTGGGTTTTTGTGTACGTCTTGGTTTGTACTTCTTTCCCAGAACTATTTTGGGAGTGCCACAGAAAACACACTTGTGACTCAGAAAGGACGAAGAGGCAACCAATTTCCAACTCCCTATGCGCTACATCGAATATTAGCTGGGTTGTAGGTTCTTTTCAAAGGCCATGTGGGCTCGAAGTCAGGGAGGTTGAAGAAACAGAGAGAGGAAAGCAAAAATCAGAAACCCCCAATCACAGACACATGTAACAAATAAGCAAAACCGAGCCCTTTGGTGCCTGATGTCTAATGTGGGTTCTTAGAACAAATGAGTGGTTTTGTCTATTCAGCACGTTTATTATAAAGTCAATGCAAAGATCACAAAGTGGATTTTTGAAAACCAATCTTTGTCCGTGTATCTGCGATGTCAGGGCTGCACGTGGAAGAGTGAGTGATGGGGAGAGTAAGCTGACGGTGTGCATGAAAACGGGGGCGGAGAGTCCAGTGATGGTAACAAAGCAACTGGGGGGAAGACAAGAAAAATGAAAACCAAAAATAATCTTGATTTTGGAACTAAAACCCCAAAGCCCCACTGAATCAGTAAAAAAGTGTGTGAAATATGGAAGCTGTTTTAATTATATGTGAAAACCTAACAAGTCGAAAAAGTACAAGCGGGCATGCAACAACGGAGTTCTACATTGTGCCGATAAACCACCCCATCCCGTTTTAGAAAGAACAGGAACTGTTCTGTGGGTTGCTTAATGGTGCATGACACAACATTTCCATTTTATATTTGGAAGCGAAGCACTGTGAAGCTACAAATAACTCCAAGTAGGAAATGCTACCACAAACTTCATAAATGAGCTCTACCGATGCGCGTCGTTTATTTATTTGATAGCCTTTATGGTTCATAAAGCCATTCAGTAACAGCTTTATCATTTGTAGGTCTCAGGCTAACATCCTATGGGGCAGGCAGAACAGCAGCCGTGGCCCCCTTCTAAGGAAGAAACCTCACCAAGAGACCAGGATTTGACTAAAGTCAAGTGTTCCCGTTATCACCAGCACTGCAAGCTCTCGTGTTATTGCCCCTTGACTGAAGACTACTTTTGCCAGGTTCACCATAGGCTCCTGAAATGGAGTCCTGTGATTGTTTATAGGAACCTCAAGAAATGGAGATGTTGAACGTGGTTAGTTTCAGCAGTTTCTCCAACTTAAAAAGTAATGCCTTCACCCCGGAGCCGCTGAGCTCACTGGGCAGAACAGAGAGCCTGTGCCGGATTCCCGCTCAGCCAAGAACTTCTTACAGTCCTCATGGCTCACAGTGACCACAGCCTCATCAGGAAACAAAAAGAAGCTCCTCCAAATAAGCTCTGGAGGCCTAATAAGACTCATAGATGGAGAGCAGATGACAGCTAGTGGGAATGGAAAGTAGGGCGTGGAAGGAAGGAGCAAAAAGGAAAAAGGACCCATGGACATGGACAACAGGGTGGTGATTGCTGGGGGGAGTGGGGCATAAGGGGGATAAATGGTAATGGAAAAAATACAATAGGAACATAATGATAGGGTTCATGCATTGTAATATTGTTTGCATTCCTTACCAGCAAATAGTTGTTTTCTACAAACCCTGAGATTTCTCCTCCTATCTATTCATCTGCTCAATGTCCTTTCCAGGCTCCCTTCTGGTCTTTAAGATACAGCCCTGCGAATTTGCACTGCTACCCCTTCAGGGAAGAAGCCTGGACCTGTTTGGTCAAACCAGGTGAGGAGATAGGGTTATCTATTGGGAACTGCCCCGCCTGGTTTCAGAAGCTGTAATCCCCCATTGCTAAGGCTGAGTAAAGGACCTTGGGACCATAAGCTATTTAGGAGACAAAGCTTACCTCCCTTGTAGGAGCACCACCTCTGCCCCCTTTCTCTTCACCCTGCTTGGCCCCGGGTGGATGACTGATTAGCCAATGATGGGTAAAAGTCCTCAAAAGAGGGACGACCTAAGACAGGCACGGTCATAAAGAAGTCCTTAGGGAAGGACTTGGGAGTGCTACAGAAAAAGGGGGTGATGGTCCCTAGCCTCTTGGCTTTGATGTAGTCTGAGCCCTCATTCTGTGTGCAAGAAGTCTCCGAATCTCTTGGCTGCCTTACTTCCCCTGCCTGACTTAAGCCTGAAACAATGCTGGTGGTGGGTACAGCCCTGTAAAGGTGCTAGAAAGGGCAGGTTCCCTAGGGCGATCAGGCCTAAGAAAGGATGCATAAAATCCTATGAAACCTACTTTGCTAATACCCTCAATTTAAATGAGGGTCCAAACAGGAAGTGAGTTTGTTCCCCAGTTTTATGGCCCTTAAACTATCTGACCCTCACTCAGAATAAGCCCTCAGAGTTCTTTAAATGTTATCTATTGTTTAATCATTTCTGCCTGACAATGATTGATGAGCTTTATGTATACATCCTGTATTCCTGGGCAAATTGAACTCAATAAAAGCTCATTAAGGTAAGGGTCGAGGCGCTCTCCTCTTGAGAGGGTGGCCAAGGTGCTCCGAGGAGGCTTTTTCTCCCCTTGAGAGAGAAGCTGTACCATTCCCTTTCCTCCACAGGATTTGGTAGTCTGTGTCAATTTGTCTCTCCTCACCCATAATGCCATGGACCATAGGAGCCGGGATCCATGACAATTATCCAAGCTCCCTTTGTAAGACAAAGAAGTCCCTCTTAGCTCAGACACAATTGGATACTGTAAATAACTATTGGGCACCTCCCATGAGCTGCTTTCTTTTATTTTTTTTTAATTGATTTTTGAGAGAAACAGAGAGAGGAGAGAGAGAAACATCTATTTGTTGTTCTATGTATTTATTCACTCATTGTTTGATTCCTGTATGTGCCCTGACTGGGGATTGAACCCACAGCCTTGGAGTATCAGGATGATGTTCTAATCAACTGAACTACCTGGCCAGAGCCATGAGCTGCTTTCTATATGAGGCTCTGAGTACACCATGGCATACAAAACAGACAAGAGTCCCTGACCTCAAGGAGATGACCATCTAGAGTGGGAAAGACACTAAGAAAAGAAACTGTGATATGGTGCTGAGTGCTCTGAAGGCTGTAGGGCAGCAGGGGTGGGGAGAACGACTTATACTTCAGTTGGGAGAGGAGGAAAGCCTTCTCTGAGGAGACAACACTAAGGCATGAACCAAAGAATGAAGCACAGAAGCCAGTCACGCTGCGGGGAGGGGCCGGCCGCGCACTCACAGACTCGGGGGCTTTGATGAACACTTTGCCCCTCCCGAGCTGGAACTGATCACTGTCCATGTTGACGGACTGCAGCAAGTGGAGGACACCTTGTTTCTCCTCTCCTCTCCACGCAGGCCAGGTTTCTTTGGTCAGGATGGCATACCTGTGAGGACAGTTGGGGAGAGAAGGATCGGGCTCAGACTGGACCAGCACCCAAAGGCACCTGGTGTTGCTGGGTCCTGGCAGTCCATTCACCGCAGTTCAGAAGCTTAGGGATTGGCCTCGACAACGGCGAAGTCCACTGGGTCTGGGGTGCCTTCTACTCCCTCCCTATCTGACCGTTTTCCTGTTAGCACTCTGGGGAGAATCTGCTTTTCCCTTCTACCACTGTCTAAAAATAGCATTGCTGAAGGCCACCCTTGATTCTCCTCAGGCAAATTCAGACGGTCTTTTCTAAAAACCGATTTCCCCTGATTTCTTCAGAGCACTTAACAGTTACTGCAGGGTCTTATAAAACTCCCTCTAAGTAGCTGTTGTTGTTACAAGATATCAACTTTCACCTTTGGAATTCTGTGTATCTTGAGTCAGTCACAAGGCTACCTCCTCCAATCTCTTCTCTCTGCTCTCCCCTTGCCTGCGCTGCTCCTTCTACCAGGTGTGCTGTTCTCCAAAATGCTCAAGTGGCGGCTCCTGCTCAGGGGGACTCCCCCTCAGTGACACTGCCAGAGAGGCCTTTTTGAACCACCCAAGCAAAAGCACCCCCTTGCTGTTTTCTCCCATACAAAACCTTTTTCTTTCAGATCGTGTAACATCAGTTGTAATTCTATTCATGTTTGTGCTTATTTGTTTAATGTATGCCTCCTCCATGAGGGCCAGACCTCCACGAGTGGGTGCCACATCTGTGGGGTTCACAGTGGACACCAGCACCCCCAGCACGCCTGGCACACAGCGCTGATAACTAACGTTGATAGCCAGCATTCATGGGTGCTCTCTCTGCATCGGATGCTGTTCTTGGTGCTTAAACGTACGCCCGAATGTTATTCTCAAAGCACCCGGATCAGATTGGCCTTTCCGTTTTGCAGGGTGGAGACAGAAGCACATAGAGACTCACCCAAGGCTACTTAGCTAGTATCAGTGATGAGATTTGAACCCCAATCTATTTCTTTAATCATGGAACTATATATAAACCACAAATTGGCTGATGTGTGTGTGACTATTTCTTTTGAAGGGTTATACACTTTGTATGTGTCTGAGTTAGAACCATTAGGCTGACATACCTGTGAGGCTGACATAATAGAGGAGAGAGAAGCACATTACGGGTTGTCAAATACAGAAATTACCAAAGTCTTGAGGTGGAAGGAAGGATGGAAGGATGGCAGGAGAGATCAGAGAATGTGCATATAGGTGAGAAGTTGGGGCGTGTGGTCTGTATGCAGGCATCTACAATACAGCCGACGGACGAGCCCCAGGCCTCTGGAAAAGTCACTTCTTCCTTTATTCCCAGAAGCTACTACGGGGTCATACTGGTTTGCGGTCTGCATCGCCCAAGGGATGAGGGAATCTTAACAAGAGTGGCCTGCCTTCAGGGTCCAGGGCTCCCAGGAGAACAGATCCAGGTGTTATCATAACCTTCGAGCCAGCTGACTGGGACTAAGGTGATCCTAGGGGCCCTGTCCGCTCCTCCCAAATATCCACATCTTTTCTGATAATGTCATACATTTCCTGGAGCAACAAATCCTCTTATTCCATAATTAAAGACAAAAAGCTTAAAAATGAAAATGCCTCAATAAGGCCACACATTAGCACAAATGTACCTCATATATGGTACAACGAGTCAATTAAACAAATGAAACCACATATAAATGACTGATAACAGAATCTTTCTAGATGCCACTGGAAGACTTGGTAAGAATTGGCAATAGAGCAATCTAAATGGACGGGGGAGAAAAATTTATGCAGAGTATGGGTAAGAAAGAAAAAATCATACCTCCAAGTTGACAAGTTTCTGGAAGTGCAATTTTGCCTGGCTTGGTCTAATTGAAATGATAAAGTATCCTCACTGTGCAACTGCAACTCACATTTTCCCCCTATTAAAATAATGCCGTATTTCTCCTTTGATTTTGTTTTATGTTACAAAGCTTGTTTTGCTGGGATAGTCTCTCCTTTTTCCATACAAGGCCTCCTAACAGTTTGGGTCTGGGTAAGACATGACTGTAACCTGCCATTTCCAGGGCCCTCTGACCATGGACCACTGGTGGTGGTCCCCTTTGCTTTCACGAAGCCCGATGCATCCTCCTTATTTCCTTTTCTTTCCATTGGAGAGACTAGGGTATATAATTCTGGCCCAATGCTCTCCTACTACGTACATATACCCAGTTCACTTGTTCATTCTAGGACATGTCAGTGGGCACAGGTTGCACGTGACAATGATACACTACCTAATAGGTTCCCTCTATAATTTTGGAGAGGTGAGGATAATAGCTTATCCTCCGTTCATGGGGTATTTTCAGTTTAAGACTCAAATACACCAGTATTTCATTTCAAGGCCTTTGCACCAGATGTCCTCTCTGCTCAGAATTCTCTCCCCTGCCCTTGGAGACAGGCAGGATTCCTTGTTATCGCTCAGGTGACCAATCCAATGTTTCCTTCTCAGAGGAGATGCAGCTGGGACCCAGTGACCTCCAGCTGCCGGCAGTTAAGATCTTGTTTCCAACCCCCAGGGACAAAAAAATCCTGGCATCCACTCGGAGGCTCTCTACAATTCATTCTTTCCTGAGTTTCCTATTCTTTCTTCTCTCTCGCATATGATATGGAATGCCTTTGTGCATAAGCATCTTTTTTTCTAGCCCCAAATTCTAAGGGGCTGGGTCAAGGTCAAGGGAAGTATATTTGTGAGAAAGTGTAAATGGGGCTGTAAGATATTTTGCAAATATTTTATGTTTCTATCACATTTTTCTTACTAAGAATCAGAATCCACATTTAGGCTTACTTCTTCCGACCACGGTAAGGAGTGCTCCCTGCCCAGCTCAAAAGGTGCTTTCTAATTGACAGCTAATTTCCCGAACGGAGACTCCAAATGGCTGCCATTTCTCACAGATTTTTGAAACTTTCTAAAGGCAAGAGAGTTGTATTGAACAAGTGGTAAGTAAGCGATCTTCCCTCTATGGCTTAAAGCAGAGAAGGATTTATTTCAAGATCACATGTCCCATGGTGGGGAAATTAAGGCATCTTTTGATTATTAGTGTCTAATTCTCAGTTAAGAGGGGTGGGTTTTGATAAATATGAGGGATTTTTAGCAAGATAAAGGACACATACAAAAAGACCCTATTTCCTGTTTTTTAAGATATCGGTAATGTCTGGACCACTGGTCTGTTTAGCACCTTGGGCTTCCATCCCAGGGAGGGGTGTACGATGCATGCACATGGATAGTTGGGCTGGGTATTAATACATCCTTTCCCTTCAGGTTGTTACTTTCCATTTCTCACTTGGCAGCCTTTCTGTGAACATCTAGAAAACAACTTTATAAACCAAGCCTTTTCCCTCAGCCATGGAGAGTGAAGGTGTGAGATGGGTCATAGAGGATCACATGTTGAGACCACCAGGGGCAGACTCACACATCTTATGGAAACCTACATTGTCTCTGGAGAAATAGTTCCCGCCCACTGACAAATACAGCCTTCAAACTATTTTCAAGTGGGAGACGAAAAATGTACTTCTTATTGAAAAATAAATTTCCTTCCAAATTTTATTATCCTCCCACTCTTCTCAAATCACAAGAAGTAAAAGCCTGCTATTCATAAGACAGGGCTGTCTGTTTATCTCTCCTGAACAGAAAAGCCCACAGCAGGAGGGCTAAGAAGGCAAGCATCTAAGGACACAATCATTTCAATGACTGCCCTCAACATAAAGGGCGTAACGGGCATTCACTACATGTTTACTTTGTCGAAGGGACAGAAGACAGTGTCACGCGTGGAGTCGTGAAGGGCGTCATGCCCTTGAGAGAAGTGGGAATAGTATAAGCAACGAGGTCATTTCACAGGTCATTTAAGGAGCTGCGGCAAACAAGTAACATGACCTGTTCAGGGCACCTGAGACCTTCCTGCGAGGACAGCGGGGATTTCCTGCTCTCCCAGGGCTGTGAGCTCACGGCATTGCTGCTGAGAATCAGGTTTGTTGGTTTTGTGGGAGGAAGGAGGCCTCCAGAATTGATTTCTCAAAAAAAGTCAAAGTTAGATCTTTAAAAATATCTGATCAGTTTTCAATAGTAATGCCAATCAAAGAGATTTTGCAAGGATCAAATAAAGAGTTTTAAGTAAAGGAAAAATATTGGAGAATAAAACTATAAATGTCTTGGTATTATCAAGACAGGCTTTTGTTCCCCTTGTGTTACCCTAAACAGGCCAATTACTTGTGGCTACTAATTTATTCTACAATAAGTGATGACTAAAAGAATTCTTAAGTTACAACTTAATAATAAAAAGAAAAAAACTCAATTAAAAAATGGGCAAAGGACCTAAACAGACATTTCCCTAATGGCCAACACCACATGAGAAGGTACTCAACATTATTTCCCGAGGGAAATGCAAATCAAAACCACAACGAGATACCACTTCACACCCATTAGGATGGCTGGAATCAAAAAGCCAGATAATAACAAAAGTAGACGAAAAGGCAGATACATTGGAATCCTCAAACACTGCTGGTAGGCATGTAAACTGGTAGCCACTTTGCGGAAAAAAGTCTAGCAATTTATCAAAAAGTTTAAACACAGAGTTACCATATGACCCAGTGATTCCATTTTGAAGTATGAAAAAAAAAATGAAGACGTATGTCCACAGAAATGTGTGTGAATGTTGACAGCAGCATTGTTTGTTATTCTCAACAGCCAAAAAGTGGAAACAACTGAGGTGTACCCACTGGTGAATGAACCAGTGTGAGGTTTATGGGTGCACTACTGGAATGTTATTCAGCAATGAAAAGAAACAAAGCACAGACATACTCAACAACAAGGGGGGTGACCCTTAAAAGCATCACACTAAGTATAAGAAGGCAGTCACAAAGGACAAATATTGGATTTACGTGCAACATGCAGAACAGGCGAGTCTACAGAGACAGAAAGCAGGGTCTGCCTAACTGTGGGTTAACAACCAGGGAACTGGGGGTTCTTTTTGGGATGATGAAAATCTTCTAAAGTTAATTGTGATGATGGAGGCACAACTTTATATATCAAAAGCTAATAAATTGTGTACTTTAAATGGGTGAATTGTACGAAGTGTGAATAATATATTTCAATAAACTCATTTAAAATGAAGTCATCAGTTCATTACCTCTGTAGGAATTTCTGGAAGACACGCCGGTAGGCATAGCCAGCTCTCCTCACTCGAATGTTTTCTTTCAGACCCAGGTATTCTACTTGGTGCTTTACCCTGAAAGGGAGACAATGGAGCCGGAACATCACTGGGCAGTTCGTTCACCCTGCTCTCCTACCCACCATCCCACAGCCTCCCAAATCTAAGATGCAGAGAACACACAGAAACCACTACAACTTATCGTGTGCGAGTCTGAGATGACCCCCAGGCTATATAATATTCATCTAAAAGTATTTTATAACAAAATACAACAATTACAGATGACAATTAACATATCTATTTTAAAAGAGAGTAGAACAACAAGTTATATACCTATCACCCAGATTGTGAACAAAAATATCAGGTTTTCAAAAGACTAATGAAACATGTCACTTTTGAATCGAATGACACTAGAACTGTTTTTGTTATCAACCTTAAGTTTACAGTGATTCTAGAGATAATGAGATCACCTTCTAGGTTTTTCAACTATAAGGTGAGAAAGGGCATATAAAACTATTAATTTCAAATGACTAAGTTAACAATGTTCTAAAAATAGGTACATCAGTTTCAGTTTGGTTTTATAATGCTGAAACACTGGCAATGTATTTCAGAAAACGCATGCAGGGCAGTACTAGATTGATGCTCTCACACAGCGATCTTCACGTCAGAGACCTGCCCCACGCCCCATCTCTGCACCTTGCATGCTGGTTTAGTAGCCCAGGTGTGTGGAGTGTCTGGGTTGGTGCACAAATATGTGAACTGTGACCCCCACCCCCCAACACCGAGAAGCAAAGTATCTTGGAAGCTGAGTGACACAGACCCTTGATACCAGCTTCTAATCATTCCCTCTGGGGAGATACATAAGGCTGGTTTAATACAGACACTTGGAAACATTAAAATGTGAAATAAGTAAATTTCATCTTTTCTGAGACAGATGTCAGAGTGTGCTGTGACATGAAGGCAGCTCCCCATTCCCCCTCTCGGTGCAGTTCGGGTCACCTGCACTGTTGATGAAGGGAACAGGCCCCTCGTGAGTCTGCTGTGTAGGAAGGGCAGTTAGAGCATCCCCTCACAGTGTCGCTCAGGCTCCCGACAGCTGTCTCCCCAGCGAGGCTCTCACGAAACCCACCACTTCCAAGGAAGCCTCGCACTTGCTGACACCCACTGTGTGCCTCTCTGTACAACACTGTGCTAGGTCCCAGGATGGTTCCTGCTAACGACCTCACAGATAAAACAGTGGTCAAGGGCCAGGCACACCCCTGGCTCTGCCACTATGCAATGCCTCTGTGCCTCAGTTTCCACTCCTGTAAGATGGGGATGGTGACGTTGGTTCTTTCTTCTTACTAGGTACATTCCATGTAAAGCACTTAGCCAGCTCCGGGTATAAGTCATAAAAAGCTGTTGTTATTCTAATAGAGTCACAGCTACCACAAGTAAACCAGGACAGGAGAACAGAGATAGTGAGGGGATTCTCAGAAGCAGTGACATGTGCCTGGGCTTGGAAGGCTGAGTTGAATTTGCCAGGTGCAGAGGAGGGACAGGCAGGGCCACAGTGAAAGCGAAGGCACGAAGATGGGAGGCTCATGGCCCAGGGCAGTGGGAGAGGGGGAGGTGGGAAAGTTAGGCTAGAAGAGGGGTGGAGCGTTGATGCCCTGGGAAGGCAGAGGTCACACAGTGAAAGATGTCTGAAACATCCCAAGTCTGATTACTCTTGCTTGAGCCAGCATCCAGAAAAGTCAGCCCATTTGAGATAATCAACTTTAAAAACTTTATATAAAGAATTAATATTCAACATCCACATTTGATTGTTTAAAGAAGAAGAAATCTAATTTAGGAAAGAGACTTTTCTTTTTCCAATCTTCTAAATCTGAAACTCACTATGGGCCTTTTCTGTACTAAGTAAAATACACATGAGTTTGCCAGTTAGAGATATTTGCTCATTTTAAGTACTTTTCATAAATACTGGCGTTATCCCAAGCTTCTGAGGCAGGGAATGCATTGCCCACTGATTCAAGTAGAAACGTTCCATGCCCATGAATCACCTATGAAAGACAATCCCCGTGTTCAAATGCTGTTTCCTTCATTTTAACTTCCATCACCAGGAAATTTCTCATAGGAATTTTCTTTAACAGGACAATCAGATTAGCAAATTTTGTAATGTTTAATTTTATGTAATCAAAGCATCCAAGTGCATTTTTTGCATATTCTTGGATGCTGTCACCTCCACAGTAAACATCAGCCAGACTGACAATGCCCACTTGCCTTTTCTTGTTCTATCTCCTCCCCTCAGGGGGAGGTAGGGAGGTCCTCTTCTGGAGTGTCTTGGGCCATGAACACAATTAGGTCAAGGCCTGAGAACCATGCTAGGGTAGTAATTCAGAATCCAGGACAGGCAACTTTGCCAGGGCCAAACAAAAATAAATTTTCCACAGGGGAAGGAAAATATACCACACCCCATAAACTTGTGGATAGTGTAACCCTGTCCATGAAGAGCTTCAGTTGACTGTAATTTTTGCCAGTGAAGCCTGGCCCTTCCATGGACCCCAACGTTCCACACTCATGGGTAACCCACAAAATAACCCTGAACGGGGATGGGGGGAACCGCAGGAAGCAATCCTAGTGAAAATATAAATCAACACTTGACCAACAAATACCTTAGAATTCTTAAAACCAGTTCACGTTAATGTACGTTATGAAGTTCTTTGCTACAAGTCAAATAAGGGGTGTGATTAAAAAACTCAGCATGATGGGGAAGTTCTAGAAATGTAGCACTGTCTTAACTTCTCCATTGTCTGATATTCCGATGAATCAGATTGGATTTTATGAGAAGGTAGCATCATGGTTGGGGAACTTCCAACCAGCAGCTATTGCAAAACCTCTATACTAGAGGGACTTTCAGCAGAGAGTCTATATGGGGTGGGGGATGGTATGCTGGGGAGGTATTGCATTTGCAAAGTGAGCAAGATTATGGTTCTGTTTGATTAAGATTAAGTTTGTTGGAAAGGGTTGGGGAAGGCAAGCTGGATGAAATCTGACATGGGGGAAGAGTGAGCTACAGCACCCATTAATAATAGCTTTGTTTCTCAGACTCACACAATTTGTTTGTGAGGTTGCCTATGACACCACCCTTCTGCCATGTGCATATGTGCATGAGAGTGGTGTGTATGCGGGAGAGCACGATGGGGGGAGGTGTAGGAGTGAGACAGAGACAGGCAGAGGCAGGTTGACAGACACGGAGAACAGACCTGGGAGCGTTCATTCTGTCACATTGAAGGAAATGCCATTCGGCATTGACCCCCTTAGTTTAAAGAGGAACCAACTGAGATTAAGTGTCTAACTTAGGTGATAACCAGCACCAGGACACAGTTCTTCAAAATCACAGCCCAGTCCTTTGCTCTAGATCAGCTGCCCTCCAAGTATGATGCCTGGACCATCATCGCCAGCATCATCTGGGAACTTCTCAAAAATGCACATGCTAGGACTCCGTAACAGAAACCATAGATGTGAGTCTGCTGGAGCCGAGCAGGGCTGTCGAGGACAGGACACTGCGGACAGCACTCACTCATGGGCTCGCTGGGAGTCAGAGCTGACTCAGTGGAATGAAACATACACAAAGGATCGAGGATTATCTGTCTGCATCTTGCTGGCAGGGTGGGAAAGGGACCTGTACAAGTCTCTCAGAGGAGGTAATTAGCAGTCATGAATTTTAATCCTGGTCTTCCTGTTTAAGTTTAACTTTTAAGTCACTTGATACCTAAGAGTCTACCTACTTTTTTCCAAAAGAGTAAAAACAAAAACATAGCAATTCTGGTGTGTTCCAGTCCAGGGACTTGATTATCTGAGGACAACGGTTGGTTCCTCTCTGGAGTCCAAACGCCCACAAGGTCTCTCCTCAGTTTTGTTTCCCATGTTCCAATGGGCAGTGGGACCAGGCCTCTTAGGAACGTGTGTCTGGGTCCCCCAGCTGGATGCAAAAACTGCACTCTCTGTCATCCTAACACTTTCCTACTCAACGCCCGGATTCTGTCTGGCACAGGCCACGCCCCTCAATGCCAGATGTGGGAGAACCAGAGACGCAGCTTCCTCAGAAGTCAGGTGGGAGGGCTCACTGCATGCCCGTGCTCCCCGCCGCTGCGCCTCCTTTCGGCCAGTTCCCTCCCGAGGAGTCGCTCTGCTCCTTAACCCAGGGGACTGACAGAAGCTGAAGTATGTCCCCAGCATCCTCCCGAGCAACTGTAAATAAGAGATTGCTTTTTGACCAGCAGTTTGGACCTTCACTTTCAACCCCGAGCTAAGCGTTCTAGGCCACATCCTGTGGGTGCCACTGAGGAGCTGAGCGTACTAAGAATGTCTACAGAGCCTCAAACTAATTTTAAAACCATCCTGACTGCGGTATAAAGGGTTTTTTTTTTTTTCCATCTGCCCCCAGACTAGCCAAGATAAACATTATAAATTGCTAATTCTGAACCAAATGGCACTGCTAACATTTTAGGAAAGGGCAAGGAGGGAAGAAATATATATAGCTCTTGTCCCAAAAAAGTGAAAGACAAAGGACAGGAAACACGTCGAAGGTAATTTAAACCGCTTCTGCCTTTGGCCAAGGGCAGCCCTTCCTGAGAAGGGGGCGCGCCGTGCGGCCCGAGGAACCGGCCCGGCCCTCTCCGCTCACAGCCTTTGCCGCACCTGCTCTCCTCCCAGTCCCTGGGCTTCTTGGTTTCGTTCGGTTTTATGCAGCGAATGTAGTGGGGCGTGCATTTCATGAGGGTGCTCACAAGGTCGTTGGCTTGTTTCTAGAAAGGAAGGGTAACATCAGTTAGAAACATGGAACTTTCTCTGAAGCAGACCAGTTTTCAAGGAGACTGGTGGAACTTTAGTGTGGAAATGTGCAGCTAGGAATTAATCTTCATGACAATCTGTTCATTAGGCTTGACTCAGGTCGACCACACTTGTTTAAAGCTCTACTGACTTTTCCAATGATTTTAACTCTCAAATGGGTTTGAAATTAGATTTTTGAAAGCAACTAGGCCTTTTTAGTACAGTTAATAAAATACTGAAACCCAGTAAATCTTCACGTACAATTTTTAAAATGAGAAACAAGGGAGTATGCAGTTGTTAACAAATTAAGTTAATTTTACAAATATTCATACATTGTTTTAATTTTTTTTTTGTTTGGAGGGCTAGAGAAACAACTTGTTTGCAAGGAGAAATCATCAAAAGTCCCCTGAACTCTCTTTTCTGGCAACCCAAACCAATGAAGCATCATGTATTCCAATGCTGGAAGTTTGTAGTTAAACGTGTGAGATCCACAAAATCTCCCTACTTATAAACCTTTAGGATGCCATTCCATTCACCTTTCCCTCAGCATGTCCTTTCACAAGCCTGCAGCCTCTGAGTCTTTCAGCCCGCTGGGCGACTAACACCTTCACAAAGCTCACGTGTGGGATCATCTCACACTGCCAGTGCCTGGGGTACCCAGCCTGGCACTGGCTTTAAGCAGAAAAAGCCACAGAAAGCTGAACTTGCAGATAAAGTATTTCAAGTCATAAGTATCATAAGTGTAGTTTGGAGAAACAGGAGCAGAGCCCACACCAGCACCCACAGCTGAGCACGCCCTGTGGGCCACAGTGGGGTGCACACGCAGACTCCCCCTCCCAGCCAAATCAGTGTGAAGAGAGAAAACCTCTGAAGAAACATACAGAGAAAGGGATCTCCGAAGCCAGGAAACCATTGCAAAGTCAGCCGAAGGGATTTGCCTGCAGTAGACAACCCTCTCTCAATGAGGGCTTTTCTGTTTTCGTGGGTTTCGGAAATCTGAAACCCTTGAGAAAAACTCTGGGGCGTATGCAAAGCTAGATAAATCAAGCTCTCTGTTTAGATGTGCAGAATATAGCGTTCTTTGCAATCCTGGGAGTCAAGGGCAAAGCTTCAGAGATTACATGATCAAAGTAAAGCCCTACGAGGGGAAAGTAAACTGATTCTTAATTGTCTTTGTTGATGTACACTGTACCTGAGAACAAATCTGATACTTTTTGCAATACATAAAGTGAAGAAGCTGGGGAGGGACTGCTTATAACAAAGCTTTTTTTTTTAGCCCCCAAACTCTTAATTTTTATTAAAAAAATTTTTTTTATTGTCTTAGCCAGCATGGCTCAGTAGGTTGGAGTGTGGGTCCATAAACCAGAAAGGTCACGGGTTTGATTCCCAGTCAGGACACATGCCCAGGTTTCAGGTTTGGTCCCCCGTCGGGGCCGTGTGAGAGGCAACCGATCGAAGTTTCTCTCCCTCCCTTCACTTCTTTCTAAAATCAATAAGCATGTCCTTGGGTGGGGCTAAAATTTTTTTTTATTTAATTAAAACTTTTTGATTTTCATGAATAGTTTGGTAGACCCTTTAGTCCTAGGCATTTAACAGCATTATCTTCTTTTCGCCTCAGCATAAGAAAACATGGGGGCAAGTGTGACTTAAGTATGTACCACCTGACACAGTCCTTTCTAGCTCAAAACAGCAATGGGTGGCATTACTGAATATGCACCACGGCTATACACACGGATTTTCTCATTTATGCCTCTCATTTCTAAGAGGCAGCGACTCTTCTTATTATTCCTGTTCTGTAGATGACAAAAGGGGGCCTTAAAGAAATAAAGTATTGCTCAAAATGACACAATTAGTAAGCAACGGAATGGAGGCTTGCACCCAAGTCTGTGTGCTACCAAGTCTGATTCTTAACCAGAATGCTACTCTGCCTTCCTAAGGAAGGTCTAGGATAATTTAGTGTGATGTGAAAGGAACTGAGCCAGGATTAGACACAGCCTTTAGGTCTCAGCAAACAGGAATACATCTCATCTTAACCATTAACATTATCCTGACTTTAACTATGAGTCAACTTTAGATGCCCCCCGAAGTGGTTAGGAAACAGTAACTGGATACACCCTGACCCCCGGCAAGAAGAGTCCCAGAATCCGTGAACTACCAAAGACAAGTGTCCAACAGAGCCTCCAGTCAAATCTGCAGACAGGACAATGAGAAAAGGCTTAGGGCAAAAGCTCCTGTGCTTCCCTCAACACATTATTAGCAAGCCTGAGCTGGGGGCCTGGCTTTGCGACGTAAGCTACATGACAGATCACTCAATTTCTCTGGGGCTCCGTTTCCCCATCTGTACACTAGGTAGGCTGAACTAGAAGACTTCTAACATCTTAATCTAAAGGTTGGATAGGTGGTAAAAGTTAACCAGGCCAATCGCCGCACGGTGCCTGCGCCCCTTAGGCGCACTCCTTTAGAGGCCGAGTCCCACTTAGATAACAGCCGCAGTCCAGCCCGGCTCAGAGCTCAACTCTACTCCCTAGAACATCAGTCCTCGGCTCCAAGTTCAAGACCGGTCACTTCCAGCCACAACGTAGAATTCAGTGGAGCCTCAACATCCAGTGTTATTAAACTTATAATACTCTTATTTGCAAATAAGAAAATGGGAGTTTTTTACCAAATGCATATTCTATTAATTAAATCCTATAGATTAGCTTTACATTTTAAAGAATTAGAATACAATAAAATACCCTAAAACAATCTTAAATTTAATTTTTCTTCCAAGAAACTCAGGATTCTTTTAAATGCTTACACCCCAGAGATATCATTAAAATGATACTTAACATCTGCAAAAGACTGTGGATATGAAAGGTATAAGAGATGGAACCATGGCTATGCATCTGAAAGGTGTCTCAGAGGGGACATATAAAACAGGGAAACTGTCATTCCTACGTGGAGGCAGGGCATCAGACAGGTCACACAGTCCACCAAGGAGGGCACCCCTGGGGGGAGGATGTGCACCATAAGCTCTTCCTGCCAGAATAACTGACTGACTTCAGGTAGACCTCCCAGAGGATAGCAATCCTTGCAGGCCTTGAAATCCTGCACATTTTGAGTCCATCCAGAAGGTGGCAATTTTGAGCATTCAACTAGACAAGAAAATGAAGGAAAGAAAGGAGTCAAGTCTTCCAAGAAGATAAAAAGGCCCCTAACCCCGCCCTCCTTTTTATAGGAAATAAGCTCCACTGAGAATCCAGACCACTTGAAAGTGAGTCACTGCAACCTTGATGATCTGGGCTCCTTGGATCTGAATGTGACAGTCTTGTGACTAGATTTTCCAGCCCAGAGCTAATCCTTACCCTTGAAGTGAAGGCGTGAGTCAGAAGCTTCACACAGACATTAATATCTGGGGCCTCAGGAGAATTACATCTGCTCTCTGCCCTCAACCCTCTGCTCCAGGGAACTCAATCCAAAGATTTACATTTCTCTAGTTTTCTGAACATGATTGTCCCTAATCTCAGAGGATTCTGCCCTTCAGCTCAGAACCCAGCTTGACTTCCTCCACAAAACTGGAAAGCCCCTCTTGACTGGCTGGCATCTTCTCATTGCTATGAGGTTTCAGTGATGGGTTCCTTTATTCCAGCCAGTGTCCTGGCCCTCCAGGACAGAGAGGCAAGCTTCCCTACATGCAACACTCAGAGAAGAAAGAGCAAGTGAATAGAAGAAGACAATGACCATGGTGTCCACGAGGCCGGGGTTAATGCAGGAGGACACTGTGAGAAGGACATGTAGGATTTGGACACATAAAAACAATGAGGGGCAAGGTCAGTCTAGGCAGAGACCCAGAATGTACATGTAAGTGCCCACAGAATTAAGCAGACAAACAAGCATGGCCTATGGGGAGGGGACTGACAGAGCGGAGTGTAATGGGAGATAATAAATATTGTGTTTACTGTTTCAGACAGTGAGCTGTATGCCCTACATGGATTATTGCATTTAATCAACTCAATACCCGCCTTGAGACAGGTCCTAAGATCTCCACCCTCAAGATAAAGCAAAAGAGAGTAAAAGACAGAAAACTATACTTGAACAACAATTAAAATAAAAAAAATAAAATTAAAAAAATTAAAAAAAAAAAAGACAAAGCAAAAGAAGCACTGAGAGGCTGGGCCCCTTGTTGGCGATCACAGAGCTAGGAGATGCCGACGCTGGGAAGTGAACGGGCGACAGGACTCCGGAGCCCTGCTGTTAATCGCGGGGTGATCTTGTCAGTTATGAAATTGGGGTGGCCTTTAACTGGTGTGATCTTTAAAGAGTAGTTTAGTGACTATTTCTGGAAGAATCACATGATTAAGTGTGTCTGACACAACCTCTAAATTCGTCACTCACTGGCTCAGACGACAGAGTGCACTCTCCACAGGGGGGCCCCAAGGTGCACTACAAGAATTCCTTCTGACTTGGAGACACCTCAGGGCCAGATGTGCCTGTAACTCCCCAAAAGCAGAGGCTTTCTAGATCTGGGGAGGTGGGAAGGCACACAAGTTGCCCCATCAGACCCAGAACTTCAAGTATGTCAAGTTCCATAACTGACAAGTTTGAGGGTCTGGTTTAGAAAGTGATCATCAAAATCCAAAATGAGGCTCTGAGTCATCCAAGTGCTCTGACAGTTTAATGTGAATTCTTCCAGGTTCAGTTTGAAGCCGTTTCCTCTTAGAAAGTAGCTGCTTGTCATCTGCTGATGGTTAAGCTCTGAGGTACTGAATATCCATTTGGGGTTCCAGTGCAGCCGAGTCAAGTTCAGCTTGCATCCTGTAACCTTTTGTCAAGCAGCCTCATTACCTCTGGGCATCTGTGAGGAACCCATCAATCGCACTGACGTCACCGTGGCTCAGGGGTGCAGTTCCTGACTCCTAGAAAACGCTGCCTCTTATAGGAATCTATAAGCTTCCCAAAATAGAACAAACCTTAATTTTGCTTCCGGCAGTAGTTGGGCGCCCTTTCTTGTCAGCTTGTAAATTTTCCGGAAATAAAGACTTTATAAAAGGTCTGGAAAAGGAGAAAGAGAACAGATTAGCAATCAGAGGGGGCCGAAAGCCAGCTTCCATAGAGAATGGAAAGGAATGTGACCTTGGCAGCAGAAAGCCCATCCGACGCAAAGCACAAGCCATCAAGATGGGACCCAGGGAAATAAGCAACCACAGACAAAAACAAAACAAGTCACCTGTCCCCCAAACACAGAGGATGAATTTTAAGATATAAGTATTTTGGATTGAACCTAAAACATAAATTTGAAAACTTTGCCTTTTGAATCCCCTCACTCCCACTGGAGTGGAGGGACATCTTGACAATGGGACAGCACAGCATGGGTTTGCCGAGTTAGACAAGACAGACCAGAGCCCAGGGACTTGAACTCCTTGTCTGGATCCGATGCACATTCTGCTTCGTTCTAAAGCAGGGTTTCCCTGCCTCGGTGCTACTGATATTTGGGATTTAGGGTTGGATAATACTTTGTCGGGTGGCACAGGGGAGGGTGCTGTCCAATACCTAATAGGATATTTCACAGCGATAATGGACTTTGCCCACTAGATGCCAGTAGCACAGTGCAAAGCAGAGACCATGTCCTAGACACCTGAGTGCCCTTCGGTCTGGCAGACAGCCTGGGACACAGCAGGTGCTCAGTAAATATTTGCTGACTCACTGAATAAAGGGATTTATGTCAACGAGCAACCTGAAACTCAAATTCAATTCCTCCTAAGTGGCTCTTAGGGCATCTTGAATTTTCTAGAAATTCTCCCCAGCAATCTACTTTTAACTTGACCAGACATAATTATAGATTTTTGCAGCAAATTTGTCTCATAAACAATAGACCATGTCTATAGGATAGGAGTTTACGTGAAAGCATCAATAGCTCTCAAACTTGGCAGTAATTTCAATAATTTAAAAAAAAATCTCTAAAATCACGTCTGCATCTGTCATAAAACCCACAAGCAAGGGCTCATGGCTTACCTGACCTGTTAAAAGAGAAACAAACAGATTTTACCTGTTTTCAAATGAAAAGAAAATCAGAATCTCCAAAGTCGGGAGGTGTGTGTGCAAGGAGGTGCAGGCACCTGGAGATGAGGGCTGGGAGGAGTGGGAGGTTGGGGGGAGGGGTAGAGAGTTAAATGGAACAGAACACCCCTGACCAGGGCCTGAAAATGATACTTAGTTTTGCTTTTATTGCAGTTCGGCCTTTCATAGAAAATTATCAGGCTTGCTGCTGTTGACTAAGGAAGTTAACCTTGATAATTTGACAGTTCAAGTAAGAGACTAAAACGGCAGCTATTGCTTGCAGACTGCTCTGAAACTAAATCTGGACGACTGTGCAATATGGTACTTGCCTGGCATATATAGCTCTGATCATGCAAATTACGCACCATACCTGTTACCCGGGACCTTCGCAAACTCCACAGGGAAGAGGGGAGGAAGGGACACAGCAGGGCTGGTCCCGAGAGTTCCAGCAGTTTGCAGAGGGGGAAGCCTCTGCTGCTCCTACCTCTATAGCTTCCACAGGATCTTGGAGTGAAAATGGGTCTCTGAGGCAATCTGTCTTGACTTGCCCCTCCCAGAGGTCCAGAGCCACTTCCTAATTGCTTCAGGGACTCAAATTAACTTGGGTATTTTAAAGCCATTGGCCATCTAAAAAAATTGAGTGACCAGGAAAAATTCTTGGGATGATATTCCAAGGGCAAGGTACCACAGAACCAGACCCTTCCACTCTTAGATGGTCAGACACAGCCATCCCCTGTCCCTGATAACAGTGTTGAAAACAGTGAAGCTAGGGGCCCTGAAGGGCGTGCAGATTGCACTTGGAATTTCAGGGCAGGAAGTGTTAGGTATACCAGGGCAAGGCTGGGATTGGAAAAAGAAAGGCTGTTTTGAGAAACCAAGTTGCCCAATGATAACCCAGACCCAACAGCTCAAAGAAACGAAATGCTGACCAATCCACAAGTTTGTTTTGATCCTGAACCTTGATCAAACCTCTATCCCATGTCAGATAAGGTGAAACACTTACAGCTCACTGCTTTGCATAAGTTCTATCAGGTCCATGAAAAGCACGTCACGGTTCCTTTCACAAAAGCCGTCCATGTCATAGGACACCTGTCCAAGAATGGGAAAAATCCAATTTTACCCTTTAAGTATTTTATTGAAGAAAAAAAAAACCCAAGCACACATGGCTATTCTTATCAAAATGTATGTATTTCCAGATTTCATCATGAATTGCCACATAAAGCTGTGCATTACTTACTTAACTTGTTAGCCAACTCAGTCGCTGATGGCCTGTGGGCACCAATGGATGGTATTTGGCTGCCCACATGGCCCAGAAGATCTATGTCTCACATACCCCGTCTTCAGTGCATTCATAGGAATGTCTAAGTAATAAACTTAATTCTTTCCCTACAGTTCATCTAAGATAGAATAAAATTAAAAAAACAAACAAACAAAAAAAACTCCTTCTCTGACAAATGTTATCAGAGTTGGATCAACTCGGCTTAAAACTCATGCTCAGGGACTCGGGTTAACAAGGACGAAAGGTGAGACCATTGGATTTCCACAGGACTAGAAAGTCCCTACACATCATGACCTTGAGTTACTTTGTATCACCTGCACCCACAGAAAGCCGGTACCCAATAGGCACCCAATAATCATGAACAAACACCACAGAACGAACACCACATGTGAACCTTGGTTCCTACTTATGTTCCAGGTGGCCATGGGCAGGTAAGGATTGAAGGCTTGTGAGTGCAGCCAGAGCAAAACAGAAGGCCACTCCTTCAGCAGTTAACATATGTGCCAAGGCGATTCGTAATTGGAAAGTACACAGTAGTGTGTACTGCCTCCCTAAATACTTCACAGGCCCCATGTTGCTGAATGAAATCAATGATGAATGAATGAAACACAGTGAGGCAGATGAAACTATATGGATTGTTTTCAGTTGCCTCGTGAGAAAACATGACAGACCCAAAGGCTTAAAACGGGTCAACCATGAAAAAGATAATATTTCCTTTCCTGCTGACCCTGGCTCTCTGGCCATACCTTCCCAGCATAATGGTGAATAATGAAGCCTTGGTTCCAGCTGTTGAAGTGCTCGTGATTCCCAATCTGCATCTGGAGCTTCTGCAGCAGCGTCTGGTCTGCCCCCTCACCCACGGCATGCATCGTGGCGCACACGTCATCCAGGATGCTCATGATACCGGGAGGGTTCTGATGGGACCAAGAAGCCAAAGCCCCAAGTCAGAGACTGTTCTCAAACACATACAATGCTTATCGGGTCTTTTCTTAAGCAAGGAAACAACTCCCTAGATTCAAGATACTATCTTGAAAGTCAGTCTTTCTTTCCCTTTGAGCAAGAATGACATTAATAATCCCAAATGGGAGTCACCACTTATATCTAATGATGGAGAAAAAGTCCATTTTCAAAAAAAAAAAAAAGTTTAATTCCTGGAAGTTCTATTCAAAGTCATACACAAATCATTATCTGCTCAATCTTATTTGCACTAAGTTAATTTTAAAAACCCAAAAGAAAAATTAAAACATTTCCTTGGACTCTAATCCATTTCTGCATGTTTGCTTTCAGCCTATGGCACATGTAGGCATGGTTTCCGTGCCGCACACACACATTCCATCACGCATTACTCTCCCCCACGCAGCACGGTTTTATGAACAATCCTCCTGTTTTATACAGTCTTCACACTTACTCTTTTAATGGCTATACTCCCCTGCTCTGATATGCTACAGTTTACTTAACTGAATTAATTATCCAGGGAGGTTTTCACTGTTTCCAGTTTTGAGTGTTATTAAAAGGAAGACAAAAAAAAAAGCGAACCACCCCAAAAATGGTACTGTGGGGATCTCTGTCCACATCCTTCATGTTTTCTTTTGAATAATTTCTAGGGCACACGTCCTAGAAGTGGCATGAATGGTCTGGAAGGCAGGGCTGGCCGCACGTCTCTGGACGCCAGGCCACCCACACCAATGACAGCTGTCTTCTCTTCGAATTCAGTATCGACTTCTCTTTGTGAACTGGCCTTTCACTCTCACACACATGTTCACATTTACAAAAATTAAAACCTACTGCTCACATACACATATACATAAAATTAATGGAATTGCTAAACTTCTGTGCAAACCAAAGTTATCGCTTTGTCTATTCTAAAATCATGATGCAGAGATGGAACACTCACTTAACGTGAACCCGGGAGCAGCGAAGAGACACCAGCCCAATACTCACGACTTTGTTCTCTATGAGGTCGCACACGATTTTGTTGTTGAAGTACTCAATGGGCGTCCACCGGATTCCCTCTTGCACGTACTCTTCCTGTGGGGCAGAGAGTGGGAGCTCCGTTATTACCCAGTGAAGACGAGGGGAAGCCCTCGTGCAGGGCTCTCAAAGGCACACAGATCACCGAGAAAGAAATGCTTGAATGCCC
This sequence comes from Tonatia bakeri, assembly GCA_004024845.1. Taxonomy (NCBI): domain Eukaryota; kingdom Metazoa; phylum Chordata; class Mammalia; order Chiroptera; family Phyllostomidae; genus Tonatia; species Tonatia bakeri. Next base: position 160,733 of record PVIA01002488.1, on the reverse strand, counting down.
TGTGACAAAAACTTGGAACTTTATTTTTTTGTTTGTTTGTTTGTTTTCTAAGAGGGATAGAAAAGGAAGCATTTCATTGCTTGGTAATGTAATTTTTATTCAGTTCAAACCATATGAAATTGGTACCACACAATCATTTCTCACATTCAAAAATGGCATTAGTATGGTGTAACCCATAGGTCTATTTCACAATAATCTTCGAATTTAACATAGGACAGAAGCACAGATTAGCACCTGGGGACTTAAGGGGAAGGTTCCTCACTCAGGTCAGGTGCTCATCTGACCTGACAAACGGCACCACGCTCCCCTGCTTTTCCTCCTTCCTCCCCAGTATTGCTTTGTTGGCTCCTGTCCAGATGTCCATAGGGGGCAGAATCTCAGGCTGAATCTCCCAGCCTTCTCCTTTTCTCAACCCTTCTGCTCTAGGTGAGTTCCATCAACGCCATTAGCACCTACAAACTAATGACCCTGAATTAACTTCTCTAGTCTAGACCTCCCCACTGAGTTCAGACTCATATATATCCGATTTGAGAATCTGCACTTGGATGTACAGCAAGCCTCTCAAACACAGCTTGTTCAGCGGAGTTCTGAATCCACATTCCCCACCGTCTCCAACCAGCTGCTCTCCTAACTGTACCTTCAGTAAATAGCCCCAGCATTGTCCCTGTTTGTAAAGCTACAAGGTGGAAATCATGCTTGATTCCTCTTTCGCTCTCAGCTGACTGCTAGTTACGCTGAGTGGTCATGTTGGCTCAGTCTCTGAGACACACACTGGACCTGACCATCCCTCATGCTGTCACCACCCCCACTGATGCACCACGGGCTACGCTCCACCAGTTCTTGCCCAGCCTCCTGCAGTGGTCTCCTAACTGCTTTAAAACTTCCATTCCTGTTTACGTTCCAGGCCTCACCCCACTCTGTAAGTCCACAGAGCCAGAGTGGTGACCTTTTCAAAAACACAGAACACAAATCATACCGTGTCCCTCTCTGCTCAGCATGCTGCAACCGTTTCCTATTCTACTGGCTATAAAATCTGAAGTTTCTGCCACGCCCCACAAAGTTCCTATATGATGTAGCCTCCGCCTGCGTTTTTCTGTCTCGGCCCATCCCACGCTTTCCGTTGGCAGTTTGGCTCTAGCTACTGCAAGGTGGTGGGAAGGCTAGACTTTCTGGGCAGAGGCTTATGTGAAAGCCACTGGTCGGTCACTCGGGTTTCTAGGCAGAGGGACGAACACCTCCCTGACTAAATGTTCCCAACACAGCCTTTCATATGTGGAGTGGACTGAATGTGTCCCCGAAGATTTCATGTCCATATAAAATCTCAAAAGGTGAGGTTTGGAAATAGGATCTTTATATAATAGATACAGTTGCCAAGGATCTCACAAGTGAAATCCTCTTGGATTTAGGGTGATCCCTTAACCCAACCTTTTGGATACACACTGAAAAAGGCCATGTGAAGACAGGCAGAGGCTGAAGTTATTTTGCCACAAAACAAGGAAGGTCAGGAGCCACGGGAACCTGGGAGAGCCAAGGAATGGCTCTTCCCGCAGAACCTCTGAAGGAATGTGGCTCTGGTGACACTCTGATTATGGACTCTGACAGAGCTTTCTGGTGTTGTAAGCCACCCAGTTTGTGGGACTTTGTTACAGCAGCCCTGGAATCACAAAACAATGCTGTATCCAGAATAAAAGGAAACCTGCACTGGACTTGCAGAGGAAACTATAAGCAAGCCATGTCACCTCAAGTCAGAATTAAAATATCAGTTTTGTTAAACACAGCTATTTATAGGAAGAACTGAGAGTAAAGCCAATCTGAGAAAACCATGTTTTTCCTTTGAAACAATGTATGCCATAGATACTTGGGTTTGGAACTAGGTTTCCATTTTCTACTTGGCCAATGAGTCAGAGAGCAATAAAAGCAGCCGGTCCTAAGTCCAACTTCACAGCATCCTTTGCTTAAAGCAGAAAGCAAGTGTAGCAGATGGTGTTTATATTCCACTAACTGAAATGTCAGCACGGCATGTGGTTTTGCTGCCTGCCTCTATTAAGTACATTTCCTAAGGCAAGACTCGAATCAGAATGTTACCGAAAGAGAACTCTATACCCTTTAAAATAAAACAAGATAGATGTAGAACAGGATGCAGGAAGGGGGAATCCTCACCTGTTCTGCCTTTAACGTCAGTTCAATAAAAATCTGCTGTAATTTTTCATTAACGAAATTGATACAAAACTGTTCAAAGCCATTTTTCTGAGAAAAGAAAAAGAAAAAGTTACTTCCAAGAATTGTTTCTGCAAAATCATTTTGAAGTCATTTCTTGAGTGATTTAGTGAGATGTTACCACGTGAATAGCCTTAACAGAAATGTTGGAGGCACCAGGAGAAAGCTGCATAGTTTATATTTAGGAGAAACTAATTTGTAAAGGTACACAAAGAACTCACAGAAGCGAAAATTGGACCACAGTGAGGGTTTTTTTTTTTTCATTGCCTAGAACTAATTTATTTCCTCGAGCCAGAGGAAATGGATCACCCGCCCCAGCCCCCAGTTATTCAAACTGGTCCTACCTGGAATATTTCAAAGCCGTAGATGTCCAGAACACCAATGTTGTATTCTTCGTGGTCCTTCTCCATCGCTTTGTTGATGGACTAGGAGAAAGGAAACGGCATGGCAATTAACCCGTTTTCTTTCATGTGAAAATGGGCATGCATGGGGGAATGGAAAGCAATTCTGTGCACAGCTGACACTAGTGCCTGCCGGAAACCGAGAACAATAAGGACACAGGTGACCTACAGCCTAGAGTCTCAGTGCAAAGTCAAGTACTTGGGGAAACCACCAGGATTGCAAAAAACTATCGTGGTAGGATAAAACAAAGTTTGCTTAATGACGTGAAAACCATTAAATTCAGCAGAATTTGTTTTTTTCAGGAAGTCTTGAGAATTGAAAGAAAATGTCACTTTGGATAATCAAAGTAAAACCTACTTTACATAAAGAACCCCATTCAATAGTTAGTTCATGATCACCTAACACAGAATGCCAGGGATATCAAAAAGACACTCTGTTCCACGGAGCTTACAGAAAGGGCGAGCCAACTATGAATAATAACACCGGTAACTGCCTTTAAAGCGAGGATAATAAAAGCAGCTTATACGTAGTTAACATTCACCTGTCCCAGGCTTTGCTAAGAGCTTTCCACATGCAATTTCATTTAATTCTCACTGCAGTTCTAACGGCAGTGATAACACTGCACTCCCGAAATCACACTGGGCGAGAGGAACGTCTGGGATTAAACTGAAGTGATATGATGCCTAACCCTGTGTCCTTGATCTCTGTGAGAAGAGACGTGCAAGTCGATGGAATAGGCTTAATAATGACAGGGGGGCTCGAGGGGGCTAGTGAGGATTGCACGGGAGAAAGGAATATGGGAGAAAAATTCCTGGAGGTGGGGAATACCTGGCTGAATCCTGAGGTACCAGAGTTGTTTTCTAGGCAAAAAAAGAAAAAAAAAAGCAATAATATACAGCACTGAGCCCAGTACCTAGTACACAGTCAGCGCTCAGTAAATGTCAGCTCTAATTAGTGTCTCTTACACGGGGCATCCATCCCCTTCCACCACACAAAAAACTGAGGAAACATGGAAAGGAAATCAGGTGAGAAGCCCAGCGCTGGAGGTTACGCTGAACAAAGAACCAGGAGATGTGGTTTCTAGTCCCAAGTCTGCATGACCTTCTTGCTGAATGGCCTTGGGCAAATCTGCCAATAACGGAGTCTAAGGTTGCCGTGTCAGTAACATGAGGGCTCTGCACAAGTTAAAAACGTGGCTAATGTTTGGCATGACCTTGACCTTCCCAAGCAATCTTACCCTTAAAATAGCCAGGAGAAGTGCACAGAATAAATACCGTATGCTGCTCTGCCCTAACACACCCTAACCACATCATATCATACATTAACCCTTGTAGATATTGTGGCCGAGGTGCAAACAGACTTTTGGGGTCAAGTGGCCCGTGACTACAGTTTCTGTAGGGTTCTTTCTACCTCTGTTACATAAAAGGCAGAGAAGTAGAAGAGCTGGAGCACTGTGAGTTACCTGCGCTTGATTCCTAGATCTACTACTTAATAGTGTTGTGACCTTAGGTAAGCTCCTTAACCTCTCTGTGCCTCAGTTAGCTTATCTGTAAAACAAAGATAATAACACCTAAGTCACAGGCTTGCTGTAAGAATTAAATGAGGTCTTTCTTCCCCCTAATGCACTCAGAACAGAATCTGGCGCATAGTAAGTGCTATATCAGTGTTTGCTATTACTGCTCCCATTCCGAGGCTGCGGTGATTTACACAGACTGCCACTGGCAGTGCTACAATGCCGAGAAACCAATTTCAGGATCGCTATGCGGTATACATAGATAAATATGTATGCACATGCAAACGTGCATGTAAGTATATGTATATGATTATTCCATCATTAAAAAATATCTGTGGTAGTTTTATAACATGGAATCTGTGGTGGGTGTAAAATGCAGATACATGCAGGGGAGAGGATCCAGGACCCCTGTGGACACCAAGATCCATGGATGCTGAAGTCCCTTATGTGAAAGGGCACGGTATTTGCCTACAACCTAGCTGCATCCTCTCATAAACTTTAAATCATCTCTGTATTACTTACAGTGTCCAATACAATGTAAATGTTATATAAACAGTTGTTACACTGTATTGTTTAGGGAATAATAACAAGAAAAAAGCCTGTACATGTTTAGGTACAGACACAACCATCGTAGGCCTAACTACGTAGTCAGCAACAACATACCATTTATTAATTTTTCAAATATTTTGGATCTGTGATTGGCTGAGTCCATGGAGGTGGAATCCACAGCTATGGAGGGTCTGCTATACACAAAGTCTGACACTCCTCCCTTAGATGGTGGAGCCTAATTTCTCTCCGCTTACATGTGGGCTGTACTGAGTGACTTGCTTCCAAGGAGCAGAACATTGCAGTGGCAATCCTTGAGTCCAAGATGAGGACATTACAAGTAAACGCCTTGTGATTTCTGCCTTGCTCTCTCCTAGATCACTCACTCTGGGGGCAGCCAACAGCCACGTTGTGAGCACATTCAAGCTGTTCAAAAGAAATGACCACGCAGCAAGGCCCTGAGGTGTCCTGCTTACAGCCTTGTGAGTGTGTCATCTGGGAACCAGGTCCTCAACTGTGATCAAGTCTCGGGATGACTGTAGCTCCCATCAGCATCTTGACTATACTCTCACCCCTGAATCGGAACCACCCAGCCATGTCACTTTCCAAATGAGAGAATACATGTTTACTGTGTAAGCCACTAAGTTTTGAACTAATTCTTAACACAGTGAGGGATGGCATATACAACATTCCCACATCTTCAGGCTCAAAATCCAGACAGCCACATGACCCCGGGTCCTCTGCTTTCCTGGTCCTCAGTCCTGCCTCTACAAGTACAGGGTTGGGCAAAAGTGTGTCTACAGTTGTGAGTACATGAATCACAGTTTATTCTTATATTATTATTTATTGGTTGTTGTATTGTTTTCCGTACAAACAACTATAAAGGACCTTCCCCTACCCTGCATATTGTCCACAAGACGCTGTTACCGTATTAGTGTCTTTGGGTAATTCTAGAAGTAAACGCAGGATTCAAGGATCCCAGGATTACATGGTAAAAATGGGGGTAGTAAGAAAATGGCTAAAAGGAATGAGCCAAAACAGGAACACAAACCTTTAGTAGTTTTAACCCTTTCTGGCTACAATATGAAGCATCGCCAGTGTCACCCTGCGTTTACTCACATCTACCAAAAAATCGAAGACTCGGGCGTGCAGGGCCTTGGCAAGCGCGTCCCTGGTGTAACAGGCCTGCTCCACGTTGAGGGTCACGTGGATGGACTCCGACTTGCCTCCCCACTTGCTGTCCATCTGCCGGCTCGTCAACTTTTCCTTCAGCCGGTCCTGGTTTATCCCCAGGAGATAGGCAGGGAAAGCCAAAACTATAGAAAACAAAACAAACCAAGAATGTCACGCAGAATTTTAACAATGCCTTATGGTGAACACACGGGCTGCGCGTGCACGCGCGCACACACACACACACACAAGATGCCATCTTTCATCCCCACAAACTTTCTGTCCAGTGAAGATGCTAATCAGCAATCCCACACACATCCATCCACTTTGTTTTCCCCAATTGTTCCATTTCATGAGTCAATTCCTCTGATGACCGAGACTTCCAATAACACTAATCAGTGAGCCAAGAAGGGTGGCAAACCTAGCCACCCTGCTGAGATCACAGCTGAATGCCTAAAATGGACAGCTCTCCAAGCTTGCAGCAAGACAGCCGGAAGGAACTAAATCAAGAAACATTTCTTTGGCTCTAAGTATTGTTTTCTTCCTTTCTGACACAGTGTTTCATGGCATCATTCCCGAAGAGCTTGAAGCACCTGATATCATCGAACTAATCGTTACAACCAGTCCCATATTTCTTGAGCAGTCACCATGTGTCGGGTTATTAGAGAGAGAGGCCAGGACACAAAATATTGGAGACATCCTGAAGACAATGCAGGGGAGACAAAAGCAGTCTGCCAAATAAAGGAGCCTAGGAAAAGTTAAATTTGTGACACAGACAATAAAGTCCGGGAGGAATTTAGAAGAGAAAGATGTCACTACTTGCTGGGGGGGATCAAGGAAGGCGTGGGATTGGGTGAGGTCTGAAAGCACAGACAGGATCTATACAGATGCGGAGGAAGAGAGAAAGGACAATGGAACATGTAAAGGTGAGGAGGCAGGAATGTAAGAGATGTGGATGAGGTACAGTGAGCAGACCGACTCTGGCTACAGCAGAAAGTTGAGGTAGATGATTAAAAGGTTAGGACAAATTCCAATAGTGGGGGTCATAGAGTGGTCTGAGTCATTTGGGCCGCAGTCAGAGGGGCCTGGACGGCTCCGGGAGAGGGTGTTACATGCAGATTTCTCTGGGTGTGACGTATGGGATGAAATGGAGGGTGTTAGCGTTGTTCACGCCACAGCCTACCCACCCCATCCTGAGGATGCGTAGTCATGTAGTTTGTGGCTTTTGGGCAGCAAAGCTGAGGCTCATATGGCTCAGCGACTTGCTGAGACAGAGAAACTCTCCCAGAGGAGGGTTAATGATAGAAATGGGATTCCCCCCTCTGGTTTTAAAACACATCAATGTGAGTAAGTGACACCACCCTTGGGAATGACAGGATGCTCAGACTTTTCCCAACATTAATGAAAGATTTTTATGGGCACAAATCAAAATTCTAAACTGAAATATGAGTCTTCTTTTCTGCATAAAGCTTTACAAGTATTCTTTGATAAATGCATTTTGTTAAAAACCTTATTATGATAATGCTCAAAACTCACAAGCCTCCCACTAAAGGATAATCTGTTTGAATTTCACAGATGGTGTTAGAATGAACAGGCTGACATTTCTTAGTGTATACCTTCCAATGAAATGAAGTCAGTGATTGCATTTTGAGGAAGTGTGATGCCAGAACGAGGTATATATTATCTATGTGAGCGTCTCTGTGAGACGCTGACTAGCAGAGGACTTCCTTTTCAACAAAGGGCATGTGAACAAAACCAAGTGCACTAATTTGCCAGTGCCATTTCCGTGAGTTTTTAAAATTGAATTTTTGGGGATGACATTGGTTAAGAGCATTATATAAGTTTCAAGTGTACAATTCTATAATGCATCATTTGCATAATTCATTGTGTGTTCACCATCCAAAGTCTAGTCTCTTTCTGTCACCACATATTTAACTCCCTTTACCTTCTTTATCCTCTTCCTACCTTGCTTTACTTTCGTTTGAATATTAACACGTATGTTTAGGGACCTGGATGTGTCTTCCAATAAACAGCAACTTACCTCTGCACACAGCAAAGACATCAGATTGGACACATGTAGGGTTGTTTGGTAAGAGCCGTTTAATGAAGTGTCTGATGTGTAAGAGGTTCACTAAGGGAAGCTGCAGTGTTGATTACCGCCCTCATCACCAGGCGGACAGTCAGGTGCGTGTGTACCTCACTTGACACAGTGGTCTTCCCTGGTCCACGGCACACTCACCAGGCCCCTCCCTCTTCACGGTAACTACACAGTGAATAGTTTGATGCAACAAATAATTAGCCCCCTTTTGTCTGTTTTGTAAATGTGAGCTTCTGCCAAGCCCATAATCATGCCAATGGGGGGACGAGGTTCAAATATTTGGTGAAAACGTTTATGCCGTTATCTTTATGACCATAGCTAAAGAAATGTAACAATACGGGCTAAGTCTCTGGGTCTTTGAGACAAAACAGGCAGACGAGACAGAAAAAGAAACATGCCGTATACACACTTCTGTGGCTCACACCTCTTCTGTAGAAGAGGGCACCAGTGAAGGACTGCAGGCACTCGGAAAACAAGGCGTGGAGTTTGGCCAAGAATCAGAACCACAGCTTAGGGAAACAGCGAAGAAGTCTAGAGAGGAAATCCAGTACTTGCTCTGAAAAAATCCATGCCATGTGTTTCAAGAATAACCTTTTATGACCTTGTATTTTCCTCAGTGGCTGCCCTGGTGGTGAAATTATAGGGCTGCTCCTATAGACTTCCTGGGCTGTGAATTTCCATGGGGGTGTGTGCGACCGGGGCTGAATAAGAGCAGCTCGGAGGCTTGGAGAAGGTGGGGAGGCAGAGGAAGGAGTGGGCTTCGACTAAATTAACATGCTGACGAAGTCCAGTTAGGGCTAAAGCCTGGTATAGTTCATCAGAATTATGAGGAATATAAAAGAACCTGCTAGAAAGTAATGCAGATTTAGCACATTTTGGTAATGCAGATAGAGTTCTTGTTAGTGCTTGAAAGAGTACAGCAAAGTCAGATTTAATATTTCCATTTATGAGAAATGGCAAAGTAAAAAACTCTTTTAAAAAATAAGAAATTAACAGGGCGAACGAGGGCATTGTTGCTTGTGCTCCCCATTGATATTTATGTTGTATTATTTTCCTCCAACAAATTTCGTACGTTAATTTGGATTTAATACCTTTTGGACAAGACTTGTTTTCAAAATACCATCTCAGTCTGTTGGCAATGACGGGGCACATGTGCCCAAGTGGGGGTGTGTTTGACCTCTCAGTGATGTAAAGGTTTGACTCAGGATATTCTATAGCTCCAGGTTCTTCATTTTAGTAGTATTCATTCAATGTTGTAATAGCAGAAGATCTAAAACCATCTTAATGTCCACCCATAGGGAATTAGTTCAATAAATTAAAAAACAGCCAAACAATGGAATGCTATGCAGCTATAGAAAAGATGGAGCTCCGCAGTGAATTAATATAAACTAATCTTCAGGATAGAATGCAGATTATGTTGTATGTCCCCATTTAATGCACAGGAGTGGGGAAAATGAGTGAGTGTGTATAGATGCTCTGGAACACATATCCCATGAAAGGAATTCGAGAGATAGGAAACCCTGGTTCCCAAGCTGACTAGCAAAGCGGGAGCAGGGAGAGCTTGGACAGGGCACCCATCTGGAGCATGTCGAGGTGTTACCGAGTGAACAGAAACCAGGTACTGGCAGGAGGACATTTGTCTTGTTAGATCTCTTCGGTTTCAAGCACAGCTCTTCCTGATCACCATCACTCCACCACCTCCCATCGGGCATTTGCCAATCCCGGGCCTGACCCAGTGGGCTGTGGACACTGCTTCTTGGCTCAAGTATGTGGGGAAATGCTAGGTTTGTCAGAGCCGTGCCTCTCTTCTCCAGCATAAAGGGGCAGTAAAGGCTTGCACAATCCACAAAGGCCAGAACAATCCAGTCCCTCCCACAGAAACTACCAAGAAACCAACACTGATAAAGTTGAAAGGCCGAGAGTGTTAATGGCTCCTGCACACACACACGCATTTGTTAAATGGAAAGGGCAATGCCCACAAAGTCTGGAAACAGAGTTACTATATTATTATTTGTAGGTCGTGTTTCTAGACTCTGGACACCCTGTACATTTATTGTTTTGCATTGCATTCCTTTCCCTTGTAAACATAATTCCTCTTGCTCTTTATCAGATGGACATTGGAGGTTAGCAGTACTTCCCTTTTTATCACAAAAGAAAACAAAAATATAAAAAAGAACCTTATTTGGAATGGAAATAGCCTCACTGCACTGTCAGCAATGAGTGGGATACTATTTATTACTAAGCATCTAAATTTATCATCCTCGAAGAATGCTGAGAAAGGAAGAAATGTCTTCCTGGGTGCTCGAAGGATGGGTGGGTGGCTTCTGAAAGCAGCTTGGGAAGCCGTCTGATGCTGAAGAGGCTGCAGCCACCCGCCACGGCGAGTGTGGTAGATGGTGCCACGCACATTAATAGCATCTTTGCAGGAAGGACTTGAGTTATTCTCAAAGAGTAGAAATTCAGGTCTTCAGGCTCTGACTGCTATAGAGGCGACCACTAAAGGTGATCATTAGCAATATCAACACAATAGTCAACCCCCCCCCCCATTTCCAGAAATCCAATCTAATCCAACCCATGGGACAAACTGAATCTGTGAACTTTCCATACTCACATGTAGCCCACCACTTGCTCTTCATGAGTTTTAGGTGAATATAGACCCTAATGATCAGTCACAGAAGAATTTTTTATTAGGAGATAAATCTTTTGAGTTATTCAGCTATTACTCTAATCTTCATTAAAGTATCACTTTACTTCTAAGCCTAGATGTGAAATTCTGCCAGACTTCCCCAATGTTAAAGATAAATTGAAACCAATTCATTGATGGTCTGGGTATAGCTCTGGCTTAGTTAGTGTGGGATGTGGTAGGAGAGGCGCAGGTGCGCCGGAGAGGCCTGGACCCTCACGGGCCCTTTTGTTCTGCCACAGCAGGACCCATATGACTTCTCGTCTCTTCCCCAAATACCGGGGTTGAGATCTCAGCAAAGGAAAGCAGTGGGTTACTTCTGATGGAGCCAGACAATGGTTTCCCGTCGTCCAACAATCGTGAGCCCAAGCTACTCACACTCTTCACTCTCCACTGCGGCATAATTGCCAACTTCTTTAAAGCTGATGTTTCCCAGGTGGAGAACGCCTGCTACTATCTGCAGCACCAGCGTCTGCTCCTCCGCGAAGATCCCGATCACATCCATTGCGTGCTGGAGGGAAAAAAGAAAAATTACCCACACAGGCTGGTCACCAGCTTAATGAGTACGTAATGCAGGAGCCCAGGCTTAGGTTGGGTGGGGCAGCTGTATGTGGCTCAGTGAGTGATGACAGCTGGAAGTCCGCATAAGACATTATCCCTGACCAACGCACTCACACATCCTTCTCAAGTCTCAAAATAGCACCGGGAAGGCGGTTCTGTCCCTAGAGAGAGCACGCAATCCTCCAGGAATAATGGCACAGAGAGCTGCGGGAGGAAAGGTACTCATCTGGAGCAGCAGATGCACACAACGTCAACAAGTCTGTCCTCATCCCTTGCTGTGATCTGGTGCCACCCCCTCCCTCTATGGACACTGGTGCTGTGTCCAGCTGCTCCAAATATACTCGGAGGTCTTTCCCTTCACTGGGAGGACTGAGAATAGCTTGGGCTTTCAAAAAGATCTTGATTATAAACCCCTAAGAGATCAAATACAAACATCATCAGAAAGTCTTATTTCTGAGGTCCACAAAATTCAAAAGCAGCTGAAAGGCTTGAGTCTTCGATATCCATCTCCTGAAGGAACTATACCCTTGGAACAATGCAGGCCCCTTATCTACATTGCTTCACCCAGCTCCTTTGGGGCCACATGGCCTTTTTGATGTCCTCTCTTTTCCTGACACCCAGGAATAACATCCTGACCCTTTCAAGAACAAATATCAGCTTCCTTCCAACTGTCCCTCCCAATGCCCATTCAGAACCAGGGTCTCCCACCTGGCTCTGGATCTGGGCTAATGATGAGCCTGGCTGGTAGCTGATTCAAAGGGCACTGGTGGTGCGCTCCTCTGTGGCTAAATGGGTGACCGACCCTCCTCCACAAAGTTCTACACTGACTTACTAAGTTGTTTCCTGGAGGATGTGACCCCTCAGTAACCCACTTGGGTTCACCCTTGGTACCATAATGTACACACCACGTGAAGAGCATGGGGAGAGATCACACTCTGACCTGTACAGTGCAGAGGTGAAGAGCATGGGTGGAGAAAAGCTTGACAGTGTTTTAAAATCTCTAAACCTCATTAAGATCATAAGAGCCCTCTGCTTTGCCTCTGCAAGAAAATTGCCGGACAATTGTGCAAGTCATCAGCAAACAGGAATGGTAAATATATCATCCACAATAGATTTTATCTTTTCATCAGAGCTCCTGCAGGGGGGTAATGATGCATTCACTGTTTTTCTTTGTAACCTATCTCAAGAATCATTAAGTGGTCCTTTGGCAACTGGGCAGGTGGTTATTTAAGGGTGCTGAAACGTGTGTTTTACGAAATGGAGCGTGCAGAGCAGAAGGAGGTGGAAACCTCAAACTGTTCTTGGCTGGGCTAACCTTCATTGCCCTTACCACCAGCAGCAGCGTCCCGTCTGCAGAGCAGATCCTGCCTGGCACCATGCCAGCACTTACCAGCGTTTCCTGAAACTCCCGCCTGTCATCGATGTCATCCACCTTGTAGGACCCAGAGAGGCTCAGGTAGTAATAATAGTCCATGCTGGTGATGCCGAGGCTGTGCTTCTGTTCCGCAGAGGCACCCTCGATGAGCTGCAGCAAGAGAAAGTGGGGTGTGTGTGTGATGTGACCCTCCAAGTACTCAAAGGCACCTCATAGTTCTTGCTGCTGCTGCCCCGAGCACAAGCAATGGGACTGCTAGCCCTGCTCTCTAAAATGACCTGTGGTCTTCATCTCCAAAATATGATGGGGCTTCAGGATTTCTGCTCTACTTGTGACAACCCAGAGTCATCTCTGCAAGTTCTGATTCCTAACTCTCTGATCAGACCTGCAAGACCAGAGGTTTCCTTTGTCTGGTAAGCGGAAAGGCAGGCAGTGCTTCAGTGGTGAGATCCCTCAAGAGTGGAAACTTGGCCAGATTATAATTACTTCATTCTTGCTCGACTGGCGTATGAGTGCTTAAAGTGCAGTCGGCCCCTCCATGCTTCTCACTGCAGGGTGCATATTAGAAAGCCACTCAGGTCCCGCACTCCCAAACCAAATGACTGTCCCCGGCTTTTTGTTCCACTTCTGGCATCTATCTGCACCTTAGGTCTGAGCAAGACGCTTGTAAATTGCTCCCATCAGGGATGTGCTGGAAATGTTTAACCATCAGCTCTTGTGGGGAAGATGGATTTGTAGTGTTGGCCAGTTTTCATGGTGTAAATACTCCTGCCCTGAGTGATTTCAAACTATTAAGAAAGCGTCACTGAAGAAAGAGGTGGAAACAGATTTGCACAGCCTATGCATGCTAGCTCCCGTGCCCTGCCGTCTCCGACCCAACAGGATTTAGGAAAACAGAGACAGTTCCTATCCACACTTCTCCATTGCGGTCAAATTCCTCACGTCAACTCAGCAACACCCCCCCAAAATGGGGAACCTCATTTCCATTGCCGAGAAGTTGTAGGCCATCCCATGACATGGGATTCCCTTAGTTTTCTCCCTAGTCTCTGAAATCTTTTTGTGCCGCCCTCTTCCTAGCTTTCTTTTCTATGCTGTTTGCTATCTGAGAGAAACGTGTCCTTACCTCTCTCTCAGTCTCCTCCCCGTCCACACACAGCGCATAGGCCCCTCAGCTGTATCTTCAATACCCTGCTCCAACTCCCTTCTACCTACAAACGTGTGGTGCGCTCTGCCTTCTGTAGAAGCTTTTCCTGGACTCGGTGAACTTCAAGCTACAGAATCTACTTTCTCAGCAAGACTTAGCCACCTGCACTCTGGCTCCTCCCTCACCATTCTGACGAAATGGCTTCCATGGCCACTTTCCAGTGGCTATGTTCAACAGCCCCTTCTTGGTCCCCAGACCTCTGCCCCATGCCTCCCCTGCAGGAGCTCTGAGCTCTGATCCTGCCGTGCAGCGCCCCGGCCCTCCCCTGGCTTCCCTCCCCTAACTCCCTGGTTCCTCAGTCTGCAGACAGTCCTGTAAATGCACGGTTTTCTCTCCGTGCTCACTCCCACAGCAGTCTCATCGATTTCACAGCTTCGGCTTTATGTCAGAATCTTTAACCCCACCTTCTCCAAAGCTCATCACTTCCACAGCCCCTAGTCTGGTAGTTTCCATCCTCTGGGTAGAGGACTTCTGAGGCAGGATACGGCGGGTAATGGGCTGGCATTTATTGAAAAGGGTCCTAGAAACAACTATAAACTTTGTTCTAGTGCTTAGTAAATGTACTATGTGTGTGACACACAAAATTATTTTTCAATCATCTGCACATGCTGCTTTGATTAATACAATTAAAGTATGTATTACTGAATTCACAAAGGTTTTTGGTCATTTAGGTATTCTTTCAACAAACAGATACCAACTAAGAAAAATTGTTTGTCATCATCCAAGATATGTATGCAATTGATAAGACTAAACATGAGCTACCAACAGTTTAACCTCCTGCTAATCCAGTGATCTTCAAGCTGGAACAAAACAAAAAATAGTCGCAGGGTATTCTTCCATGAAAATCTAATGTGGATCCCCAATACATGAAATGCTAATATATAAACCCGTACATAAAGAAACTGTTTGATAGCAAACTCACAATTATTAACAATCATACCTAAAACAAAACCAAAAGAAATTAAGCAAACAACTGGAACAGGAACAGAACCACAGAAATGGAGATCACATGGAGAGTTATCAACAGGGGAGTGGGAGGAGGAAAGAGGGGGTAAAGGTACAGAGAATAAGTAGCATAGATGGTAGGTAGAAAATAGACAGGGGGAGGGCAAGAATAATATGGAAAATGTAGAAGCTGGAGAACTTATGACACATGAACTAAAGGGGGGGATGTGAGTGGAAGGGGGTGGGCAGGGTGGAGGGGAGTGAACGGGGGAAATGGGACAACTGCAATAGCATAATCAATAAAATATATTAAAAAAAAGAAATTGTCTATGGATTTCTGCTCTACTTGGGATAGCCTACTTGTGATATAAAATATCATATTTTAAAATACTTAAAAACATTTTAAAAACTAGTTGAATCAGATGATCACGGAAGACGAGGACATAATTTAAAAGCATCTTCCACACTCCTCTAGCCCAGAAGTCTCCATGGCTTCTGAGTATCTAAGTTAAAACTTTTTGACCTAGCATTAAAGATCCATGGCTACGGAGGAAGTAGGAGAAAGAGGGGATAACTGGGGATTGAAAAAGAAAAGAAAAGAAAAAAAAGATACGTAGCCTAGTTTGAGTCTTTCATCCCACAGCTCACCCTTGGAGACTTCTGCCTGAGCACACTGGTTGGGGCCTGGCTCACACGGCCCTGCTCTGTCCCGGCCACCTGACCTGCCTGAGCCTTCTCCCCTCGCACGTTTCCCGGCACTTCTCGAGTGACACCTTTCTCCTGAACATTCCTGTCAAATCTCCCCATGTGAGTTCTTATTTGGCAAAGTATCAAAATTGTGTTTTGAGGTTGTATCAACACTTTGTTGATTATTTAACTTTTGGGGAATTTTTGTCTTCTCACCCAAACCAGAACTTACTCTCCTTCACGGTCAGGGTCATTCATTCCCAAAGTTCTTTTGCAGTGACTTACACGTACCACTGTGATTGACGCTCCCTGGCTTGCCAGACTAGACTGTCTGAACCTGAGAGCTGACAGGGAAAAATACACACACACACACACAAATGTAGAGGAGGAACAAGGAAGTAGGAAAGAAAAAATATGAAGGGAAACCTGGTAAAATATGTGAAAACTCCGCTCTCCAGGGTTCCTCATCACCACCCTAGATTTTTCCAGAAGGAAGTTGGAGATCTTTCCGCCATCTGGTTCCCCACCTGGACTGAACTGGATTTCAAAGTATTTCCCCTGCAAGAAGGTAAGGATTTCCTTTAGTGGTTAGTAAACAAAAACACGATGTTCTAAATAGGCTTTAGATGCAGTATATAATTCACGAAAAGTCATTAATGATAGATACATTGTGAATTATTCTCAGTTCTGGTTTAGATCTCCTCATGTCTTCCTATCAGACAATAGCCCTACTCTTGTCCAATCACACAATTCTGTATTGAGAGAACATATTATTCTAGCCTGACCAAATAAGGATTTGTTATATGCCTTGCCCATTGTCCCCAGGTAGGTAGGGGCTTGCTTGCTAAGCCAGAAGCTGTAAAGAATGGGACAGGGTAGTACATGGGCCCTTTGATCAAACAAGAGTGAACTCTGCACAGCCTCTCTCAGAAGAAGCAAATTTTCCCTCTGACAGGCTTTGAGCCAAAGCAAACCCTTTTACCTCTGGAGGATCTAAAATTCTCATATAAAATAAAAACACCTGATTACAAATAAAGGTCATTCCAGCTAATGTGGGTGTGGGTATTTTTATTACTGTTGTGGTTAATTATTTCCTCTTAAATTAATTTGAATAGGGAACAAAGGAGAATAAAATCTTGGAATTTAGCTGGAAAAGGTGCCCAGATTAAGTAAATGACATTCCCCCCTTCTCATTAGAATCCAGCTTCCCTCCACTCCTCAGAGAGGTCTACAGGGGTAAATGGAAATGACGGAAAAGAGGAGAATGGGGGCGTGAAGGAGAGGTGTGGCCAAGGGTCCAGCGGGAAAGCATGCCCGGACTAACTGTATTCACATGTAGTATTTTGAAAATATGTATACAGATAAATTCCACCCATCTCCGAGCTGAATCCTGCCAGGCCGCAAGTCGGACTGGAACCATAAACTCAATAAGGACAGAGCACATTGCATATTTTTTCCTACTGCCATAGCGCCCAGAACCTGCCGTGCTCTGGTGAAGCTACTTGCCGATTCTATGGATCGGCAAGGCTACAAGAGCTACCCTCTAATGGTCTATTTGTCTTAATCTGATCACTCCTCCCCATTCCCTTTCCAAAATAAACCCTAAAACAAGCACCCGCAAGCACCAGACACAGAGTGGAAGCACCAACTACTATTTCGATTTACAGCGGGTCCTCAGTAAAGCTTGCTGAGCAAGGTTCCCTGTGCTTCCCCTTGTGGCCTTTCTTCACCATCTTGTTTTTTTAGCAAGTTTTTCTGGAGGGAATAATTCAGGGTCTGTCCATGTAATGCTCACTCCCCACCATTCTCCACCAAGGGGCGGTGGAAATGAAACCCAATAGGACATTACATCTGGAAAGGGCAGATGTTATAAATGGCAAACTCTCAAGTCCTTCTAGGAGTGGTTTGAAACCTTGGTCTCCTGTTAGAAAGACCTGGGAAGCCTTTAAGAAATGCTGATGTCCAGTGTCATGCAGGACAAGAAAACCGGAGTCTCTGGGAAATGGTGCCCAGACCTGAGCAGTTTTAAACAGCCTGGGTGATTTTTACATATGGTCACGGGTGAGAACCACGGCTCTAATGTAACAGACTTACACACATCTCAAAATTGTCCTATAAAAGTTACAGCTCCTAAGAAGACATCAAAATGTTTAGTTTTCTTGTAGAGCAACCTGGGACAAAGGGGAAATTGTATAAAGACAAGATGTTGCATTTTTAAGAATTAAATGAAAGCAAAGATTGACTCTCGGTAATGCTTTCCTTTTTAAGCTAGGTGCTAGGGGCACTGGTGTTCACTGTGCTATTTTTTAAATAGTGTCTGATATATTTTGTAATATATCTGTAAAAATGATAAAATTTGTACATGGAAATATACAAATTTTTGTGATTTATACTTTGTGTCTATTTTTTAAAATGAAATCACCCAT
Source organism: Tonatia bakeri (assembly GCA_004024845.1). Lineage (NCBI taxonomy): Eukaryota > Metazoa > Chordata > Mammalia > Chiroptera > Phyllostomidae > Tonatia > Tonatia bakeri. Next base: position 142,906 of record PVIA01002488.1, on the reverse strand, counting down.
AATCCCATCTAATGTCACTTCCACCTCTTCCTTCAATCACTGTAATGATATATTCAAACTCTGACTTACAGGCAATTAATTACGTGTTTTTAAATTTTAAGTTTAAATTACAGTTTACATTCAATATTATTTTGTATTAGTGTCAGGTGTAGAGCATAGTGGCTAGACAATCATATTTTACAAAATGATCTCCAGATATGTCAAGTACCCACTTGGCACCATACAGTTATTACAATATTATGGACTATGTTCCCTCTACTGTACTATATATCTTTATTTTGTAACTACCAATCTGTAATTCTTAATCCCTTCACCTTTTCCACCCAGGCCACAAACACCCTTCCATTCTGATAATCATCAATCTGTTCTCTGTAGCTATGAGTCTGCTTCTATTTTGCTTGTTCTTTTACTTTTGTTCTTTAGATTCCAAATATAGTGAAATCATGTGGTATTGGTCTTTCTCTATTTGATTATTTCACTTAGCATAATATACTACAGGTCCATCCTTGCTGTCACACATGGTAAGATTTCACTTTTTAATGACCAAGTAATATTCCATTGCATACACATAACACCACTTTTTAAAAACGTTTTATTGATTATGCTATTACAATTGTCCCATTTCCCCTCTCCCTTTATTCCCCTCCACCCTGAACACCCCCTCCCACCTGCATCCCCTCTCCTCCTTAGTTCATGTTCATGGGTCATACATATAAGGTCTTTGGTTTCTACATTTCCTATACTATTCTTAACCTCCTCCCATCTATTTTGTGCCTACCATTTATGCTACTTATTTCCTGTACCCTTTCCCTCACTTCCCCCGCTGATAACCCTCCATGTGATATCCATTTCTGTGATTCTATTCCTGTTCTAGTTGTTTGCTTAGTTCATTTTTGTTTCTGGTTTGGTTGTTTTTAGGTTCATTTGTTGATAGTTGTGAGTTTATTGTCATTTTATTGCTCATATTTTTGATGATCTTTTTCTTAGATAAATCCCTTTAACATCTCATATAATAAGGGCTTGGTGATGATGAACTCCTTCAAATTGACCTTATCTGGGAAGCACTGTATCTGCCCTTCCATTCTAAATGAAAGCTTTGCTGAATAGAGCAATCTTCAATGGAGGCCCTTGACTTTCATGACTTTGAATACTTCTTTCCAGCCCCTTCTTGCTTGTAAAGTTTCTTTGGAGAAATCAGCTGGTATAGTTTTATGGGAACTGCTTTGTAGGTAATTGGCTCCTTTCCTCTTGCTATTTTGAAGATTCTTTCCTTATCTTTAATCTTGGATATGTAATTATGATGTGCCTTGGTGTGTTCCTTTTTGGGTCCAATGTCTTTGGCACTCTCTGAGCTTCCTGGACTTCCTGGAAGTCTATTTCCGTTTCCAGATTAGGGAAGTTCTCCTTCATTATTTTTTCAAATAAGTTTTCAATTTCTTGTCTTGCTCTTCTTCTCCTTCTGGCACCCCTATGATTCAGATGTTGGAACATTTAAGGTTGTCCCGGAGGTTCCTAAGCCTGTCCTCATTTTCCTGAATTCTTATTTCTTCATTCTTTTCTGGTTGAATGCTTATTTCTTCCTTCTGCGCCAAACCATTGATTTGAGTCCTGGTTTCCTTCCTGTCACTGTCAGTTCCCTGTACATTTTCCTTTATTTCACTTTGCATAGCTTTCACTTCTTTCTTGATTTTGCAACCATACTCAACCATTTCTGTGAGCATCCTGATTACCAGTGTTTTGAACTCTGCATCTGATAGGTTAGCTATCTCTTTATCATTTAGTTGTACTTTTGCTGGAGCTTTGATGTGTTCTTTCACTTGGGCTTTTATTTTTTTGGTCTCAGCAGCTTGTTATGTTTTAAGGGGCAGAGCCTTAGGTATTTGACAGGGCGGGGAAACCCAGGGCACTGCGTTGTCATGATGTATGTGGGGGAGGGGTCCGAGATGGAACAATGCTGCTTCCTTGGCTCTCTGCTAGATTTCAGTCACTTCCTCCTCTATCCAAATTGCTTTGGGCCCTTTTGTTGCTAATTCCCAGGTTGGTGGTTTTGTGTATGTTCTAGGACCCTGTGGATCTCTCCAACGAACTCTCGTGTGAGGCTGGGAGTTTTGCCCGCTGCCGCAACCCCCACAGGTGTTTTCAGTCAGAGGCTTTGGGGCTTTATTTCCAGGAACTGGAGCCCTGGGTTGCAAGGTCTGTCTCATTCCCCAGTTGTTCCCTGCACTCGAATGTGGGACCTCCCACTCCACCAGCCTCCACCTTGCCGTGCATCCTCTCTGCCCCAGCTGCCCGTCTCTCCTCCTCCTACTGGTCTGCATGAATGTTTCTTTAACTCCTTGCTAATTGGACTTCCATACAGTTCGATTTTCTGGCAGTTCCGGTTGTTTTTTGTTTTTAAATTTGTTGTTGTCCTTCTTTCGGTTGTGCGAGGTGGCACAGTGTACCTACCTACGTCTCCATCATGGCTGGATGTCCACTGAATTTCTACCACTACCTTTTTATCCACTCATCTATTGATGGGCACTTGGGTTGGCTCCATATATTGGATATTGTAAGGCTGCAATGAAGATAGGGGTGCATATATTCTTCCAAATTAGTGTTTTGTTTTTCTTTGGATATATCCAGAAATGGAATCTGGGTCAAAAGGCAGTTCTATTTTTAATTGTTTGAAGAACCTCCATACTGTTTTCCATTGTGGCTGCCAGTCTGCATTCCCACCAACAGTGCACAAGGCTTCTCATTGTTTCACATCCTCATCAACACTTATTGTTTATTGATTTATTGATGGTAGTCATGCTGATAGGTGTGAGGAGATAAGTTATTGTGGTTTTAACTTGTATTTCTCTGATCATTACTGATGTTGAGCATATTTTCATATATATGTCTATTACCCATCTGTATGTCTGCTTTGGAGAAGGGTCTGATCAGGTCCTCTACTCTTTTTTTGTTTTTAATTGGATTGGGGTTTTTTGGTGTTGAGTTGTTATGAGTTCATAAATTTTGTATCCTCACAGGATGTATTATTGGCAATTATCTTCTGACATTCAGTAGGTTTTGTTTTTTTCATTGATGGTTTCATTTGCTATGCAAAAAATTTTCAGTTTGATGTAGTTCCATTTGTTTATTTTTTCTATTGTTTCCATTGCCTGAGGAAATATGTCAGAAAAAATACTGCTAACAGAAATACAGAAAACAGTATGATGGCTCTCAAACTATTTTTAAAATTTTAAAAATGTTTAAATAAAATAGTTACTGTTTATATTTTCTTGTAGGAGTTTTACTGTTTTTAGTCATACACATATATTTAATCCATTTTTGAGTTTATTGTTGCATATGGTGTAAGAAGGTGGCCTAGTTTCATTTTTTCTGCACATAACTTTCCAATTTTCCCAACACCATTTACTGAGTAGACTTTAACCCATTGTATGTTCTTGCCTCTTTTTCATATATTAATTGACCATATAGGTGTGTCTATTTATACATTCTCTATTCTGTTCCATTGATCTATGTGTCTGCTTTTATGCCACTACCATGCTGTTTTAAGTACTATAGCTTTGTAGTACACTTTGATATCAGTAGCATATGTCCAACTTTGTTCCTCTTTCTCAAGATACTTGTAGCTATTCATGGTCTACATATTTTTTTCTAGTTCTGTGAAAAACTCTATTGCTATTCTGATAGGAATTGCATTGAATCTATAGATTGCTTTGGGTAGTATGAACATTTTAATGATGTCAATTCTTCTTATCCCTGAGTATAGTACATGCTTTCACTTTTTTGTGCTTTAATTTCTTCTTTAATTTCTTGTAATTTTCCCAGTACAGCTCTTTTACTTCCTTGTTAAATTTATTCCAGGGTACTTTCTTTTCTTTTTTTTTTTAAAAAAGATTTTATTTTTTTATTTATTTTTAGAGAGGGAAGGGAGGGATGGAGAGAGAGAGAGAGAGAAACATCAATGTGCGGTTGCTGGAGGCTGTGGCCTGCAACCTAGGCATGTGCCCTGACTGGGAATCGAACCTGCGATGCCTGGTTCGCAGCCCGCGCTCAATCCACTGAGCTACACCAGCCAGGGCTTTTTTTTTTTTTTTTTTAAAGATTTTGTATTTTCTTTTCTGATGCAACTCTAAATGGGATTGTTTTCTTAGTTTCCCTTTCTAATAGTTCATTATTGGTGTACAAAATTGCAAAAAACAAAATCTTAATATTTATTCTGTATCCTGCTCCTTTACTGAATTCATTGTCAATTCTAATAGATTTTTGGTGGACTCTAGGGTTCTCTTTATACAGTATTATGTCCTCTGCAAATAATGGGTTTTACTTCTTTCGTTCCAATTTGGATACCTTTTATTTCTTCTTCTTCTTGTTTGATTGCTGTGGCTAGAACTTGCAGTACTATGTTGAAAAAGAGTGGTGAAATTGGACAATTCTGTCTTGTTACTGATCTTAAGGGAAATGGTTTTAGTTTTTCCCTGTTAAGTATAATGTTAGCTGTGAGTTCTCCATATATGGCCTTTATTATGCTGTGGTATGCTCTCTGTATTCCCACTTTGCTGGGAGTGTTTACCACAAATGGTGCTGGATTTTTGTCAAATGTTTTTCTGCATGTATTGATATGATCATATACTTTTTATCCTTTATTTTATTTATGTGGTCTAACACATTAATTGATATGTGGATACTGAACCATCCTTGTATCCTAGGAATAAATCCCACTTGATCATAGTATATGATACATTTAATGTATCACTGAATACAGCTTGCTAATATTTTGTTGAGGATTTTTGCATCTATGTTCATCAGGGATATAGGCCAATGATCTTTCTTTGTTGTGCCTTTATCAGGTTTTGGAATCAGGATAATGCTGGCCTTGTAAAGTGAATTTGGGAGTCTTCCCTCCTCTTGAAATTTTTGGAATAGTTTGAGAAGGATAGGGGTTAGTTCTTCTTTGAAAGTTGTTATAATTTGCTTGTGAATCCATCTGATCCAGCACTTTTGTTTGTTGGGAAGTTTTCAAATTAGTGATTCGATTTTGAACGTAATGGCTCTGTTCTGATATTTCTGTTTCTTCTTGCTTCAGTCTTGGAAAATCATAAGCTTTTAGGATTTATCCATTCATTCCAGATTATCCAATTTGGTGACACAGAATTGTTCATAGTATTTTCTTAGAGTCCTTTGTGTTTCTGTGGCATTAGTTGTTACTTCTCTTTCGTTTCTGATTTTATCTTGATTTCCTATTTTTCTTTATGAGTCTAGTTAAAGATTTATCAATGTCATTTATCTTTTCAAAGAAACCATTCTTAGTTGCAATGATCTTTTGTATTGTTTTTTAGACTCTATTTAACTTGTTTCAACTATGATTTTTATTATTTCCTTCTTCTATTCACTTCAAACTTTGTTCTTTTTCTAATTTCTTTAGATAAGGTTAGATTGTTTATTTGAGATTAAAAAAAAAAAGACTGTTCGTGTTTCTTGAGGTCAGTTTGTATTGTTATGAATTTCCCTCTTAGGACTGCTTTTGCTGTGACCCACAGATTTTTGGGTTGTTGTTTTCAATTTCATTTGTCTTAAGGTATCTTTTAATTTCTTCCTTGATTTATTCATTAACCCATTCATTGTTTACTAACATGCTATTTAGCACCCATGTGTTTTCCCATTTTTTTTTTTTGCTTGTAATTGATTTCTAGTTTCATAACATTGTGGTTGGAAAAGACATGTGATCAGATTTTAATCTTCTTAAATGTATTGAGATTGTTTTGTGCCTTAACATGTGGTCTATTTTGGAAAATGTTCCATATACACTTGAAAAGAATTCTGCTGCTTTGGGATGAAATGCTCTGAAAATATAAATTACTCCATTTGGTTTTTGTGTTATTTAAGATGGCTGTTTTCTTGCTTTTCTGTCTGGAAGTCCACCCAGTAATGTCAGAGGGGTGTTAAAGTCCCCTACCATGACTATATTACTGTCAATCTCTCTTTTTATGTGCATCAAAATATGCCATAAGTATTTAGGTGCTCATATGTTAAGTGTATAAATTTTTACAACGGTTATATCCTCTTGTTGGATTGATTGCTTTACCATTATGTAATTAAAGTTCTTCTTTGTCTTTTATTATTGCCTTTGTTTTAAAGTCTATTTTGTCTCAAGTAAGTATTGCTACTCCAGTATTTTTTTGGTATCCATTTGCATGAAATATCATTTTCCAACCCAACACTTTCAGTCTGTTTGTGTCTTTCAAGTTGAAGTGGTAGACAGCATATATATGGGTATTATTTTCTTATCCATTCAGCTACCCTATATCTTTTGTTTGGAGCATTTAATCCATTTGCATTTGAAGTGATTATTGTTAGGTATGTATTTATTGCTATTTTATTATACATATATATGTCCTTCCCCTCCTTTTTTTCCTTCTTCTTCTTAAATTATTCCCTTTAACATTACTTGTAATACTGGTTTGGTAGGGCTAAATGTCTTTAGCTTTCTCTTGTCAGGGAAGCTTTTTATTTCTCCTTCAACTTTAAGTTATAGCCTTGCTGGGTAGAGTAGTTTTCCCTGTAGGTCTTTGTCTTTCATATGTCTGAATATTTCATGCCACGTGTTCTAATCTGAAAATTTTCTGTTGAGAAATAATATGACAGTCTTACGAGAGTTCCCTTGTACATAACTGTCTTTCTCTTGATGCTTTTAAGTTTCTATCTTTGTTTTTAACCTTTGGCTTTTTAATTATCATTTTCTCGGTGTGGGAGTCCTTGGGTTCGTTTTGTTTGGGATTTTCTGTGCTTCTTGGACTTGTGTGTCTCTTCCCTTCACCAGGCTTGGTAAGTTTTCAGTCATTATTTTTCCAAAAAAGTTCACAATCCCTTGCTTCTTTATTATCCTTCTGGTACTCTTATTATGCAGATATTGCTACATGTTGTCCCTGAGGTCCCTTAAACTAGCCTCATTTTTTAAATTATGTTTTGTTTTTGCTGCTCTGATTGAGTGTTTTCTGCTCTGTCTTCCAAATCCGATTCAGTCCTCTGCTTTGTCTAATCTACTGTTGACTTATTTTAGTGTATTCTTCACTTCAGTTATCGTATTTATCATTTCTGACTTGTTCTTTTATGGTTTCAATGTCTTTATTAATGCTTACTATCTTTGTGTTGACATTTTCACTGAGTTCATCCATTCTTCTCCCAAGTTCCTTGAGCATTCTCATAAGCATAGTTTTGAACTCTGTATGTGGCAGATTGTTTGCCTCCATTTTATTTAGTTCTTCTTTTTTTTTTTCTGGGGATTTCTGCTGTTCTTTCATATAGGGCATGTTCCTTTACCCCTTCCCATTTTGGCTTCCTCTTTGTATTTGTGTCTGTGTATTAGGTAATCTGCTATGTCTCCCAGCCTTTGAAGGTGGCCTTATGTAGTAGGTTTGCTGTGGGGCTCAGTGCAAGAGTCTGTGTGATCACCTGAGCTGGGTGCTCCAGGAACATCCCCGTGTGGGCTATGTGACCCTTCCTTTTGTAGTTGAGTGTTGACTGCTGCGGTTGGTCCTCAAGTTGGCTGACAATGAGGATGGATCCTGACCACAGTGTATGGGGGCACTATGTGGGGGATGACCCTAAGAAGCAGAATTTACTTCAGCAGGGTTTGGTGCCTGTTAAGACCCCCTCTTTGGGTGTGCTATTTGTAAAGCTAATTGGATTGTGTCTGATGTGGTCTGAAGCCAACCTCTGGGTGTGTTGGTTCTGGGGCCTCTTGGGAAGGACTCCAGTGCAGGTCAATGTCATATACTGCCTATGACCAGCCCTGGGTCACCTCTTAGGAAATACAACACAATCCATGGTTGGTAACTGCCTGTGCTAAGCCTGCATGTGGGAGGGGCCAAGCCACATACTGAGGCCAACTGTCACTATTACGAGGCTGGGGGCAGATCAGCAAAAGGCCCAAGGCACTCCAGGATCTGTCACTGCCTGCTGGTTGCCCATCATTTAGGCTCAGCCTTTGAAAAGCCTCAGGAAGAACACAAGTTGTGTGAGGCACAGTCTCAGTGAGTCACCACATAGGGGAAAGTGGTAGTTACTAGGTTAATACAGATTCAACACTGGTACTACTGTTGGGTCTGAGGCCACTCATCAAAAATGTTAGAGTACACCCAGGCCAGCTGCCACCCAACTGGAGCCTTCAGTCCTTTATGGGTGATGAGAGTCTCAAGGAGTTGTTAGGTTGGGGCCAGTAAAGTTCATCAGGCTAAAACAGATTAAAATTTGGCCAAGTGGAGGGAGGGCTTTGCATAGGAACAGTGGCATCTGTCAGGTACACATGAAAAAATGGCCCTTGCCCTAAAGCTACACAACTCAGTCTTTCCCTGTATGTTTCTGGCATTCCCTGAGATTGCTCAGAATTTCTTGAGAGTTTTTCATGAAAGACTCCAATAAGGGCTCAGACTGGCCACTGTCGGCAGATTCCTTCACCAGGTGCAAGCCAGTGGGGCAGGGACTCAGGCGGTCGGCAGGGTGGAGCCAGTGTGCTTCCCGAGGCTGATACCCAGTGAGGGGGAATGCTCAGCCCAAGAAAGATGGTGTTTGTGTGCAGTATGGGCAAGGGACTCAGCACAGAGACACTGGTGACTGTCCCTCCAGTCCTGTCCCCACAGCCACACAACCCAACTGCTCCCTCTACGACTCTGGTTCCAAGTGAGGTACATCCCTCCAACACATGAGATTTTCTGAGCTGGCCCTTTAAAAGGGCACCTGGGTTTACAGCAGTCTCCCATATCACTCGGGCAGATGGAATTCCTGCTGATTTTCCTAGCCAAATGTCATGTGCGCTCCTCTTCCTGGTACTGGTGCTCTAGGCTGGCGAGCCCAGCATGCAGTTGACACTCCTCATTCCTTAGGAGAAACCTTTGCAGCTGAGATATCCCTCTGCATTCTCTATGGCCTCATGTAGTTGCAGGGCCAGCCCTTTCCACATCTCTGCCCTTCCTACCAGTCCCAACATAGTTTTTCTGTATATCCTTAGTTATAAGACTGTTCAACTAGTCCCCAGATGGTTATCCAGACTGACTGTTCTACGATTTAGTTGCAATTCTGATAGGGAGGATGTGAATGTAAGTCCCCTATACTACCCCTATACTCTACTACCATCTTGGGTCCCCCAATCCTTAACTGTTTTATATAATGTGCATTTAAAAACAAAAATTGGACCATGTTGCAAATATTGTTCCTTAGCCTATTTTTAAAAATTTAAGAACATATCAAGATGATGAATAACTTTTTAAATACTTCATTATTACTAGGAACTTAGATATTATGCCCTAAAAGTATTGCTGGGTCAAAGACAATGAGCACTTTCAAAGACTGATAAAGATGGCCAAATTGCTCTCCTGGGCAAATGTGTCCATTTTTAACCAAGAGTGCCTTTTCACTGGTATTATCCATCTCCTTAATGTTTGCCCACCTGAGAGACAGAAAATGATATATGGTTTTAATTAACATTTTTCTCATTATTTGTGGCAACAATTTTGATGCCCATTAGATGCTACTGTGTGTGTGAATTGCCCATCCATACTCTTTCCCATCTCTTCTTCATCAGGATTATTAACGTTATTTTATAATCAGAAAAATAATAACTGCTGGGTATTTTTGTTTTATCTTACAAAAATTGATGTATCATCGTTCTCTAAGGATGAAGAATAATTTGTATTAGAAAAAGTCAAGAGAATATTGATTTAATTATTTTCTGGTATCCAAGCAAGGTGAATGAGAGGGGATGGGTAACCAGAGAGTTGAATTTGGTCAAGTCCATTTTTACAAGGCAGATGAAGTTGAAAGGAAAAAGAAGATCAAGTGGAAAATTCACTCACATCTTATTTCCTACTACATTACCTAGAAACTTCTTCCAGATAACACAACCCAGGCGTTGAGCAAAGAAATAAGAGATCAACAAATGAATAAATAGTTTGAATAATGTTGAACAGCAAGGAAATTGAGGGCAATGCTGACAGATATAAATCACCAGGGAACTTAAAAATTACTTCACGAGAACTGAATAAGAATTCTCTTGGAAAATGGAAGCTTCCTTACAAAATAGAAGGGTGAGAAACAAATACTTTTTCTCCAAAATTCCTATTTATTTTAAAATGCTCCTGAATCAGCCTCACAGATGGCCCCTGGAATGCTTTACTGCCAGACATAATCTATGAGATAAGATGTAAAACCTACATAAATCAAAGCTACTGAGAAAATACTCATTTTCATCCTTGCCAGCTTTCCAATTCTCAGGAGACACCAGGACAGAAAAACGTTTTCACAGGAATTCACAATAATGCATTTGGCTGACGTTTTCATCATCTTGGGTAAGGGGCCAGTCGGGAGGTACCTGTCAGGTTACGTGCACTCATTTTGGGGTGTTATTATGTTACATGAATACACATAAAAAAACGCACACACACCCAGCCATGAGTGTTGGGGGAATCAGTCAGCTCACTTTGCCTGACAGAGAGGAGGAAGTTTCTCTCCAAGGTGCCTGATCAAAGCGTCTATTCCCTTCATTTTCCACAGACCCAGTCTGTGAAGCACAAGCAACGCAGGAAGACTTTGCGATCTACTCAGCTCATTTCTTTGTCTGGGAAAGATGTCTTTTCTCCAGGACATAAAGTAAACTCTTCAAGCACCATAGCTGACACTTTTATCAATTTTTATTTTCCTAAGGAAGGCAACTGAAGTTGAGAACTGTTTTAAAAAATTATCTGATTTATGTACCAGGGGTTCAAAAATAACTTTAGTTAAAGGGCAGACTGAAGCCTACCAGAGCGCTGCTAGAGAAAATGAGGAAAAGATGGAAAAGGCAGCATCTTAATGATATGTGATAAGTCCTTAGGGACACTGGACTTTAAATCAGGAATAGCCACATGATCGACCAGGTGACATTTTGTGGAAGAGTGAAGACTTACGAATCGGCTGGAGTTGTTGTTCCGTACAGTCTTGGCATTCCCGAAGGCCTCCAGCAGCGGGTTGGACTGCAGGATAATGTCCTTGACGTGCTGTCACCGCAAACAGACCAGGGGTTAGGACGGTGCAAACCCCTGCCACTCCATGCAAAGCTCAACGAGGACCTAGCTTCTGAATGTGGGCAAGGTGGCAGGCCTCAAAACTGTATGTCCCTGTGGTTTCTGGAGGATTGGTGGTGCTCCTAACTTTCGACAAACTTTAACCTGTTTGTGTCTTCCAACTTGAGGCTGGATTCTAGGAGCCAGGGTGCCACCAGTACATCAGGATGTACAAACACCCCTGGAGTGGGCTTCCATGTCAGATGTGCTTTACCCTGCAGCCCCTGGTGTGTGGCACTCACAGCAGGAAGGGCAGTGGAGCCTGAAGGGGCGTCTCCTTGCTGTTCTGATCAGAATCTTCACTGTCACTATCCCTTCCCTACCCAACTGCTCTATCTGCCTGTTGCATCCCCACCTCCATCCTCTTCACTGTAAGTGACAGGTACCTTGTTTAAGGGAAATTAAACAGTTTGTCCTCCTCAAACAAGGTTATAGACACAGAGTTTTGTGCTTCCCAAACTTTAATATGTACAAACACCTTGGGATCTTGTAAAAACGCAGATGGGGACTCAGAAGGTCTGAGGCAGGATCTGAGAGCCTGCATGTCTAACCAGTTCCCTGGTGCAGCTGGCTCTGCCAGCCTGGAGCCACATTTGAGCAGCGAGGGCCAATGCTGGCTTGTATGGAACAATTCCTGGCCTACAGGAGTACAAGAATTTGGGTTTCAAATGCCTTAGTTCTGTGGCAGAGTGAAAAGTATGCAAAACATCCCATGGGCAAGACAGCCCAACAGATAGGAGCTGATGTTGGAGAGGTCTTTCAACAAGTGAATCATTCCCGTACTTCTAATTATGCACATGCTATGGTTAAACACATTCCAGAAATAACAAGTCTTTGGTTTGTGCTCTGTAGCTACTGACTAATTTCAAGCCAAGGGCTCTGTATCATTGTCCTCATAGGAAAACAGGAAGGGAAAAGTCAACATTAAATGTTTGCAGTCTGGCCACTAAGTCATGGTCTGGAGAAAACAGGACTAGATTAAGGCACTAATGACTAATAGACTCTGTAACGGCCACAGTGTCCCCTTTGGCACCCTCCCGAACAGTCAGAAGAGGAAGGCCTGGAATTCCACGGACCAGGGACACATCATTAGCAACAGCACCAAAAGCAAATTCTGGGTGGTCCCTCCATGGGGTTAGTTTCAAAGGTTATAAACATTACTTTCGAGCCACCTATTCTCCTTTAAAAACTCATGGGTTTGTATAAACTTTGTTTTTCTTTGAAACATTAATTTTGATATATGGATCTTCTCTAATCCTTAATATCTGTTTTTGCTGATGAGACATACCTATACCACTAATCAACACTTAGCTTCTTGTAGGGATAGAACAAAAGAAAGGCTTTTCCTTGTCTCTTACCTTCTTTAATTACTGACTTGTTAACTGAGAATCTTTATGCACAGATCCATCCATTTGCCCACTCATCCATCTATCCATCCACCCATCCACTATCAATCTGTCTAATAGAATTTTGTGCTTAGTGTACTGGGGAAAAGAAAAAGAGCAAATTACAGTAAAGAAACAGCCCACCAACAAAATAGCATCCTGGATTCCTGTTTCCATATCAGTCTTCTAGGGAAAGTATGTGATTATGTGAATGGAAAAATGCAAGTGGACTGACCACACCAACCTAGGTTCTTCAACTGCACTCCTGGCCCAGTGTGGAAGCCATGAGCCACATGTGGCTTTGATCTACACATGGCTATCCCAGTTGAGATGTGCCATAAGGGTAGAATTCACACTGGATTTCAAAGATTTAGCACAAAAAAGAATGTAAAATATCTCATCAATTCTTAAATTTTGATTGCATGCTGAAATGATAATGTTTTGGATTTGCTGAGTTAAATAAAATGGATTTTTAAAATTAATTTCATAGGCCAGTTTTTACCTTTTTTTTTAAAGATTTTATTTATTTATTTTTAGACAGAGGGGAAGGGAGGGAGAAAGAGAGGGAGAGAAACATCAATGTGTGGTTGCCTCTCACATGACCCCTACTGGCGACCTGGCCCGCAACCCACATGTGCCCTAGACTGGGAATCGAACCGTCGTCTCTGGTTCACAGGCCAGCGCTCAATCCACTGAGCCACACCAGCCAGGACTGTTTTACTCTTTTTCTAATGTGGCTACTTGGAAATTTTAAATTCTGTACATGACACGCACCACATAGTGCTGCTTTAGGTCTTCCTTTCGTTCAACGCATACAGTGATGTGCAGTATATAATATTTGATAACAAACGGCTATGTTGACGGCTTATGTATTTACTATACTATACTTCCTGTTATGTCAGAGTGCACTCTTTCTCCTTTCAAAAAAAGTCTGCTGTAAAGTATGCTGTGTTAACTGGCAGTAGCCTCATGCCTCTCATGTTTATCACATCTCTTGATTGCATTATTTTCTGTTGTGCTTGATTTAACCTCATATTGTTTTGTACAGGGACATTAAAAGCAAGGACCTATAACCTAGATTGCTCTATGCAGCAAAACTATCATTAAGAATCGAAGGGCAGATAGTGCTTCGCAGACAAAGCAAAGCTAAAGGAGTTCATCATCACCAAGCCATTATTACATGAAATGTTAAAACGGACTTATTTTAGAAAAAGATAAACACTATGAACATTAAAATGGCAATAACTTCACAACTATTGACAATTGAATCCAAAAAACAAACTAAGCAAACAAGCAGAACAGAAACAGAAGCATAGATATGGAGATCATTTGGAGGGTTATCAACTGGGAGTGGGAAGGGGAAGAATGGGGGAAAGATGCAGGGATTAAAAAGCTCAAACTGGTAGGTAGAGAAGAGACGGAGGATGTTAAGAACAGTAGAGGAAATGGAGAAGCCAAAGAACTTATATGCACGACCCATGGACATGAACTAAGGGGAGGGGTGCTGCTGAGGGAAAGGAAGGTAGTGGGTGGAAGGCGACAAAGGGGGAGAATTGGAACAACTGTAATACCATGATCAATAAAATATGTTTTAAAAAAACATCAAAATTGGAAAAGACACATTTTCTTAAGCAGAATTACCAAGTCAAAGGTGCATACATGTAGATTTCATAGAGTTTGCTGAAAGGCCCTTCAGAAAAATACACTAGTTCATGCTCCCACCAGGAGCGTATGCGACAGACTGTGTTTCTCTTTTTACCCACAGAATCTTTAAAACACTACAAAATTTTTGCCATTGTGACACTTAAGAAAGACTGTTTTGGTACAGTTTTAATTTGCACTTCTCTTGCCATTATGAAGGTGAGCAAATTTTCATTTTATGAGTCACTTATACTTCCTTTTCTGAGTTGTCTTTCATGCTCTTTGTGTTCAGTTTTCCTTTGGATTATTTATCTTTGCACTGATTTGTAGGAGTTCATTCTACATTGGCATCCCGTCTCTTAAACATGCTATTTCTTTGCAGATTTCAGGTTTCTTGTTTACAGAACCAGTATCTCTTGTGTGGAAGAAAAATTCTTTTTCTTTTCAATTATTTTTTAAAATTCTTTATTTTATTGATTATGCTATTACAGTTGTCCCATTTTCCCCCTTTACTCCCCTCCACCCTGCCCAGAAAAATTCTTTTTCAAACAGCAAATGCAGTCTCTTACATTTCGCATAGGACAGGGTCCCAAATGGGCCCTTACCACAAACTCACCTGGACTTTGGGGCCCCCGCCAGATACCCTGGAGATGTAACCCATGATGTACTTGGCCGCCACTGTCTTTCCGGCACCACTTTCACCACTGAGGAAAGAAAGACACAATACCCAGCCATGAAGTGGATTACAACCAGCTCCCTCCCCTCGGACCTCCCACACCCAGAGAAAAAAGAGGCAGAAAGAAATTCAATAAAAAATACACAACACTGATTGAGAAAGGCAAACCAGGGTAGGATCAGCTCACACCCATGACTTCCATGAGTAATATCAACATGGCGTGTGGACCAGGGTCTTGGTAATCATCGTCGTGTACACAATAGACAATTAAGCATTCTAAATGCCCACAGTAGGGGACAAACTCGGGAACTTTATGCAATATCAGAAGGATGGAATGTTGTACAGAAATTACAACCGGCACGAAGAGTACAAACATAGGAAGAAAGCATATGAAGTAACACTAAGTGAAATAAACCTGATTCAAATTACATATCAAGCATGTTACAAAAATGTAAAGAAAAAAGTACATAGGAAAAAAAGACAATATCTAACACAAAATATTAGCAGAGGTTTGGAAAAGGAAAGATGTCATGGGAGACTTCTCTCGGTTCACTGCTTATCAAATATGTAGTGATGCATAAATTACCTTTATAATTAAAAAAAAAAAGAAAAAGAAGCATTCTTGGGTTTTAGCCCCTGTGCCTTGAAGTGATGCAAGCAACTTTAAAGCTGAGGTTCTAAAATTAAACGATGAGGCAATATTAATCACATCCTGAGTAACAAAGACTACCTTCCGTCCTGGGGCCTCACCGCATGGGGAAGCCCCTTTGTTAGTCTGCTGGTCAACAGACCCGTTCTTCCTTCAAAATTCCCTTGAATTAACAATGACCTCGATTCAAAATACTCAGTGCAAAGCATGTGTAAGTCAGTCAGGTATCTCATTTCTCCATTGGCAGCCTGTGTGTTTCCATGGCAGAGTTAAAGGAATCCATAGCATGTAAAAGTGGTAAAGTTTAGAATGAAAAATTCAGACAATATTTTTGTTTGCAATTGGTGATCAAGAATTTTAGGGTGTAGAGCAATTAATTTTTTTAATGAACACCAAACCAAATGAATTATTATCGATTACTCAGTTACTGAAGAGAAGACATTTGCTTAGGGTACAAACCAACTTGGTGACCCTTACCCTCAAAAGAACACTGAACTATATTTTAGAAAAAATTAATGTTCCGAAACAAAAGAAATTAATTAAAGTGGCCATGATAGCAAAACTCAGAACTCTGTTCAACTTTATTGAACTAATGAGAAAGATTATAGGGAAGAATGGGGAAACCATACTCTCCGAGGACCTCAGAGGTCTGAATCCATTTAAGCAGCTCATCTACCATCCTAGTACTCAGCGCCTGGCTTCTGTCTGAGTCATGTGAGGTTTCACAAGGAAGATATGGTGGCAAGTAGAAAACCAAACTGAAAGTTTAGAAGGCGGATATGGGGCAGTAGAAAACCAGTGAGTTTGGGATGATGTGTCATATAATTTACAAAGAACATACTTACTCACAGGCATGAATATAGTATGTAAATAGCTCAGCTCCATAAGAATGTTATGTTTATTTTTTAAAAGTATTTTTAATTGATTATGCTATTATGGTTTTCCCAATTTCCTCCCTTTATCCCTCCTCTTCCTTGCTCCCCCAACCCTCCAGCATTCCCCCCCACCCTTAGTTCATGTCCATGGGTTGTACATATAAGTTCTTTGAGTCCTCTGTTTCCTATACCATTTTTATCTTTCCCCATCTATTTTATGCCTACCAATTATGCTTCTTCTTCCCTGTACCTTTCCCCCCTATTCCTCCCTTCCCCTCCCCACTGAAATCCTTCTGTGTGATGTCCATTTCTCTGATTCTGTTCCTGTTCTGGTTGTTTGCTTAATTTTTGTTTTCATTGTTTTTCTTTTCTTTTAGGTTCATTTGTTAATACTTGTGAGTTTGCTGTCATTTTACTGCTCATATTTTTTACCTTCTTTTTCTTAGATAAGTCCCTTTAATGTGTCATATAATAAGAGCTTGGTGATGATGAATTCCTTTAACTTGACCTTATCTGGGAAGCACTTTATTTGCCCTTCCATTCTAAATGAAAGCTTTGCTTGACAGAGTAATCTTGGGTGTAGGTCCTTGCCTTTTATGACTTGGAATATTTCTTTCCAGCCCCTTCCTACCTGTAAGGTCTCTTTTGAGAAATCAGCTGACAGTCTGATGGGAACTCCTTGTAGGTAACTGTCCCCTTTCTTTTGTTGCTTTTAGGATTTTCTCTTTGTTTTTAATCTTGGGTAACTTAATGATGATGTGCCTTGGTGTGTTCCTTTTGGGTCCAATTTCTTTGGGATTCTCTGGGCTTCTTGGAATTCCTGGAAGTCTATTTCCTTCACCAGATTGGGGAAGTTTTCCTTCATTATTTGTTCAAATAACTTTTGAATTTCTTGCTCTTGTTCTTCTTTTTCTGGCACCCCTATACGTTGGATATTGGAACATTTCAGGGTGTCCCAGAGAATCCTCAGCCTGTCTTCATTTTTTGTTTCTTAGTTTTGATCCAGTTCAATGTTTATTTCTTCCTTTTGTTCCAAATCATTGGTTTGAATCATGGTTTCCTTCTTGTCACTGTTGGTTCCCTGAATATTTTGCTTTATTTCATTTTGGGTAACTTTCATTTGTTCTTTCATTTTTTGACTAAGCTCAATCAGTTCTGTGAGCATTTTGATTACCAGGGCTTTAAATTCTCCATCAGAAAGGTTGGCAATTTCCTCATTGCTTAGTTCTGAGGTTTTGCTGTGTTCTTTCATTTGGACCGTATTTCTTTGTCTTGGTGCAGCTGATAGGTTGTAAGGGAGTGGAGCCTTAGGTATTCATCCAGGTATCACCCAGGCAGGGCGACCCTCTTTGCTGCGCTGCCTGTGGGGGAGGGACCCGAGAGGGAGCAATGCAGCTTACCTGCTCACCTCTAGCGTGCATTCCAACAGACTCTTGAGACAGACTGAAGTATCTCCCACTGTGGCAACCCCAGCCCACAGTCAGCTCTGAGTCTCAGTTTCCCCCTTAAGTCAGTCCCTCCCAAGCAGCTCCACCGGCATTAGCGGTCAGCCCCACCCCTCAGCCACCACAGTTTTTCTGAGTTGGCCTGCTCAGTCCACCTTACCAGTCTGGTTGTTCTGGTTGATTTTTTCTTTAATTCCTTGGTAGTCGGAATTCCATGCAGTTTGATTTTCTGGCATTTTTGGTTGTTTATTGATTTTAGATTGGTCGTTATCCTCCTTTTGGTTGTGCGAGGAAGAGAAGGGTTTCTACCTACACCTCCATCTTGGCTGGAACTCCAGAAAATTATGCTTAAATGGTCCAAATAATCAAATGATTTATATGCTAGACCCAGGGTCAAATCATATACTTTTGCTCATTTTTAGCACTGGTTTTGTCAACAATGAAACTTCAGTTTTTAATTTTGTAAATAATATGAGCATTCAAGAATGCTGGAAAGTCCCAGAGTACAATGGTACAACCACCCAATATAATATTACAAAGACAATTAAACAATTAGAAAATGACATGATAAGATAAAGACAATACAACAAAAGTGGCAACATAAACAGAATAATTATATCCGCAGAGCAATAAAATAATGTGTGGACAAGAATGGAAATGGAACAAGAAAAAAATATTTAACTTGTTGGTGGGTTGATATTTGGATGACTCTTTCTTTTGATAATGATTTCTCTTAATGCGTACATTTTTGAAGCAATTACCCATATATGGTACTTCAGATTTTTAGAAACATTTTCAGAAAGAGTGGGATCACATATCATAATAATAATCAATAAGGATCAATTTCTTTAGTTACTCAACTTCCTATCCCATGATGAGTAAACATATTTTCCTCTTAGAAATCCTTACAGCAAACAGTGTGTATGTGTGTGCTCATGGCAAGTGAAAGAGAGAGGGGAAAATAACAAATTCAATATAGAAATATGAAATAAAACTATAGTGAGTCTCCCACTGTGTCTTTGGCAAATGGTGTGATCAGTCATAAAACATCTTGTCTCTTTGTTGGAAGCAAAAGAAAAGAATAATAATGGAAAGTAACTCATTTCATATATTAAAATAAGTATGCCAGAGCCAATTAATAGGGCATCTATCTTCTCAGAAATTGTGATATTTTCCAGAAGGTTTAAAATAATTAGTTCTGAATGAACATTGATCAGAATTTTCATTTCTTGGTTTCAATTTACAGACACTTAAAAAGAAGTTTTATTGATCAGAAGCCGGTAATTCGCTCAGAATATGGGACAATAATGGAAAGTTAGATAATTACTTGAAGCTTACAGTATATGCAAACATGATTATACTGGCCTTTCGGTATGGGAAAATATTGTTTCTGTCCCTGGACTAAAACCCAAGGTAAAAGAATATGAAGCTATCAGACTAATTCTATAGTACATCCAAATCTTTGTTCAATTGTGCACTTGTGAAATGAATATATCTATTTATATACATGTATATGTCTATGTAAAATTTCTTTTAAGTTGTCTTGCTCAGTGACTGATGGAGATGGCCAGCAGACAGTTGAAAATGTGAGCCTGAAGCACAGGGAAAGGTTCAGGATAAAGACAGAGCGATGTCAGTGATCGGCTTGTAAAACAGAGTTGAAATGGTGACACTGAGTGAGATTACCAAGGAAAAGTATGACTAAGAACAGGCTGACCTGGGACCTTGGGGACTGTAGTGGCCAGTGTTTTTTCCCATTCATGCATATTCCCCACTTCCTCTTTCCTGACAATATTCTGATTTGCCTCTGGCATTGGTCCTCGCACACGAGGCAGAGGGAAACTGGTCCCATTCTCAGCAGACTGTCTTCATCTGATCCCGCCAGCAAATGTCTGGAGTCCGTATTAACAGAGTCACCCAATCAGACGGAAGGGAAGAGCTAACGGGAGAGGTGTCTCTCTCCTCTGGGAAGTAAGGAAGCACATTCCTTTCTGATTGCCACTGGCGGCCACCTGGAACCAGTCTTAGGCTGTGTGGACTGCGATGCAGGGAACTGAAAAAGAACCTTGGTCTTTAATGGCACTGGTGGACCACTGAGTCAACCAGCCGTGGGGTCTGCACAATCTCTGCAGGTTTCCTTAGGTGAGACACATTTCCTCAGTGTCTAAGCCAGCTCAAAGCAAGTTGAATGAAACAGGGGCCGCTAACATTTCAGGAGTGCGCTGAAGAAGCAGCTCCCTGAGGAGAACGTGATGGGAAGGTGACAGAGGCACAGGAGGACGGGGGTGGCGGTGTCACGACGCTCAGGGACTTGGGGGTCAACTTTGTCGTGCGGCAGCGGGAGATCCGGGAGACAATGAAGTTCTGCGAAGTCCCACTGGGACTTATTCTCTTCGACCTTATGGTTTTGATGTAGGGACACTCTAGGGTTGAACTCGACTCTGTTTCAAAAGGTTTAACCCGAGGATAAAAAAATACAAGAATAGTTTTAATAAAATAACCTTTTCTAACGCTAGACTTATAAAAGGTGACCATATTAGTGACTGAAAAGTTGTCCAGAAAATTGAGAAACAATGTCAGTTCCAAAGGAGGTTGGTGGTTGACCATCACAAATTGGTGGTTGTCACGGCGAAGGGCTGGGAGTGGGTGAAATGGGCAAAGGAGGTCAAAAAGTATAAATTTCCAGTTATAAAATAAAAAAGTCACAGAGATGTACCATATGGCAATGTGACTACAGTTAAAAATACTGTATTGCATATTAGGAAGCTGCTAAGAGAATAGATCTTAAAAGTTCTCATCACAAGAAAGTAAATTTTATAACTAGGTAGGGTGATGGATATTAACTAGACTGATTGTGGTGATCATTTCACAATACATACATTTATCAAATCATCTTGTACACCCGAAACTTATGTAATATGTCCATTACACCTTGATAAAAAGAGAAAACTAAAATGTTCTGCATGTAATAACTGTAGCATGTGTCCTTCGAGTGTTTGATGCACATCAGGGTCCAACGCCGGGGCTTTACATATACCACTCATTTAACATGGATAATAGCCCTGGGAGGGCAGTGCTATTCTTATCCCATTCCTTGGTGGCAAATGCTAATCGACGTGCCCAGGGACACAAAGCTAGTGAAGGGCATTGCTAGGAAAAGACTTAGACAGTCTGACTCAGGAGATACACGGCTTCAGATGAGGGTATATATTTAAAATCCTCATGTGAGTTGGATAAGCAATTAAAATCTGCAATATTTCCCAAAGTAACTCCATGAATAGCACGGTTGGTAGTATAATCAAACTTACAACCACTCCTGAACTTGACTGATACACCTCCCTTTAAGTAAGGCTTCTGCCAAAAACAGTTATTATCTCACACACAGTTAAAACTGAGAAATAATAGCCTGCTTGCACCGCTGTGATCACAAGACAAGATGTGATTGGGAATGAGCATCACATCAAAGAAGGTTCTGGACAGGCTTCTCCAAAGAGTCAATTCCCACACTCCCTTCCTGACAGCCCTCCTGGGTCTGGGAAAGAACGAAGGCTGAGGTGAAGCGTCTCTGTTGCCTGAAGAGAAAGGGGTGATCTGTCCAAACCTTGCAAAAACACAGAAAAATAAATCCTCAACAACAGGCAGTGGCTAAATGTATAAAATGCAAAATGAAAGAGCCATGCCACAGCGACTGAGCAAATGGCAAAGATTCAGTCTTGAACACGACGAGGCAAGTGTGAACAAGACCAAGACCTGTCATTTCTTCCCAGTCAATGAGTATTGTCAAGCAGACAAAATGTTATCTATAGATAATGGCTGCATGGCAATGCTCATCAGGCCCAGCCCAGAACAATCAGAGGAACTCGCTGTGGGGTATGGAGACCAAGTTTGAGCCCCAGCTCAGCTACTCAGTAGCTCTGAAATTCCAGCAGGTATTTTTACATCACTCCTGAACAGTTTTTAAGAAATACTTACTATGTGTATTTCCTCACTGAGCTTTCCTTACATTCTTCTAAGGCATTAATCACCATTTTGCAGATGAAGTGGCCAAGGCTTACAGAGGTCACACACATTGGACAGAACAGAATAAAGAATCCACCCTGTGACTCAGCCCCAGAGATCTTTCCACTACACAACGTGACTGTGGGTGGTAACAGATTAACAACCAGATAACCTGACACCCGCTGACTCAAAGCAGCAGAGAAGTGGAAAGAGTGCAATAGTGGACCAGGCAGCCCTAGCTCAGAGCACAGCTCTGCCGCATTGCAAATGCAAGATGTTTAACATGTTTCATATCTCTCTGAGACTCAGTTTCTCGGTCTGCAAAAAGGAGGGTAGTAATACCTAGTTTGTCAGGTTGTAAATGACACACATACCAGTCCATAAAAGATGCCAAGACACAAAGCAACCACCCAAAAAAGGTGAATTATTAAGATTATGGATAACATATTAATTAGCAAATGAGTCAGCCCTGTTGAGTAACACCCTGACTGATGATGAAGGAATTTCAGCCCCCACACAGGCTACAAGGTAATATTTGCAGTGAGCTTGGGAAGAAAGGTAGATTGAGGCCCTGCTCTCAAACCCCCAGCCTGAGGGCAGTCCTCCTGCAGACGCCACAGTCAGGGCTGTGAGCGAACAGGTCCTCCCAAAGCCAGGCCAGATGGACAGGGAGACTCCAAGGCCAATCAATGCTCCTGGGACGATAAGAAATTGGGTGGACCAACAGAAACAGAAGAGAGTTCCAATGCTACTACTAATAAAAGGTTCCTGAAACACCACAAAGACAGGAAGACAACGTGAGAATCTGTGAGACACTTGTGGGTGCCTAGGTGGAGACAAGACACAAGCCAGATATTAGAGCCACTTGATTTTTAAAACCTTCTAAGTTTTAATCTTCACAACCATCAGTATTAAGGATTTCAAATCAGAAGTGTCTTTTGAGGCAGACAGGTCAGAAACCTTAGATTCAATAGTGACAATGATCTCCTTTTCCGCTACCAAAACTCTCATACTCTATGAGTCACCAAATCCTTTTGATGTATGTTCAAAATATCTTTCATGTCTTTATTTATTCAGCATGTATTCAGGATACACTCTCTCTACAAGACTTTGCAAACTGGTGTCAGACACATTAAAGACAGAATGCCCTACTCTGCAGAAAAACCTGCTGAAGAATATGTCAAGCAAAAAAAAATTAGAAACTGCACTAAATGCAATGCTTTCATATTGACATTGCATTTTTTGAAACAGGGTAGGACAGCAGGAGCTGATGCAGACAAAAAGTGATAGAAATTCATTTTTGGTGGAGCAATAAAACTACCACAGAAATTTTCTCCGGGGCCCCGTAAGTCTCCATAGACGTCAGTTGACAAAGGATTCAGAAATGCTTCTGGCCACAATGCTATGACCTTGTCTGGTGATAAGAGATGGTAGAAAATGGAGGAAAACTTGCTGTTTCTCCTTCCCCTTTACCACACCAGATTATTTTATAAAATAAATTTGTGTAGATGTCGCCAATAGATCCAGCAATATAAGATATGTAATTCTAAAACACAAATCCAAATTCTGGATTTGGGAGAAAAAAACAAACAAACAAAAAACGTGATGAGCCAAGCAGATATTGGTTGCTCATTTACTGAGCTCAAACATGTGTCTACCTGTGTCTTCAGGTGTTCATCGTTGTCAGTGACATTAATGCAGCTACGGCTGTGGCGTTTTTCTATCACCACTGCCTGGAGTCCACATTCACCTCTGTTCGTTTATTCCTTCATAAGCTTATTGTGTGTCAGACATCAGTTTCCTGTTTGCCTTTCCAGATCAGGCCATGCCTTCCATAACCTCACTGGACAACTGTATTATCTCAAGATCCCATCTGTTTTCTCCCAATAGTGTTATCTTTGTGAATGAACTTTTCTGTGGTGTCAGGTCCCTGCTCAGAAATCTGCAAGGCCTGCAGACTTATCTGCAGATCACTCGACCTATCAATTCCAGGAGGTACCTGTCACCTGAACAATTGTATCTCCCCAAATCAACCTATGCTGAACTACTGCACAAAGCCTACATGGCCATTATTTAGAAACACAGGTGGAACCCCAGTGTGAACCTCTGAGTAACTGTCAAGGACCACTTGTCAGTGGAAGTCTTTTCCGACAGCTACACTGACATCCTCCTCTTCCTGCCCCATCACACAGTGTGGGGCACACAGGTTCCAGTGGCTAGCAAGTCATTCATGCATTCTCCTTCCCACACATTTTAAAGGGAAGGCCCAAATCAAGTCCAAATTCCTCCGAGATGCCTTGCTGGCTATTTCACTCTAAACTGACCTCACCTTTACATCAATGCAGCAGCACTTACAGGGTACTTCAAGTACTGCAGCTTCAGAATTATCATCAAACCTTCATTGCGTGTTCCCGAGAAACCAAAAAGCACACACCAGTTTCCCATCATCAAAGATTGAAAAACTACTTAAAATGCTCACATGCAAGTTAAAAAAATAATCATATTAAAAAGGTGCCGATGATGAGGAGTATATGAGGTGCTACTGAAATTCAGATGCTGGAAGTCACTGCGTTGAGGTAGGCAAGAAAGGCTTAGGTGGGGGAGATAACTCCAGACAGGGAGACCCACCTGGGCTGAACTACTTCCACTGACAAGTGGTCCTTGTCAGTTACTCAGAGGGCCACCTGGGTTTCCACCTGTGTTTCTAAATAATGGCCATGTAGGCTTTGTGCAGTAGTTCAGCACAGGTTGAACATGGAGACGTACCTGGGCAGAACATGACTCATTTGAGGGAAGAGTAGGGCAATTTGGTCAGAGTAGAAAAAAATAGAGTTGGGTGTGTCCCAAGCTAGGGACTTTGGACTCTACTGGGCACTGGAGAGCCACTGAGGTATTTCAGCAGAGGTGGGACATAGACTAAATGATACAATAGTTAAGGAGCATTCATCTGGCAACGGAGTTGGGAAGAGAGAGTTGGTAGAAGAATAAATTTTGGGGTGATATAGAAAGAACCATTATGAACTTGTTAAATCTGAGGTGTTGGCTTATCACATAAATGCGGTTGTCACAGGAGTAGCTGGTGCTCAAGGCAGGAGCTGGCAGACTTCCTATAAAAGTGACTAGATGTGGTCTGTCATTACAACTCAGTTGGGCAGTTGTCGCACAGCTGAGGATAACATGGAAACAGATGGCTGTAGCTTTGCTCCAATAAAACTTTATTGAGAAAAACAGGCAATGGGCCATAGTTTGGGAACCCTCAGGTTAGGGGAAAGGCTATGCTGGAGATATAGGCTCTCTAAATTCTCACAATTGGAGTTTTCTGATATTTTCACGTTATAAGACAATGTAATGCCTATTATATTATTTATAAATAATGATTTCAAGTTTTAGTTTGAGAAGAACTCAAATAATTTAAATGTGTTTCCTTTAAGTTGATCAAAATAATATATCTATTTAAACTCTTAGCTTCTTAAGCAAATATTAACCATTTACACCACCAAGAGACTTTCTAAATTCTGAAAAGATAAACAAAAGTCACATTTACTGAAAATGTATTTAATATTTATTAGATTTGTATTATTTCATATCCACACTGCAATCTCCTTGATAAATGCACACATTTATATCTGCATGGCTGGTAAGGAACAAACCATGGGTTGAGAAGCAGGTATGTCTGTAAACCAATTGGCTTTCTCAGTACATAAGGGCTTCACAGAGCTGGTACCCACGCTGGGATGGAAGGAGGACCTAGGAAGGAAGCACCCAGCTGAGGGAAGGCCCTCAGGAAGTGTGGCTTCCCTGGACTAGCTCATGGTGCTGATGACGAGAGGTGACTGGGGATATTAGGATTTCAGAAGCCTCATTCTTCACTGTCGACTAGCGTAAATTAGGGAGATTGAAAACGGATATCGATGCTCTGGGCTCACCATAAATCACCTGAAACAGAATCTCTGGATGTGGAGCCCAGATACCTGTAGAGTGGCTGAGCTAATGAGGCAATACAGTATCTGGACACATTTATCACTGGCGAGTTGATTAGTGAGCACAAGGCATGGTGGATGCCACTCCCCTGAGCTGCCTGCCAGTGGACTGTCGGGGATAAACTTGGGAAATATCTAAGGCAAACCCTGGGTGTTTATTCCTGACTAGACTCTAACCTAAAAGATGGCTGGGGTGGGCAGGAAAAAGTGTAGGTTAATAAAAGGGGCTGACATGGAGTCAAAATGATAGGAGACTCAAAAGTTAGAAAATTTTAGTTTAAGTAATAGCTAATAAGCTTAGTAATCAATGCATGTAAAAGCTATTGTTCCAGGAACTGAAGGTATGACCCACCCTGAGTCCAGCAGACCATAAGCATCTCCACCTTTGTGCCCTAGGAGGACTGTAAGCAATTCAAGATGGTACTCCAGGGTGAGATGACCACCGCCTGGGGCAGAGCTAAAGACCACCGTACAGGGCAAGAATGCTGCAGTTTTTTTAATCCAATTAACTTTTCCCTGAATTCCAACCCCCTTGCCTATACTTTGTTCATCTTATAAAAGGGGCTATTTTGGAAAGGAATTTAAGATGGTCTGTTAGGGTATGAACCAACCAGTCTTCTCAGATTGCCGGCCATCTGAATAAAGTGCCCATAAAGATTCAATCCCTGTCTCTGCTCATTGGGTTTGGTATGTGACAGGCAGCATGAACGCCAGTCTTTTCTGGTTTCAAGAACAGCAAAATAAACACCATAAATGATGAATTTTCCTTACATGAACAGACTACATGGAGGAACACAGCGACACCCCAATAGGGGTGGGGGCCATGACCTGTTGACAATACCCAGTATGGTGATCCCTCTGTTCTGAATTCAACCC
Source organism: Tonatia bakeri (assembly GCA_004024845.1). Taxonomy (NCBI): domain Eukaryota; kingdom Metazoa; phylum Chordata; class Mammalia; order Chiroptera; family Phyllostomidae; genus Tonatia; species Tonatia bakeri. Next base: position 116,293 of record PVIA01002488.1, on the reverse strand, counting down.
TCTAATGGTAACCTGGCTCCCCTGGGCTGTGTTCCGGAAAACAATCAGCTGAACCACCCACAGGGAGAATTCTTACAAACTCATGAGCTGGGATCTAATTCGCACTCATTTGTGAGTTGCAGGCCAGAGTCAGTCTACTTGAAGCTGCTCAGCTCTAGCTATTTTGACAGAACAAGTCTGTAGACACGTGAAATGCAAGTCCAAGCCTTTGGTGGAGACCTGCACTTGAGAACACAGCACGTCTCCTTCCTTGATTTCTTTCTTTTTGAATTCAGTTTGTTATACTGATTTCCAGTCCAGAAGTAGCCAGCTGCCAGTCCATCCTGTGAGCATATCCACCTCTTTAGAAAACATGAGTAAGATTGAGAGGAAACTGAAAATCCTGCCTCTCTCTGCCCACTTAGAGTGTGCGTTTCATCCTGTACACAACGTCGCACGAGGGAAATTGGGAAGTGAAGGTCTGAAAAGAACATTCGAGAGATTAGGTCATTCGTGTTTCATTTTCTAATTAAACAATAGAAAAAATTCTCTGTCTTTCCAGCTATGGCAAAAGCCCGTGGCAAAGGAGCACATCTCTCTTCCAGCCTCAGGAGAATGGGTTCTGTTGCTGTTCACAAATGCATGCAGGCAGTCCACACCGCACTCAGCCCCTAGTGAACAAGCACCCGGCTCCCAGTGTCACTGGCTGCAAACTTGGGCCTCTCTACCCACAACAGCATTCATTTCCCTGCCTTCCGTTCCCTCTGGCATTATTTGGAAGAAAGAGCTCCAAAACCAGGAAAGAGCCTCAGAGGTCACCTCGCCAATCAGTTAACTCGCCAATGAAGAAACCGAGGCGCAGACAAATGTTATGTTTGCTGCCCAGGGTTACAGAGCTGCTAGAATGAGCCATGGCCAGCTAGAGGTAGCAAATCGATTTTCTCAAAGCAGACAACCACAGATCTTAGGTAATAAAAAATTAACAGAAAGAGAGCTTTTGCCCTGGGCTACTAGGCAGTAATCTCTAGAGCCCTGGAATGTCCTGCCTAATAGGAGTCTCTGTATTTGCACGGGGGCTTTGAGACAGTCTAACAATATGAATTATGATAGAAGCTTTAGAAAGCACCATATAATTTCTGACCCCCTGGAGGAGCTGGAGACTAAAGGTCAGCCATGCAGTGACTGAGCCCAAATTAAAACTCTAGACACCAAAGGCTCGAGTAAATGCCCCTGGTTTGCAATACTCCTGCTTGGCAATACTATTGCCATAACTGGAAGGAAGTAACACCTTGCATGATTTCAGGGGGAGAGGACAACCAGAAGCTTCACATTTGGACCCCTCCCAGACCTTGCCCTATACGACTCCGCATTTTTTGTTTCTGATTAGTATCCCTTGGTTATAATAAAATGGTAGTCCTGAGTACAGTGCTTTCATGAATTCTGTGAGTGATTCTAGCAAATTATTGAAACTGAGAGGGTGGTGGGAACCCCTGAGTTTGTAGGTAGCTGGTCAGAACTGAGGGTGCTGGGGACTGCCCCCCGCCCCCTACAGTGTCTGAAGTGAGGACAGTCTTGTGGAGGACCGTGCCCTTAACTTGTGACGTGTGGCCTGACTCTGGGTAGTTAGTGAAGGATCCTACACGTGGGCACAAGTCCTGCTTTAGTGCACATGTACCTTGCAGGGATATATTCAGGGGGCCCCGTGAGTGGGAGAGATGTGGGCTGGGCAAGACAGAGGCAGCTTCCAGACTGTGAAGTTCATTCCACGAGACCATTCCCTTCTTTCTCATCTCACTAGGTGCTCCAAAGGAAGGCGAGAAGGCCAGGGACATCAATAGAGAACTCATCCTGTATTCACATTCGATTCCAGTTAAGAAGTTGCCCCCTCCTACCCCTCTACCGGCCAGTGATCTCACTTGGGGTCAAAATGAAGCATTTCCTGTTAAGCAACCCAACTCATCATTATCCAAGTATTTCTTCCAAAGGGGCTTTACTTGCATGTATATAGTATTTAGATCTAACCTCCAATTTACAGAAAACCCCGTTGAGGGAATTGGTGTAATGAGATCACGAGGAAGCAGCGAGCTAAATGTAAAGGGTGTCCACAGGAAAACTGGGTTGGTGTCTTCACCATGTCAGTGTCATTATTAAAACAGAAAAGCCACGGTGGTAGCAGGGGAACCATGGGAGGAAACCCCTGTTCCTTGATTTACATAAGCCAGCAGGAAAGGATGTGTTCGCAACAATTAGAGATATTTGAACGTAGATTGCTTATACTTAGATGATATTAAATTTTTGTTAATTATCTAGTTGTGATACTGGTCCTGGGACTAAGGAAAAAAAGGGTTATTTTGCAGAGATGTGTATGGAAATATTTAGTCTAGGTAAAATATCATGAAGAGTATATTTACATCTCAAAATATTTCAGCATTCTTTGTTTTATAGTTTTGAATTTGGAACCATGTAGATACTTCATACAATTATAAAACAAAATTCAATTTAAAAATGTTAAATCCCTAAAATCCAAAATGAAATAAATAAACCCAACTGCAGGTCAAGTTGGAATGTTAATGACACAGAAAACCCAATATTTCGACTGTACATTCTATTAATTCAGTATTACTACTAATAACACTGGTATTGTTATTTTAAATAATTATCAAAATTACAGATTTGCTTTATCCCATTATATATATTTATATGTTTACTTAAAGTATATAGATACATATTTATTTGTACTTTTATATGTATATTTACATTTATACACACAATATAAACCAAGTAACTGTGAGAATGTCATTAGGAATCAAAATTTTCAGCATTAAGAGAAATGAGATATAAATATAAAAATCAAAGACATAAAAATCCTATAATCTTAAAATTAACTGAAAATAATCCGTATGAACTTGTGTTCCATTTTTTTTCTTTATAAATATTTTATTTATTTATTTTTAGAGAGGGGAAGGGAGGGAGAAAGGGAGGGAGAGAAACATCAGTGTGTGGTTGCCTCTAGCGTGCCCACTACTGGGAACCTGGCCCACAACCCAGGCATGCGCCCTGACTGAGAATGGATCCAGCAGCCTTTTGGTTCGCAGGCCCGCACTCAGTCTACTGAGCCAGCCAGGGCCATTTTTTTCTTTAATAATTCATACTCCTTTGTCCTCTGAAAAGAACTAGTAGCACTGACTAGGTTGGTGGTCTTTCAGTATCACTTCCCATTCAAACGAACTGGAGCTTTTTGGTGAAATGGCTGATTCCAGGGCTTGGCAGAAAATGGACAAGATGAGTCGGGAACATCTCAAACAACAAAACTACCAAAGACTACTGGGGTCCTATCAAATGGGGCAGAGGAACCAACACAAAGAGCTCTCACTGGTCACAGTCAGGACCCTTTGAGCCCAAAAGAAAAAGTGCAATGTAGTTAAACAGATAACATATTTAAAATCCACTCGTTTGGTATGATACTGAAAATAAAAACATATTACCTTGGGAGGTTGCTAGCATCAACTCATTGCTTTGAAAACTGGTCAGAACAACGAATCAAACTTTTTATGTAGTTCTTTCATACAGATAGTATTTTAAGTTAACCAAATAAAAGAATTCCATCTAACACACATAGAGGAAATAATAGAATTGGAAAATAACTACTTTTCAACCATTAATTAAAGAATGACTGTGAAATGGGGGTTTACAATGGACGGACCTGCTGGCAATCTGGACACCACACAAAGACGGACCAGCAGGCATTATTCACCAGTAAAAGCCCTAAGTTCACAGCATCACTGAAGAAGCATTTTTGCCAAAGCACTGAATCTGCACCTTTTAAATCAAGCCTTTAAATACAAATATTGATTTACAGTATAATGCCATGGTATACAATCAGCTACTCCCAGGCTGCAGAAAATTCTGCAGGACGAAAGGCCTTATTCTTTAACAAATAAACGCCAAGAAAACAAAAAGAGGAGACCTAAGTGACACAGCAGCCCAGGGCCTGTGTAAGCCTTGTCTGGAGTCCAAATGAAAACAAACCAACTATACAAAAATCTACTAGACGATGTATTATAGAATTGTACACCTAAAACCTATATAATTTTATGAACCAATGTCACTTCAATAAAGTCAATTAGAAAAAGGAAAGAAAGAAAAAATCGCACACACAATTTACAAAATAGTCACAGAATAGACTGACAATATTAGATGATGTTAAAAAAGTATTCATTTTGGAGGTGTGATATAAATGATGTCTTAGAGGTCCATAATAAATTACTGACTAATGAAATGACTGGCTACCGAGGATTTGCTTTAAGTGACCCAGTGGAAGCAGGGCGGAGGAATTAGGTGGAACAGGATGGGCCGCACGTTAATGAATGTATAAGCTGGATGACAGGCACACAGGGGCTTATCCTAACACTCTTTTTAATTTTGTATATGTCTACAAATATCCCTAATAAAACATTTTTCAAAAGTGCTTCAAATAAAAATGTAAAGAACTAAAAGAGATGAATGTAAAACCAATAAACTGTTATCCACTGTCAAGTTGTAAGAGATGGGAGTATGGATGCTTACGTTTTCCTCATCGGAAATGTTCATAATAGTAAACAAAATTGTAAGAGCCCCTAAACCCAGCAAGGACTCAGAGTTGTGTCAGGTTAAAAGAATTTTGAAATGTAGCTACAGACATCTAATGCTGGCATTTACCACTGAGGTCCACAGAAAATTAAAAGCAAATGACAAAGGACACCAGAAAGTTCAAACCTGAACTAAAGTATCAGGGAGCGAACAAAGAGGGACCCAGACAAAAGGACTCGAGCTGACAGAACAGCGAACCTTACGACATGAAGAATCTTCAAATTAGAATAAAGCCTCAGTATGATCACACGGGAGAGGCGGTGTTTCATAATTTTTAGTTCAGGGACCGAGGATGATCAAACAAAGACCTGGCCAGCACAGTGTGCCCTAAAGCCTTAACACCTTAGGCGCAGGGGATAAACAGCAATCACGTGGAAGCTGGGAAGTTTCTATGATTTGGAAGTTATAACAGAAGCCAAGATTAAGCAGACAGCATGGCCGTGACTCAGATGGGCCAGCAGCGATTGCCAAAGCACCGCTTCTCCATAGGATCTCTAACTGCAGCATGACCTCACATCCGCTGTGCGCCATAAGGCTCCTTCCTGTACCTGATGATGACACACTGGTTCTCTCTGTCGATGATCATGTTTCTGTACATGTTATCTGCGAGAGCGTAGATGTGTGGCGGGTTTTCATACTGTGCCTGGAAAAGCAAAACAGAACACAAAACTTCGGTCAGGTAGAGCAACACATTAAATTTCTTTACTTGGCCTAGGCCTATGCCACTGTATAGCGCCAATGCCTGTAATTACATCCTGTGGGTTACACAACACAAGAATTTATAAACATATCGAGGTCATGAGCAGTTACACCTAACAAAATACAGATGGAATCTGCAAGGACTCTCCTGCAGGTATGCATGTGACTCAGCCTGCAGGCATGACCCAGGCCTTCCGACACGCCCACACATACCCCGTCCACCCCAGCATCCCTCTGCAGGCGGCGCTCCACCGCCAAATGTTTCTAAAGGCACAGGCAACAGGCCTACTAACAACCTGGGTCTGACTTGGCCAGGATCCTACATTCCTACACAATTTTGTTATAAGAGGCAAGTTGGACATAACAATGAATGAGGAGAAAAACTAAAAATTTCCCATAAGAAGAGGGCAAGAGGTGTGGTTCTTTAAAGTGATAAACTGGTTTGCTCAGTTGCTTCCTCTCAGCAGGAAAAAAAAAAATCCTACCACGCTGAGATATTCTCCGGCATTTTAGTTGCATGGGTTGTCTCAGCTATCAATAAATATCAATGCACCGGCAAATTCACTGTGTCAGGACAACTTCAGACCTGATTTCCCTGATTTCTTAGCAGCTACCTCCACCACTCTCCTCAAAAACAAACAAACAAAAAAAAAACACTAAAGAGAAAAATACTTCACGTGGTGTAAAGCGGGAGAAAGGACACTCCTTAAATCTAAGGCTATTTAACATTAAAAAAAAAGGTGAAAACGAAACCAGATCCAGAGTGAGAAGACAATAATGCCCATGCTACAAATGTCACAGAGTCACTGGGACGATGGACGGGGAAGCAATTTGAAAAGGTAGAGTATTACGCAAAGGTACAGCAGTGTTTACGAATCCAACTTTGGGCCTTACTTTACTACGACTTACTTGTGTCACAGAAAAAGGGGCCTGGTCCAGAAATTGCTATTCGTTGTGATCTCTGGCAAATCAGGACTGGGTGATGGGAGGGGGTGAGAGAGGGTGTCTGGAAGCCTGCACCCGTGTTAAGAATTGGTGTATCCAGTGTTCACGTTTCCCCTCAGGTTGTGAGCAGGAGACTCCCAAGGGGAACTGCCCAGTGAGGGCCAGAGGCCATTCCCGGGACTCAGAGGTGAAACGACTCCAAACAGAAACAAGAGTCCACCTCCGCCTTCACCTCACAGTCAGAGGGGATGCATGGATGGGCCTCAGGGCGTAGTTTTTTTTTTTTTAAATATTTTATTTATTTATTTTTAGAGAGGGAAGGGAGAGGGAGAGAGAGAGAGAGAGAGAGAGAGAGAAACATCAATGTGCAGTTGCTGGGGGACATGGCCTGCAACCTAGGCATGTGCCGAGTGGGAATCGAACCTGCGATGCCTCATTCGCAGCCCGCGCTCAATCCACTGAGCTAAGCCAGCCAGGGCAGGACATAGTTTTAAAATGGCCTTCAAGACTAGAGTGCTTTTGTAGGATTATTTCTAATATCTCCTTGAAGACAAGGAAATAGACTACAAGAAAGAAAAGAGGATGGAAAACAGGAGGAAATGAAGCAGAGAGAAAGCTGTGGACATGGAGGAAAAGGTGTGGGCAAGTCACCACTTAATAAGGCTTTAAAGCTGATTAATTAGTTATACTTGACCTTTGATTGTCTTTTAAGTTGATTTCCAATCTATGGTCCCACAGAACCTCTCAGCTACATGAGAATTATAGGATACGTATCTCCTTCACCTGATTCTTCCCTCCCCTGAAGCCCCTGAAATTCACTGGGAGCTGACTTCAGCTCCACCACTCAGTAGATTTGAGTACTTTACCTCTCTGAGCCTCAGTTTCCTTATCTGTGAAATGGGGGTGGAGAGTAATACACAGCACTCAGAGCTGTTTTATTATTGTCCCAAGTGTAACATAGCACCTGGCACTGTTACCATGAGGAGTTAAAAGTAAATACATATTTAAAAAATTCTAGGGCGTTTTTTAAAAGAAAACTCATTAAAAGATGAATGGACTAGAAGGGATTCATGTACCGATGCTTTTCAGAGAACTGGAAAACCACATGAACACATAGCACTGCGTCCACCCAGCCTCAGCCATCATTGAGAATGCCGAGCCAGCCCCCCGCCTGCTGCCTTGTGGCCCACCGCTCAGGGCCAGGGCAGGGCCCGGGCCCTGCTGACAGTGTTCCCCTTGTGCTGGGCTCCCATAAAGGCAGCATTATCAAAGGTCTTTCGCGTGGCAGCCTTCTTCAGCTCTAGCGACCAGCACCATTCATCTGGCAACAATGGGGTGGGCTCTTGCTCTGGGTAAATTGCCTTCCACTTCAACTGATGAATTTGTGTGGGCTCTCTTTTGTTTGTTTTTCAGGGGTCAGGATTAATGAACGCTCTTGTGCTTCTGCTGCAAAGAAAAGAGCGAAGGGAACAAGACGTTGAGATGGGGAGGCCCTGGGGAAGTGATGAACCCCGTAATGAAACATTAATTAGAATTCCAGTTTCTGTGTTCACCACACAACTGAAATGGCTGTGGACCTGGGTCTGCATTAGGGTCCAGGGTCACATTAATAAGTGAAGTAACAAAAGACTTCTTTTCCGTGTTCCAGGCATAGCCACAGCGTAAGCAAGGTTCTGATTGAGACAGAGTGATTTCCATCACCCAGTGTATTTTTTACCCATTACTGATGTTTCAGTCCTTAAAATTTTGTGGCATGTGTGGGTGGGGGAAGATCCCCCAAGCTGTAGGACTTACATCCTTTTTAACTAATTTTGTATCTAATGGTCCAGTGTTAAATAGTCCTATGCTTTTTTGAGCTGCACTTGAAAGAGCAGCACATCATTAAAAATCAACACTGACACCTACTTAAGCTTCCCCAATAATAATTCATAATAAGGAAATGCAAGTGTACCGCTAATATCAAGAAAAACTGCCATGTACCCAAGAAGTCAGAAACACTCCAGTCATTTGTGTGGCATGTAACTTACCGCTCCTTGGTACATTTCAATTTCCTTATCCCCAAAATATGGCATCTGTTTAAAAGGGTTGACGGAGATTAATACGGATCCAATATATGTCTGAATTTATATCCAGTTAAGGTCCATTGTTAATCCTCATAGCTACACATTTTTTAAAATTAAGTAACCAGATGTCATCAAACATTCAAAATGATTGTCCAGCGAAAAGCTCATGTACTTGTTTTCTAAAAGACCGCAAATAAAGACAAAGGCAATTACCCACTAGCTCGGATTTCATTCCCCTCCGAGAAGAGTAATGGACTTCATTACCAAGGTGCTACAAAAAGAAATCACTGTTTTAAAGGAATTGAAGCTTATTCTTTTAAGGCTGGTACAGCTGAGGCGGGGTGGGGGTGGGGGGACAGAGATAACCAAGGAGTGAAGAGCAGTTATCATTCTTCTCAGATGATATTATTTACGCCTTGGAGCTTTCTTATCTCAGGTATACTAACTGCGTTCATTTACTCACTTAACAAACAGAGGGATACAAGATGAATTTAACAGCCCTACCCTTTTGAAGCGTAGGGAACGGAGTTGTTCCTATCTTATTCAGAGCAGAAAATCACAAACTCACACAGGCCAGGTTTGGGGGAAGGCGTCGTTTCTGCGTGGGGCATCCAGGAAGGCCTCTGAGAAAAGAACGCATTTATGCCAAGTTTTCACTGGCTTACACGGCGCTTTAACATGCCCAAATAAACCAAGTCTTATTATACCATAAAAACAGTTCCATTTATTCATTCAACAACCAACTAGTCTGAACTGGTGTCTATAACATGCCAGGGGCTGGTCTGGATGCTGGGGATACAGCAGCGAACAAAACAGATACAATGGGAGAAACTCCATCTTCATGGAGGAAAAATCACGAAAACCAAAGAAAACAATAAAAAAAAACGACACAACACACATACTCAAAATTGTTTTCTTTCATACTTGATAATTCCACAATGTTTAGAGAATTTGCGGTTGAACATGCAGCGCTACGGGATTTCATCCCCCAAGGACACATGCGCCTGTTCTCAGGTCAGGACCCGCACGTCAAACAGAGCAGCACACTGAATCCGGTCCGACTGCGTACTCCCCAAGTCCAGTTCTTCCCTGACCTTGGGCAGGTCATATCTGAGAGCTGTGGTTAACTGGCATGAAATAGGGCCCACCTGATAGGGTTTTATAAGAATTCAATGAAATAAACAGTATAAAACGCTCAGCACAGTGTCTGGCATGTAGCAGATGAAATTTCCTTCATTCACGTCCTTCAACATGCATGTTTTGTCCCATGTCAGCATCTCCGAGACGCAGCTTTGGTGCTGTCACTCACTAAACACAGATGAGCCGAGTGCTGGATAAATCACAGAGTATTTAAAAATTAATATTCGTACACAAAGGTGAGAATGTGGAACGATTCGGTCGGTGTTGCTGCCTTTTGCACTGACCAGAAAGGTCTCAGACTTGAAAGGGCTGAAGCTACAATGACGGCAGAGAAGATGGGGTAGTTCTCGGAGCACACCCGATGTACCCAGCGTTGGTCTGGGGGCAGTCACGGCACTGAGGGAACATGTGAGTGAGGCAGTGAATCATGACCGAGAATCGCCAGAGCCACAGAAGGGGACATGAGAGCAAATAAATCCCAAGTGGCAAAGTTAGATGAGGCCACCAATGGATTAACGGCCTACTTTTGGGGGGACAAATTTAGCTCAGATAAATTTGTTATTAAATGTCTATAATGCTGTAGACTAAATGTTGACAATAACCCTGATCAAACACATACTGTCTCTGTGGTACCAATCTACTCCCCTAATCACAATCCTGTTGCTGTTTTAATCCTATTTCACTGTGGCATAGACAGATTTTAAAACTTGCTAAAAGGCCCAACTAGTAAGTAGCAGAGCTCTGAGTCCACACTCTTTATTTTTAAACCTCACCTGAGGATATGTTTATTGACTTGAGAGAGAGGAAGAGACATCGATGGGACATCGATCGGTTGCCTCCACTAGGCGTCCCAACCAGGGACTGAACCCACAACCTAGGTATGTGTCCTGACCAGGACTCGAACGTGCAACCTTTTTGGTGTAAGGACAACGCTACAACCAAGTAACCCAGCCAGGGTGAGAGTAACCCAGCCATACTCTTAGGCAACAAACTATATTGTTTTTTCTGAGATTAACAGGTTACACTGCTGTTGTTGTTATTGGTAGAGTTGCCAGATTTAGCAAATGAAATAAAAAATGCCCAGCCCCGGCTGGTGTCACTCAGTGGACTGAGCACCAGCCTGCGAACCAAAGGGTTGCCAGTTGGATTCCCAGTCAGGGCGCATACCTGGGTTGTGGGCCAGGTCCCCAGTAAGGGGTGCTCAAGGCCAGCGGCAACCACAATAGGAGAGGCAACCACACATTGACATCTCTCTCCCTCTCTTTCTCCTTCCCTTCCCCTCTCTCTAAAAATGAATAAAGAAATCTTAAAAAAAAGGCCCAGTCAAATTTGAAGTTCAGATAAACAATAAATAATTCATGCATGTATATCCCAAGTAAGTATGTCCCAAATATTTCTTGGGATAGAAATATCCCAAGAAATATTTGGGACATACTTGTACTAAAAAATTACTTGTTATCTATCTGAAATTCAAACTTAGCCAGGAGTCCTGTATTTTCCTGGCAACCCTAAATTGGCAGCACAAGGACGCCATGCAGGACTGAGGGGTGTTCGATTAGAGAGCTCTATGGTCTCTTGAAAGTTAGATTCTGTGACTCTTTGAATACTCAAACTTCTGTCTCCCTTAGTTGATTTTTTCCCCCAGTATCCCGACCACACGAGAGGGACCAAACCAAAACTGGATAAATAAATAAAGTTTGGCCCTCATTCTGGTTCTCGTGATAAACAAATATAGTAATTTTTACGGTAAACCCAATTTTCAAGAACTAGAGCCCTCCCATTTCAGAACGAGAGGATGTCTGTCTGCACTGATCTGGAGGCAAAAGCAAACGTGGGCGGTGTGTTTCCATGGAGGACGGGCTGTTCCTCAGTTGGAAAGGCGGTGCTGGGACCGCCACCTGTCCTGGACAGACCGCTGCACACAGAGAAAGAGCCGCCTACGGGCAAACGCCAAAGGAACCACCTTTTCAGCGACCCCTTCCTACCCACCAGGCCCTTGGTTACCAAATGAATATGGATCGGATGGCCTAAGAGCTCTTATGGGAGCCAGCTTTTTTTTTTCACTATTAATAATCTGCTACATAAAAGTTTGTGAAGTCTTGACTTTCGATCACTAGTCTATATACATTCTGGTGAGGGCCTGGAAAGGGAACAGTCACAGAAAGACTTCTTTCAGACTACCCTAGGCCAGTCCTGGACCGAGGACTGCGGGTGAAGGAGGGAAAACTGCAGCTGTTCCCCGAATCTCCCAGTTGGGCTCTGAAGGGCCATATTATTTGGGAGGATTCCTGGAAGAAAAGGTTTGGTTTGAAATGGAAGAATTGAGACAAGAGAGTTTAATTTAGATTTAAAGGAAACAAACATATATTTAGTTAGTGAGAGATTGTTCCTCTAACGGCCTGTCTTTTTTTCCACCCGGCTGGGTCTGCAGAGCCCACAGCTACCTTCCTGGGAGCAGAGGCCTCCCACTGGGCTGGGCCACATCTCCAGAGCTCAGAAACCTCACTCCCACTCCCTACTGCATAATTCAGGTGTGTCTTTGGGAAAAGCTCTCCTTGGCATTGTCTCTGCCCACATGATCTTTGGCTAGGAAGGTGTGGCCCCAGGTTAATTCTGAAAATGGATGGAACTACAAGGCTATGACACAAAACAAAAGAGAAAAGCCTGGGGGGAAAACATAAATGCCATCTCATTTAATAGAATTTGCATGACGAAAGGGACCCAACACATCTTGGTTCCCAAATGCTTGCTGTGAACCTTTGAGTTTTCACTGACTGCAGCCAGAATGACAAAAAGAGGAACGATGCCCGGCATTTTTCATAAAACTTAATCTGTTCAATAAAAAAGGCTGTCCTTTATTCTTAGATGATTTCATCCCTATTTGGGGGTCGTTAAAACCCCCAAAAGGGGGTTCTTTCTTTTAGGAAATGTGTGGCAGTGCAGCTTCTTTATTTAAAATTTTTTTATTGATCTGTGAGAGAGAAACATCGATTTGTTGTTCCACTCACTTATGCATTCACTGGTTGATTCCTGAATGTGCCCTGACCAGGAATCGAACCCCAACCGTGGTGTATCATGTCGATGCTCTAACCAGCTGAGTTAACTGGCCAGGGTTTGCAAGTTTGTTTTTAATGGTCTTACTAGACAAAGATAAAAATTTAACTTAAAGAAAAACTTCAATAACTAATGAATTCCCCAAACCACCCACACTGACCTAATCAACGTCCCTGTTTTTATCACTGAGGTGGGGCGGGGAGCTGACGTGACTCACCGGAAGACCTATGGGGAATGGTCAAGCTGGAACTTGAGCCCGTGGCTCCAGTCGCCAGACCAACCTTCACTTCACGACAGCCCCTGAACAAACTGACTGCCAAGGGCCAAACCTCACGGGGAACAACTGCACTGCCTTCAGCTCCGGTTGGTCTGGCACAAAAGTCTCAACCCCTCATCCAAGGGCTGAAGTTGCCAAATGCTCTTCAGTGTGGTCTTTGAGTAAAAACAAGTTTGGAGCAGGCTGGACCAAATGGGCACAGAGTGCTTTTACACAAGAACTACTTCGTCAGCCAAGTGGCTCTAACGAGGTCTCGCCAGGCATAAGAGCAAATACTGCAATGTTTTCCTCATATATTTTCGAGTACAATGCATTGTAAGGAGTGTGGCAACATTCAGGGAAAATGGATGGTAAATTAAACCTTCCTTGTCTTAGGATAAATAGCTGAAAAAAAATATGCATTTTTATTGGTAAACGACATTAGCATTTTCTAAGTAGATGTTCTTCTAATGTAGAGCAGAGAAATGTGCATCAGCTTGAGTGCATTAACAATTGATTGTTCCAGATGCTGACCTTCAATACAAGACAATGTGCTGGTATTAGACGTAGAAGAGGTGAAATGAGCAATTTTATAAATTAATGAAAAATCGAATCTCTCCTTGCCTTACTTATTAAGCTTAGGAGAAAAGGGAGGGAAACCCCTTCTTATTTCAAATAATGCATTAAACTGATTTTTTTTTTACAAAGGGCTTTTATCACTTATCAGAGGAGAAGATTTGCAGCTCCGCTCTTGGTGTTATTTTATAAACATCTAACAGACCCATCAGGCTTCCTTAGGGCTGAAAGCTGCTGTGTGCTATTGACGGAAAGCACATTGATGCTGAGTTTCTCCTTTATTGAGTGGGCAGAGATTTCTAAAACACGAAGTCATTAGTGGTCAACTAACTCATTTCCTTGCTAGAACACACAATTAGTCAGTCATTGATTCAAAGGCATTAATTCAGAGGCTCATAATCAGCCCCCTCTTTGTGAGTCATTTAAAAATTCTGCTGTTTGAATATAAAAAGCAAGTTTCAATAGTCAACAGATTTCAATGAACACGTAATACAATGCACCATGCCAAGAATTATGTGGGAAACTAAAACACACAATGCAAGAGAATCTCATTTTTGTTAAAATTAACAAGAAAGCACATATATATGCATGTCTATATGTGGATAAATTGAAAAATGTACAGCAAGAGGTTATATGGGAACTAACCCTACTCATATATGGTGGGACTCTGGGTGATTTTAGTGTTCACCTTGGTGCTTGACTGATTTTACAAATCATGTCAAATAAAAATGTATTGCCTTAAAAGGTTTTTTTTTTAATTTTGTTTTTTAAAAGAAGACATACTAGACACAGTCCTTGTCCTCAAGGGATCTCTGGTGTTTTGGGGGTTAATAATCTTTGTGGGAAGAAATGAGTATGTCTAGGTTGGCTGCTGATAACCGCTGACATCACACTTTTCTTACCCAACTTGTCAAAACCCATGTTTCTATGTAAATAATGTAATAAGCTGAGCCTACATTCTACAAACATTTCAATAAATAAGTTGTTAAACTACATGCAGGGGAAGTTAGTTTTTTATGGTATTGTCAATAAACTAATCCTCTGTTTAAAAGTTTCCAGGATAATATGCTTTTGAAGTTCCAATAAGCATCTTTACAATTGAATCTTTGAAATGTAATTCAGAAATATAGAAATAGGGGAGGGACTTGCACATTTGCCGTAATGTATCATAACAGTAACTAAGGCTGATTGTGTACTTACTGCACTCACTTTTTCACTTACCCTACAACAGCCTCGGAAGGGAGATTGTACTGACACTCGCATTTTACAGGTGAGGATATCAAGGCACAGAGATCCCAGAATTTCTGACGGTCACCAGCCCATGCAGAGTAAGGTTCCAAGTCAGGCGGCTCAGGCCCACTTCCTGCACCCAGCTTTTTCTTCTGTCATCTGCCAGTTTCTATATGGCATTGGTCTCACACATAACAGAGATTTAAACGTTTTGATGGTGATGAACCCAGATAAAGTGAGCGTATTTCCGGGTTTTTTTCCACCAAATAAAATTTAATCTTACAGCGGAATGCAACTGCTTTAGCAATTAAGTTAAAGGAAGTTCTGCCCAGGTATCTAGGAGTTAACAAAGATTTTTTGTCTGTAAAGGGCCAGAAAAGTAATTATTTTAGGCTTTGTGGGTCCTATGCTCTGTTGCCACTGCCCAGCTCTGCCACTGCAGCGGAGAGCAGCCCCAGACGAGAACGAAACAACTGAGCACGGCTGTGCTCCAATAAAACTTCCGGTGTAAAGTGGGCGGTGAGCAGGGTTTTGTCTGCAGGTGGTAGGCTGACACCCCTGATCAATATGGCAAATAAATCCAAATATAGCTGTTAACGCTCGAAAGCAGGGGTTTAGGGGTTTCACTCCCCAGATATTTGGTAAAAAGCTCCTGTGGTAAATAGGAAACACCACAGTATCAGAGCCGTCCAAATGCCTGGAACTGTGTATTGCTCCATAAACACCTGGTGGGTTGAAAGCTCCTAATGATGCCATAGGCGTTCCCTGAAGAAGTGCCGTGAAGGAGGAATGGGCGCTCTTAACTAGAGGTCAAATGACCAGGGCAGATAACAAACAGGAGCTACTGATGTGAAAATTGTTCTCCCCATGCTTAGGGGATGAAGTCTGAAACACACATTATAAGGATTGCAAGCCTACAGGTGTGATGGTCCTCCACAACACTATACCTTTAGAAGTCACCAGGAGCAAAGTTAAACTGGCCGGTACCACCATACAGGTTTCACACAAATCTTCATATGTCTGTAACCAACTCTGTAGTAATTCCACTAAAAAATCTTTACCTAGTTGCACCAGACAACTAACTCCTGAATCCTGTAGGAACTTAACTATCACAGTTCCCTTTTTATAATGACGTCAACATGCATTTGAATCAAATTTCCATTCTGAATTTTTAAAAAGCCCCATAAAAATGGCATCTGGCAAGCTAAAGTTGAAATACAAAGGACAACTCAAGAACATCAGGCATTTTCAACAGGTGATGTTCACTTCTCATGTTTCCTTTAGTAAACATAAGAATGCAGAAGAACTGACAAAACTGCACAGAGTTTGCATGAGGCAATCTTTTTTTAAACCTTTTAAATCTGATGGCAATTGCTTTGCAATTAGGCAGCGCTATCGACAGAACTGCAGATCAGGACTTCCTCTAGGACCCGCGGAGCTTGTAGGCGCCACGTGCGTGGCTACAGGACGTCAAAGGTGAAATGCCGTGGACTAAAATAGATGGATACTGGCTGCATCGCGATTACGGGGAGTGCCAGGGAAATGATTTAGCATCGTCGTTGCCCTTCCCACAGCCTGAACCGAGGGACACAGAAGCACACAACCACATTCCGAAAGGCTGAAAGTGACGCGAGCAAAAGCGTTCAGACGGAGCATCTTACACCGGGAACGAAGCCCCGTTTTACTGCGGACACCGCCATCTCATTTAGCAGTGTCCAAAGGAACCAACAAAGGATACAAAAATGTAGTCATCCATGTATCTCTTCTTCAGATTCTCCACGATGGCGTTCTCAGTGATCTTGGAGAGAAGGACCATGTCGTCCACGCCGCTGTGCTTGACATTGTGGCTCTGCCAGTGGTACCGGTAGGCACCTTTGCTTCCCTGCAAATGGAAAATGCACAATTGTTAGGATAGTTCACTTTTTCCTAGAGTTAAAAAAAAATGTCACTTATTTCCCGAATATTCCTCATATCAAATGCAGCAGAGCAGAGCGGACCAAGATTTTGCTATTGATAGACTCCGCCGATTCAAGTTTCAGCTTGAATTCAAGCTCACAGATGAAGTGAGGAGGAGAAAAGCTATCTCAGCTCACTGTGCCGCTACAGCTTCTCTCTTCTCACTTGAAAAATGGGAGAAATAGGCCCCGCTTTGTGAGCTGCTGTAGGGATTAAATAACATGACATATGTAAAGCACTGAGCAGAGTCTGGAGTATAGCACAAGAAATGATCAGTGGTCTCCAATAATTCCTTCGACCTCATTATTTTATAATATTTATCAGTGAAGATAAGCAGTGAAATACAAACTTTATAGATTTGCTTTGCAAATTATATGGCAGAACTCAGAAGTGAAAAAAAATATGCATCACACAATGACTAGGTCACATCACCATCATTTTTCCTTTGTAAACTTATCACTTGTCAATGTAACATTGGCCTGCTACATTCAAACAATAGGCTGCTTGCCTGTCACTTTGATGACAGACCACTGGTATATTAACGAGGAAAGGGACAGGAGCCTGAATGTGATCACAGAACATGCTATGTGCAGGAGGATGTCATCAGGGCCCATGGCCTCCTGGGGCAGATGAAACTGGGATCCTTGTCTGCTTATTGAAGTTATAACTTAACACCAGGGATGGCTTCTGACCACCCTGTGGCCTGCAGGGGTGTCTTTAACTTGGCATTTCTGCAGTGGAACCCCTTGCAGGTCCAGCTGTCTGCTGAACCCTGGGATCGGGGGGAGGACGGGAACACCACGGTGGCTGCACTTGGGGAGTCCACCACCCACGGAAGGACACCCTGCTATGAATCACCCAGATGCATGAATCACACCTCGACGGGTGCAAAGGTCAAATATAAACATGTGTAAAATGGGGGTTCCAGCAGCAGGGGAGACTCCTTTATCCTGGGAGAGACAGAAGAAACTTCCTGCAGACAGTGCCACTTGATGTGGATCTAAAACACTTCCAGTTTTCCCAAAGAGTAGAGGAGAAAGAGTATTCTTTCTAATGTAACCCCGCTGGGGCAAAAAAAGCTGACACATGTGAAGTAATGGCAACCAACACATGACTAGATATTGGAGGACTCTCCCTTCCCTTCCAGCCCTTCACGAATCCTACTGGACAGGACACACAGCCAAGACTCAGCTTCAGCCCCGTCTCGGGGGTTCACTTTTTGGGGGGAGTTTGGACAAAGGAGAGAAAAATTCTGAATAGGGGTATCTACAGAGGCTGCCTGATCAGTGTCAAAAGTAGAATGACAAAAAGTAATAGGAGGCTCTTGGAGAGAAGGGGGAGGAGGAAGAAAGCAAGACAGACGCCATTTTAAATTTCACTTTTTAAAATTGTTTTCTTTTCTGGAGGCATGGGTCCTTTGATAAAAGCATATTCTAAGAAGCTCTGGGAAAGGCAATTTTTAAAAACCAGCCCGGAAAGGGCCCCCCTAGGAAAAGCATACCAGAGCCATGGCTCAGGCTCCAGGAGGGGGTTCTGGAAGGCTTGCCACCCATGCTGCCTCGCACAGGGAAACTGTTTATGTGATATATTTGGTTTTCTCAGAACAACATGTAGCATCAGTTCTACAAAATTACCTCAGACCTCACCACTCCTTCTTCCTCTTGTGGCAAAGCAGAAAGAGAAAAAGCACTGGCCACAGCATGACTCACTGGATCTCCACAGTTTCCCTCTGACCAGATAAAGATTCCGGGTGACGCCTCCCTCCTTTCCTCCTCACTTATTCTTTCTGGGCCCCCAGAATATCACCCTGTGGAGAAAACTAAGGTCCCAGAGTAGCTAACCAGGAGGTGTGTTTGTATATTTGCTTTCATCTCCAATAAATATCCACCTACTTACAAGAGGCAAAAAAAGTTACTTTTTCTTGGGTGACGTGAGCACAGTTGATCAAAGCAGGACTATTACTAAGCCGTTGTTTAACTTCTGCAAAGGGTGAGACGTTGAGGGGCTCTGTGTCCCAGTGCATGTGGCTGTGCTGGCCCACAAAACCACCCTCTCAGGTGACCTGGGCTTTCCTCTGCATCACTGGAGAGGGACACACTCTGTCCCACTTCAGAGGCAGTGCCCTCCTCCTTCTAGTGGCAGTTGTCCCGGTGGAGTGCATGAGCCTCATGGCCCCAAATGTCCCCTGACACTGCAGAGTCCCACCCCGGGTCTCCAGACCTCCCTCTACAAGACTGTAAGGAACAAACTGTGGGACTCAACGGACGTTGTAAACCAGGCAAGGAGCCACTGGATTGGTGGTGGTTGCCCCCTTTACTATTCCAAACCAGCACCCGAGGGGAGGGGTTAACATTCCCACGCCACAGCGGAAGGAAGCAGACTTCCCAACTAGTCAAGTAGCAAAGGCAAGGCAAGAACCGAAGTCTCTAGGATTGTGAACTTCTCCAAACAGCATGGTTTCTCCATGCTTTCTCCTTGTGACTTATTGAATATCTCCACCTGTTAAGTATGCTAAGATGGCAACAGAATGATAGACCGGTTCCAAAATATCATTAAAAATTCATATATTCTTTGTTAACAACCCGCCTTCTCTTAGCATCAAAGATGAAAACACTGGAGTTATTTTTTATTTGACGCATTTCCTATGTCCCATTGGCCATGAATCTCAATCTCTCTCTCTCCCCTACTCCCTCCCTTCACCTCTCTCCCCCTCCTTCTCCCAGGCAACTGCGGAACTCATTCAACCTTCACAGCCACTCCCCACACTATGCATTACTATCTCTATTTTACTGATGGAAAAAACCGTCCACGGTGTTCCAACTGCAACCCCTCTGTCTTTATGGACGGGCTCTTTCTATGCCTTTCTCCTCCCTCCACCCGAGCCCCCCAAAACCCCCACAGTTCAGATGACGTAAAGGGAGGGAGGGTGGGAGCACACAAAGCCTTTTGGGGACAGATGACCTGCTCAGATTGACAAAGCCAGAACACACCCAGAGGTAAGTGAAAGCCGGGATAGGAATTTCTACTGGAGGCTGGCAACTTCATGAAGGAAGCTGTAAGCCAAACATGGAGGCATAGGCTCTCACCCCAGCCCAAGGAAGCTTAAAAGTTCTCCAGAAGACAACAGAAAAACTCCTTTCTGTTCTGCTATCAGGGACAACAAAATTTGGTCATGGCACGACTTTTCCAGAGGCCTTCCTTGGACGGCAGCTGCAGAGTCTAGGACAGTGGGGTGGGAAACAGCTATCACTGCACAGCCCTAGACTGTGTCGTCGGAAGTGGAAGCGGAGGCTGAAAGTTGCCCGCGGGCCACCAACCACTGTCCCGGAAGTGTGAGGACATGAATTAAGTTTCTGGAGCAAATAACCTCGACCCCTTCCCCTCCTCCTCACCCTCCTGACAGGGAAGGTGGTGGCAGAACTGGCTGCCGTGCCTGCTGGAAGGAGGAAGGGCAGTGACAGGGACTTCCCCAACTGTGAGGAACGTCACCCTTCTCAGATGGCAGAGGCCCAGTTTACCAGCCTGTCCTCTCAGCAGGTGCCAGCTTCCTTCCCTTCTGTGGGCTTCTATTTGGCTGGGAAATGCCTTTTTGCTTCCCCACTAAAAATGGTAACTTTTTAAACAAGATATTTCATTTCACAACAGCTGTGGATGAGTGAGGCATCGCTGCACAAAGGAAGGAGTGTAGCTGACATGCCAGCTGAGAAACGATAATGAAAGTAATAAATGATAATAATTATAATGATGATGAAAATTTACGCGGCCCTCTGACAATTACGACAAATGACAAGGGAGATATTTCCCATTAGATGAGGCTTGAGTGCTGCCTATCTCGGGTCAGCATTTAGTCTTTCATTAAAAAGCAATGGATTCACACGCATGTTCTAGAAAGTAGGGTAAACCATATCCACATAACAGCCTGGTTTATTCCTCCCATTCAGGAGTGGCCCCCAAGGCACAGGAGTCCCTCACAGAGAGGAAGAACCTGGGTCACTGATTCTCTGACTGATCTGAAAGGCAGAGTGTCACCCACTGGTGTTTGTTTACCAGGGCGGGGACTAGGAGGGGCGACGGTGAGTCAGCACAAAGGCGAGGACTGTTCCCTCCTGAAAGCCAACCTTCACTGGAGAAAGCCCCAGTGTCACCCGCCCGCCACAGCCCGGTTCTGCAGACAGACACTCTCTCTAGTGTCTCAGTGAGCATTTCCCTTCTTTGGTTCGCCCAGGAGAGATGAAGAGACCACATACTGGGTAACTAGAGTCTTCAAACGCCCAGAAAAGGGAGCCATCCAAGTGCTGGGTACACACAGTGGGCCCAGTGTTGGGCAGCGCCTGGGCAGGGTGATCGGCCATATTCTAACCCTCTTCCAGGGGGAGTAGACTGCACAGTAATTGTGGACAGCAATGTGGAAATAGGAATCAGAATTTTAGTCCCACGGAGCAGTATGTGCATGGTTAACTAAATAAAAGTGAAATTCACACCCTCTTTGACCCAGCGATTGCATTTTTAGAACCGGCCTCTAGATACACTCAGGTACCCACACAAGGTTGCTCACGGTGGCAAGGCGTGTAACGGGGAGAAGCTGACACGGGGGCGTGGACTGACGGGTATGGCACACGCTCCCCAGTAAGGAATCTGCTGGTGCTAACACGGAAAAATCTTCAAGACACACAGTTTCATGAAGATAACGATCAATGTGTGCAGTAAGTAAAGAATGATGGCATTTGTCTACATTTTTTAGAAGACGTGTTATGACGGTTTTCTTGAAAGACACACAATGTCCATTGCAGAGAAGGGGTTTTGGGAGAAGGGGGACTTTTACTTCCCATTTTAAACTTGTCTGCCCACTTTACATTTTTAAAAATCCCATATGCATGTCTTAGTAAAATTTAAAAATAAATGGAAACCTTGAAAACAATGTCAGTGCTATTTAGCATTTTCGGGTACAGGCAGTGTTGGGTGGTGACCGAGCTATCCCAAAGCTGGACCGTCACTGTGAACCCGGGCTCTGTGCAGGCTCAAGGTCTGACAGGTGGATTGGGAGCTGCCGTCTGGATGAGCAGATGCCATGTCTGGGATGATCGGCTGGTCCACGAGCACAACAGGACAGCAGACCCGATTTCCAGAAAACCTGGGGTTGGAATGCCCCCGTGTTACAAGCGTATCACCCTGGGAAGCAGATAAACCATATTCTTCCTGTGAAAAGTGGACCATGGTTAACCCTCTGGCCTGCCATTGAACTTGTGTCTTTTGTTCTAGTGAGTCATAACAGGAAAGGCACAGAACTATCTCTTAGACTTTAATATTTTAATTGACAGTCTGGGGAATTCTACCTTTGCAGTTCTGCTACTTGACTGGAATGAAACACCTACTTTCATTGCAGATGAGGGAGGCGGGTCAACTATAAATGTTTGTTTGTCTCCTATGTGCCAAGCACAGCAAACCAGATTGGGCTTGCAGTGTATTTCAACGCCATGGAATTTAGACCCCCTCTCCTCCCTGTTATGGCGCTGTGAAGTGTATGTCTGAAACAAGTGTGTGTGTGTCTGTGTGTGCACGCTGAAGTACAGTGAACAGAGTGCAAGGAAGGAGTGTTTCTGAAGAGTAGAGGGCAGTTAGTAGCCAACCAGCATCCCCATTCCCCTCAGCCCTTGGGGTAAATGGAACTAACATGTACTAAAACCATAAATATGTGCCAATGCCTTACATGATCTCATTTAATTCACATGCCATCTGCAAGACATGAATATTACAATTCCTCTATTACTATTTTACAAATGGGTAAAGTTAAGGTCTGGGATTATAATGTACCGAGTTGCCTCTGCTTAAAGAGGCTGATGATGGGAAAGTACTTTGTAAGATTGGTACACAAAGTGAGGGGGGTGCTCAATGAATGCAGAAGATGTGCTCATATGTGACCCCCCCAAAAGCTCAATAATTGTGTGATATTTCCACATACATGTCTTAGTTAATCCCTGGAGCAAAGAGCCAGAGCTGAGCCTTGCCACTGGGCCTTGACTTCCTTTTCTTTGCTCTTTCTGCTATACCCCGACTCACCTCCAGTGTCACTGACAAGGCCGTGTACAGACGCTGGCTCAAGGACCACACGGTCCAAAGGTCACTCTCTTAGATGCAGTCAAGCAGATTTTAACCTTCCTGGAAGCAACTAAACCAAACACAATGTATTGTCCAAACTGGGACACTTTGTGTGCAGAAAAAAGAGTTGTTAATAATAAAGCTGGAACAAGAGGCATAAACCAGGAGTGCCTCAGGTACACGGTTATATCTGTGGCCAACTTGATCTCAGGAAAGCCACGGTAAACTCTTCAAGACCAACCCTCCCTGGGCTTCTTAACCACAGGATCTCCCACAAATCTCTGCCTGTCTGGGCCTCTCAGACCCCTGCTCAGGGAGAGATTTGATTTCCTAACATGGCACTGCACCCAGAAGCCACTGCCAAGATCAAATAGGACTGACAGTGACACCAGCCCCCCAATCCCTCCAGGGCACAGTTGGTTTTATGTGATGACGTAACCGGATGCCAGAGTGTGAACGGTACGTACTAGACTAGCAACATTGGTTTGACTGACTGTGTGGGGAAGAGAATAAAAGCTTGCAAACAAACAAACAAACAAACAAACAAACAAAGAAGTAGCAAGAAATGGTAAGGTGCCCAAATTTTGTTTTAATTGCATACAAGTTTTGTCCGGAAAGTATCCAGCCACATACTATGGAAAAGAGAGACATTTATTGAAGAAGATACAAGATACAAGAAACACTGTACATAGGACAATGACACCTCAGCCCCCTTCCCAGTAGGCACTTTGGGACCTCATATGCTTCTCCCACTTGCCATCAGCTGAACTGTCGTATCTTCCCGAATCTTACTGACCATCTGAAATCTCTTCCCTTTCAAAGATGATTTTAATTTTGGTAAAAGCCAGAAGTTGCTGGGTGCCAAATCTAGGCTGTAGGGGGGCTGAGTCACCTGGGTGATTTGATGTTTCGCCAAAAAGTGCTGGATGAGACGTGATGCATACGTGGGCACATTGTCTGATGAAGCTGCCAATCACCAGTGGCCCATAGCTCCAGCATTTCCATTGTATTGCATCTCTCAACTGATGAAAAACAATGAGGTAGTGCTCCTTATTAACTGTTTGGCCCAGAAGGACATACTCATACTGGACAACACCTTCCCAATAAAAAAATACAGTTAATGTGGTCTTGATCTTGCTACAACTTTGTTGCGCCTTCTTTGGGTGTGGAGAACCAAGTGACTACCATTGGGACAACTGGGCCTTTGTTTCCAGATCATAGCAAGAGACCCACCATTCATCTGTGGTTATGACTTTCTTGAGGAAATCTGGTTCATTGGTAGGGATCTGACTCAAGTCATTAGCAACTGCAGCACAATGTTCCCTCTACTCTGATACCAGAAGCTGTGGAACGAATTCTGCCATGACACATTTCATGCCAAGATCCTGCATCAAAATCTCGGAGACGGTAGTTTTGGGAATCCCCAGATTAGCTTCTAGTTCTCGCACTGTCAGTTGCCCATCTTTGTTGATTGCAGCCCATACACGTTCGGCATTCTCAGGTGTCCTACTTGTTGCAGGCCTTCCAGAACATGAATCACTTTCAACAGGTTCTCGACCAGCTTTGTAGCATCTGTGCCACACTTTTATTTGTGCTGCACTCATTGCATTGTCCCCAAAAGTCTTGAGTCATCCGAATAGTTTCCTTGGAGGAATGTTCAAGCTTAATGCAAAATTTGATGCTCTACTCCCTCAGTCATTTTGAATGCGACAGCCACATAGTACACATGCTCAGTCAGTGGCATCTACCGCCCCCGCTGACTAGTACAGTGAAGTTGTCATTGTTCATGCACGCGATTCCCAGTCCACTCTCCTTGTCTGCCAGGTTACATCGATGTCACTCAGACTGTACTTGTTATATTAACGATGGCTGGACTTCATCTGGGCAGACCTTCAAATGTAATGCCCTTTCTACAAAAAGACATCTCTATGGAAATAGTTTGTTTATCTCTAAGTGGACTTTCTACATGGTTTTATTTTTCTACTGAGCACATGTTTATAAAATGTGCACACACATATACCGATGGCTGTTTTCATGGAAAAATTAGATCAAATAAGATAAGGGTTATGAAAGTACTCAGTAAAATGAAATTTTTGCCCTATTGTTTGTTATTCCATGTCAGCTCAGGCCTGCAACCCTTGTTGCTTATTCCAGCCTGCGCTTTAGTAAACTCTTTAAATAACAACGGGGCCCAAGCAGGAAAACAAACAGACTTTCTTTTCCTTTCAATGCCCGAAATGTTGCTCCCAAAAGGAACGTTTTCTGTGTCAATGAAAAGATCAAATTTAAGATGTTGTAAATGAACATTTAGCACATTCCATCAATACTAAGATGTATTTTTTCTTATTCTAACATTCTGAAATGAGAAAGTGCCTTATAATCAATGCTGTGTCACAGCTCAACCGGCAGTGCTTTTTTTGTTTTGCTTTTTAGACAGAAAAATAAGAGAATGATGAGTCTCTTAAAACCAGAAGCATCTTAGGCACGTAACACTGAAGACGGGGACAGGCACTGTTCTACTCACTTTACAAATATTAAGTCAATATTTAATACCATCAAAGATATAAAGTAGTGTAAAGATTTATATTGTTCTTAAAGCATCATACCACGTATTAATGTCACTTCAGGAACTGTGCAGTGGTTTCTACCAGTGGGGCCGATGACCACCCAGTCCTAGAGGCTTTGCTGTGAAAATTTTTGTAGCTTCCCACCCCCCCACCCCTGGTACCAAACAGAATGAAGGTGCGAGTCTTGGCTGACAAGCTGCCCATCACCGGACCACAAGTTTGCACAGCAAGGTAATTTCCTCTGCGACTTGTAAAGGCACATTCAGACATGTATGTCTTTCAACCTGAAAGTTCCTTCAGTGTTAAGACCAGCTGAAGCAGGAAGGGGGGCCTCCCCTCACCCTGATGTGATACAAGAGCTATACTCCAGTGCTTCCTTAGCCATTTTCAACTACTTTTATAACTTTTATAATGTATCTGTATCGACTACTTTTATAACTTTTCTTATCTACAGGACAAATTCTACCAGTCTTATGCTTCAAAGTTTTCTGGTATAAACTATCCTTTTAAATTTGGCTAAATCCTAAATTAATCATCTCCTAAAATCACTAGTTTGGCATTCATTTTATTTCTTCGAGATGTGTTAAAATAATAGTGAAGACATATCATTTATAACATACAACGTGAGGTTATACACCCTGATCCACCCATCCGTCCATCCTGGCGCCGCATCCCACACCTGGGGACTCGCTGCCATTTCTCTGAGTTTGTTCCCACCAATTTCAAGTCATGCCTTGTGGAACTGCAATGACTTCTGTTGCATTTCCTGAACATCCTTTTCTCTGCTGTGGAAAATCTCACACGGCAAGACCAGGTTCCCCATGACACAGTGGGCACGAGCCTAGCCTAGGCTTTGTTTCCACAAGCAGCAAACGCCCGGCATTCATGGCCCAGCATTCATGGCCCGGCATTCACACTCTGCGTCCCCAGTGCTCTCCACCAGGGTTCCGAGGCCCCTCCTGCCATCCTCTCTCCTTAGCAAGCCCCCCATCCACAGGTGGGACAGTCAGTGGTCCCCAGGGGGAGGGCTTGTCTCGAGGCACGGGAGGAAATTCTCTCTTGGGCCCCTGTAATTTATTCTTTCTCTCTAGGGAAGCACTTCCTGAAAGCATTATTATCAGCACGTTGGATCTTTGTCTCTCTCAATCTCTAGGAAACCGAGAACAGGGACTGTTGTCCCCTTGGGAGAATATTCTTCTCACACAACAGCTAATCCGTGTCACATATCAGCACCGTTCTAACATTTTGTACATGATAATTTATTTAATTCTCACAACGTTACCAGGCAGGAAACTGAAGCCCGGAGAAGTGAAGTAACTCGTCCAGCTCCAACAGCTGGGCTTCAAGCCCAGGCTTCCCGGCTCTCTAACCTTTAGGCTCAACCTTTATGCGCACCGCCTCTTGTAATAAGGTGAGTGGCCACTGAAAACAGCAACAGCTCTGACGTTAATAGCAGCTGCTATACTGCAGGCTCAGTGCGTGCCATGTATCAGCCTCTTTTATCTACACAACGCCATGAAGCAGGCACTCGTATCACTGGTACGTAGGATACCTTCTGCAAAGCCTGGCAGCGACCTGGCATTGCACAGACAGAGAAAACTCTGTGCCACGACATCGGCTGTGGGAGCACGTCTGTTCCCTGCTGTGTCCCCAGCATGCAGGCCAGTGCCTGGTGCACGGTCGTGTTCAATCACCAGTCTGGTGAAGAAACTCCAGGTCGCTTGGGCTCATCTCATCTTAGTGTGGCAGCCACAGTGGGGAAATGGGGACCCTGGGCCCAGGGTCTCCCTGAAGGAAGAAAGAAGTTTCAAAAGCTTTCTTATTGTCCCCAGCTCAGAAGATCAAAGGGAAAAAATGTTGGCCCTAAAGATAGCTCTTCTCTTATTGTCTACTGTCGTCCAGGCTGGGATAACAAGTTCATCCTGATCACGGGGGAGGACATTTCCAGCTATAGAAAAAAATGAATCAAATGGTTGAAATCCCTTTGTATGAAAAATGTTCCTTTTGCATCTGCCTCTGTTTATAATGTAATCAAACAAATGATGAAGAGTCACACTGGTCAATCTGTCTTTTCAGCTGAATAGCATCGTGGAACACGTATCAGTCCCTTAGGGACTTCCCTGTCATCACTCCTGTTTCCAAGTACAAAAGTTGGGGCATATAATTCTGTTTGCAAACCCAGCCATTGCTCAGAATCGACAGACTTGGATTCAAGCACGAACCCTACCTCTGTGACCTTGGACAAGGTCAGTTTCATGGAATTTTATTCTTTACAATTAAGGAAATCTATTAAACAGGCACCTAAATGTGGTTCAGGGTTTGCACCTCCAAAGACAAGATTTTCATTAATAAATAGCTTCATAAACCAAGAAAACAAAACCCTTTCAGATGATGCGTCCTGATTTTTGTTTTAAAAATTACAGTCCTTGAAGCAATGATAGCTGTTTGGTACATTTCTTTAAGTGAACTAAAAAGTCAGAGTAATGAGGCAGGCAGACCGTTTACAGAAACACCACAAACAACAGCTCTTTTTCATATTATTGATTAAAGTGGGAATAAGAGAGAGGCAACTGAACAATTTCTTGTTACAGAAAATGAACTATTGTTCTGTATCATGGAAAAAAGAAATCCTAATTTAAATGCTGTTCTGAGAAAAAAGAAAGATATGCAAGGACTCATCAGCAGAGTGCAGCAGACATGGTGCTGACCCCATTAAAACTGGTCTCCCCGGACCTGCAGCCATTCACAGCACCTCACTGCATTGACTGTGAAACATGCATTATTTAGGGCATGCAAAATAATAAAGGTATGACAATACAAAATGATCAACTCATTTTATGGCTTTTAAAAATATTTAATTTTTTTCTGAAAAACAAACAGGCATATCTGAATGAGAAAACTCAATTAAAAAAAAAAAAAGCTTTGTAAAGTTGATGGAATTCTTTTTTTACCTATGTTTTTAAAGCCAGCGTGGAAAAATGAAAAGAACACAGAGGAGGATCTCAGGCGGAGGTGCGACAGGCGAAGAAGGGCTGACATGTCATCTCCCACTTGAGGTGCTGTTCAGGATGTGCTCAGTGGGGAGAAGGGCCCGGAATGTGATCAGGGCCGTCTCAGGAGCATGGGCGGCCCATGTCACAGGTTAACATGGGGATACTGAGTCCAGGATAGAAGCTGAGCTCTGGGGCGAGGGGTGTCCCCTGAGCAGTCACTGGCCAATGCCGAACCAAATACAGAAGTGAGAAATGCCTTCCACACCTCTTCCTGTGGTTGGCACGGGCGTACTCGGACCCTCTGCTTGCTTGACCTGGCCTTACCTGTGGCATCAGATGCCACGTTCCTGTAGGGGGCAGAATGTAGCTTAGGGCATGGGTCTGGGAGATGTTCAGGGTATAAACGAGATCCAGTCAGATCCAGAGAGATCCTGACAGTGACAGAGGGGAAGGGTCTGTGAGTACCTCTCGGGGAGAAGCCATCAGAGCGGCCACTAACCAACACTGCAGAGGAGCGTCACCACCGGTACTGCAGGCTCAGGACAGCATCATGGGAGAAGATAAACACCTGGCCCATCCTCTCACTCCCTGTCATCACCTGGCCATTTCTTCTCACAACCTACACCTTGCACTTGACAAACGGAAACGAAAACAGGTTTGAACTGAAGGAATTTAGGAGGGGGAATAATCGTGTTTGCACTTGATAATGCAATTAAAAGTAGGCCTTTGCCTCCTGCCACCCTGTTATCAGCTAATCTATCAGAAGCCACACCCGGACTGCAGAAGCCAGCACCGAGGCGCAGGTGGCATGGGCCCCGGCGTCACCGGCTCGACTGCCTGTGCAGCAGGGAGCAGCAAGGACACAAGTATCCTACCTTGTTTTTGTGTCCTTCCCTACAGAAATTTCAAGGGGTTCTTATTACCTACCTGCGGTGACCCCCACCTCCAAGTTTAGAAAGTAAGTTATGGGGATGACTTTGCAACAAAACAAATTTAGGAGATCAACAGAGCTTGTCTGTGAGCTCACACAGGACTCCAGCTATTCAGTTCTTTGGGTTTGGAGAGGCCACTCCGGCCAGCTGAAATCCTTACTGGAGCTTCAACGGCAAGCAAACACAGATGTTTAAAAACACAAAAATTAGGAAGGTAAAGAGAGGTTGTGGAAGGGGAGAAAGAAAATTCTGTCTCTCTGAGGGGAAGGGATTCTTACTGAATAGAGGTCTCGCATCTACAACTAAAAAGTCTTCTAAGGAAGTGAAACATTCCAAGGACATTCAGTAAAAGTGGCATTGCAAGGATTCCAATCTCTAAGCCTCCATTTCTTTTTCTGCAAAATGGGGATAATAACAGTATCATCTGTCAGTAAATGATGCATGGAGGGGCCATATGACACTGCCTGGCCCACTGCGAGTGCCAAGTCAAGTTGTCAATTGTCATCAGTGAACTGGGAACACTGGGAGCTGGGAACAGTGCCCTGACTGGACACCTGACGTTTCAAGAAAGAATCACAGCCGTCATCTCATCTGGCCAATAAGACAGGACTCAATAAAGAAATATGGAACTTCTAAAGTTCCACGACGCTCAAGTGGTACATGTTCGCAGGAGACATTGCAGCACAGGGTTCTCAGAGAACAGGGATCGGCTACAGCGCAGTAGAAGAAAGATCGTTGCTGCGGAAGAGACACGTGGGGAGTTTAAGAGGCTAACTGAAAAGGGAGCCAGTAATGAAGGAATGCAGCGAGGACCATCTTGAGTAACAGACTAATGCCCTATAGCCGCCCCTCTCCCCCCCAAAAAGGTGAAGGTGTTTAAACAAACTACAAAGGAAGCAGGGTAAGGAAGGGCAAGGATAGTTCTATAGTTACATTCTGAATCCTAAAATTTCACAGCTGGAAGGGGCCTTGCCTTATCGATCGATCAGGCCAAAGCTCTTACTTTACAAGAGTGGCATCTGAGGCCCGGAGAGCTGATGCATGTCCAAGGTGCCAGCTGCTTAACAGAAGAACCAGGACTACAACCTGGGTCTTCCAGCTCTGGTCCAGCACTGTGAGGCTCTCTTCCGCAGTCCCTTCTGAGCAAACCTACAGCGAAGGTTTTAATCACCAACGAAACTTCTAGAAAGAACAATCAAATGAGTCTAGTCATTCAAATATTTTAATTTTTCAAATAATAAGCATTACTATCCCAAATCTTGGCCTTTTGGCAATCAGACTGCACAAGGGAACTGGTGTCCACCCAAATATTGGGGGGTGGGGGACGAGTCTAGGCATTGGCTTAAAAATCAGAAGCAAATAGATAAAGGAGAAACGCATTCTCCAGAAGATACGGGGAAATGCCAGCAGAAATGAGAAAACTGTAATCTAGCTAGAGATCTCTAGCTGGAGAGTTCCGTGGTGCTCCTTCCAATAGTAACTTTTCTCACCCAGAGTCACTGAACTTGAAAACAAAACACAGGCTAACCATGTCTGATGCGATCACTGGGCATGGGTGAGTCCCACCAGCCTACAGCTCACGACTCCATGGAAAATCCAAGAAATTTTGGGTGATCGCTGCCCACTGCTTAGTGTATTTTGTAATATAATACAGCATCACAAAGGCAGCTCACATCATCGTGAAGTGTGCTCCACAGTGTTGAGGGAACAGGTCATGGACACTGGTTTTCTTAAGCACCTACTAGCACCAAACACTACGTTTGCTGCTTTGTTTCATTGGTCTCCAAAAAATTGTAGAACCAGGGAGGTATGATGATCTGCATGTATCTGATGAAAAAATTGGCCAGAAAGTCATGGAGTCGAGATCTGTACTTGGGCTTGGTGGGTTTAGAAATCCACAGCAGCTTTCATTGAGGCTATGGTGGAAGAGAGAAGAAATGGATTCCCTACTCTATGAATGTATCTCCAGGGAGATGTTCTCTGATAGTGAGAATTCAAACAGAGCACCTGAAGCTGCCTGAAGGTCCCATGGGGCAAGCTGGGTGGACTGTGTTGGCTACGGAACAGACTGGCCACGGTAAACTGAGGGGCATTTGGGTACATGATACCCTCTTCTCCAAAGTGCTCCTCACAGCCACTTCCAAAGACAGAGCCCCACCGCAGGCCTTCAGTAAGTGCATGCTTCTCCTTCAAATTTTTTTTTGAATGGATGATGATTTCCCTTTGTAGCAAAAATGCCTCTTAGCACAATAAGGACATTCAAATATATTCAAAAATGTCTTGATCAAAACAAAATATTGGACTTCTGGCCAAGATGGAGGCATAGGTAGATACACTTTGCCTCCTCGCACAAAGAAGGACAACAACAAATTTAAAAACAAAAAATAACCACAACTGCCACAATATCGAACTGTATGGAAGTCCAACCATCAGGGAATTAAAGAAACATTCATCCACAACGGTAGGAGGGACGGAGAGGCAGCAGCTGGAGGACCGCACTGGGCAGGACCACATTTGCGTGCAGATAAACCGGGATGAACAACTAGAGAGCAACATGAACCATGCAACCCAAGGTTCCAGCAGGGAAAATAAAGCCTCAAAACCTCTGGCTGTAAAAATCTGTGGGGGTTGTGGTGGTGGGCGAAACTCCCAGCCTCACAGGAGAGTTTGTTGGAGAGACCCACAGGGTCCTAGAACGTACACAAAACCACCCACATGGGAATCAGCATCAGAAGGGCCCAATTTGCTTGTGGGTAGTGGGGCAAGTTACTGAAATCGGGGTGAGAGCCAAACAAGAGGTATTGTTACCTCTCTGACCCCTCCCCCACCTACACAGCCACAACTCAGTGATGTGATTGTCCTGCCCTGGCGAACACCTAAGGCTCCACCCCTTACAATGGAACAGGTGCACCAAAACAAAAAAAAGTATGGCCTGAATGAAAGAACAGATCAAAGCTCCAAAAATAGAACTGAGCGATAAAGAGATAGCCAACCTATCAGATGCAGCATTCAAAACACTGATAATCAGGATGCTCACAGAAATGGTTGAGTATGGTGGCAAAATAGAGAAAGAAGTGAAAGCTATGCAAAGTGAAATAAAGAAAAATATACAGGGAACCAAATGTGAAGGGAAGGAAACTAACACTTGAATCAATGATTTAGAGTGGAAGAAAGAAATAAACATTCAATCAGAATGAAATGAAGTAACAAGAATTCAAAAAAATGAGGACAGGCTTAGGAACCTCTGGGACAACTTTAAATGTTCCAACATCAGAATCATAGGGGTGCTGGAAGGAGAAGGGGGAGAGAAAGAAATTGGGAACTTGTTTGAAAAATAATGAAGGAGAACTTCCTTAATCTGGCAAAGGAAATAGACTTCTAGGAATTCCGGGAAGCTCAGAGAGTCCCAAAGAAGTTAGACCCAAGGAGCACACACTAAGGCATATCATAATTACATTACCCAAGGTTAAAGATAAGGAGAGAATCTTAAAAGCAGCAAGAGAAAAGGAGACAATTGCCTACAAAGGAGTTCCCATAAAGACTATTGGCTGATTTCTGAAAAGAAACCTTGTAGACAAAAAGGGGCTGGAAAGAAGTATTTGAAGTCATGAAAGGTAAGGACGTACATCCAAGATTACTCTGTCCAGCAAAGCTTTCATTTAGAATGGAAGGGCAGATAAAGTGCTTCCCAGATAAGGTCAAGTTAAAGGAGTTCATCATCACCAAGCCCTTATTACATGTTAATGTTAAAGGGACTTATCTAAGAAAAGAAGATAAAAACTACAAACAGTAAAATGACAACAAACTCATAACTATCAACAACTAAAGCTAAAAAATACAAAAATAAAAACAAACTAAGCAAAGACCTAGGACAGGAATGGAATCACAGAAATGGAGATCACATGGAGAGTTATCCGCAAGGAGGTGTTGGGGGGAGAATGAGGGAGAAGGTAAAGGGAATAAGAAGCTTAAATGGTAGGTACAGAATAGGCAGGGGAGGTTAAGAATAGCATGGGAAAAGGAGAAGAACTTAAATGTACGATTCATGGAAATGAACTAAGGGTGGGGGAGAATGCTGGTGGGGGCGGTACAGGATGGAGAGGCAGAAAGGGG
Source organism: Tonatia bakeri (assembly GCA_004024845.1). Taxonomy (NCBI): domain Eukaryota; kingdom Metazoa; phylum Chordata; class Mammalia; order Chiroptera; family Phyllostomidae; genus Tonatia; species Tonatia bakeri. Next base: position 83,065 of record PVIA01002488.1, on the reverse strand, counting down.
AGAAAAAAAGTGGGACAATTATAATAGCACAATCAGTAAAATATATAAATAAAAAAAATGTTCACAGAAATTCTTACTGGGACAAAAAAGGCAAAATAGACATCAATTGCCAAACAGTCCCAAGTAGGGAACCATTGACGGAACCTATTATGTAGCTTTCAAAGTCAAATCACACGGCACTCTCAGCCCTGTAAAGTCAAGAGCGGGTAGTAAACTCTGGCCTTCCTTGTAATAAGGACAGGAATGGGAGTCAAGGGGGCTAGAACTGACACGCAAATGATCCCAGTGCAGTCGTCACAGAAACCCCTTTCTGTGAGGAAGTGAGACACACTGGGACCTGCTCTCTGCGTTAGGCAGCAAAGGGCGCGGTGCCCACCCAGTTATGGAGAAAACAGTGTGCTCCGTTTTGGCCAGGACAGTGAATAGAAAATAGAGCCCTGGCTGGTGTAGCTCAGTGGATTGAGCGCGGGCTGCGAACCAGGCATCGCAGGTTCGATTCCCAGTCAGGGCACATGCCTAGGTTGCAGGCCATGGCCCCCAGCAACCACACATTGATGTTTCTCTCTCTCTCTCTCTCTCTCTCCCCCCCCACACACTTCCCTTCCCTTCCCTCTCTAAATGAATAAATAAAAAAATCTTTTAAAAAAAAAAAAAGAAAATAGATGTCAATATCACCACCTCCCCAAGAGGGCTGTGCTCAGAAACGGCTAGCAAGACCACAAGTGGATTTGCAAAAACATTTGCATGGTTTCTGGTTGCAAAAATGCTGAAAGGGTTTGTACTACTCTCTGCTCCCAAGTGCACAAAAGTCTCTTTCTGACCGAGCCCCGAGACCCAAACTATAAGGAAAAGTAGTGCCAGCAGTCTAATATCCTCCCTGGACACAACTCCTTCTCCAGGGAGTTGGGCCAAAAGCACAGTGCAGCTTACTGATCAAATAGCAACACCCAAGATCCCTGGGAGTGACCACACGCTCACTGGAATCAAAAGCAAAAGGTTTTGCCATATGTTTGACAGCATTTGTATGGGTTTAAAGCACAGACATAGCTGCTAGCTGTGCACTTAACAGAAAGCCTCATCTCAATTTATTTTTTTTAATTCAGCGGAGTAAGAGGAGTACAAAGGTTAAAAAAGAGAGAAATTGCTTGAGATCCTGAGAAAGATAAAAGGCAAATGATTTAAATTAAACATGCGGGAAACATTAAAGAGGGAGAGGAAATAAAACAACTCTAGATCTAAATATACAACAAAAACTTGTTTGATCGTAGGGCAAACCATGTGAATAAAATACAAAATACCACCAATGCTTTAAAGGGGAAAAAATTTAAAGAAAAAGTTCCCTTTCTTCCATTGTAATGAAACCATCGTGTTTTTTGTTTTTTTGGTATAACTCCAGCTCACATGCTAAATGGCTACCAAATTTGGCTTTGAAAAGCCTATATCACATCCTCTAGTTTTAAAAAACATAAGTGAACCAATCCTTTCCAATCAGTGGGCAAATTTTGTTTGCTGGGTGGGTTTGTTTTGAGCAGCTATGATACAAGCAAGGGTGATTTGATTTGATTTGATTTCTGTCATTTAAAATGTTCTCCATTTAAAAAAAAATCCATGGTTGTTTGTCCAAGGCTTTAAAGCCAATTTATCAGTTTTGAAAAGTAGTTTGAATATTTTAAAACATACCCAATTGGTGTTCCCCTTGTCTCCAAATCAAAACTTGTACCACCTTTTCTTAAAGGTGTTTCTGCAGCACCCCTTGCCTGTGAGCTTGCACACTGCTATAGAGAGATTACCAAACTGCCATGACTGCACCACGACGGGCAGGCACGTTAAGTTGTGAAAGTGAAAGCAAACCCAGCAGAGACAAAACTAGAGTTGGGCACAAGACGGACCACAGTGTGCAACGCCACAGATGGCATGGGAGGCCCCACAACAATGCGCAGTTCCTTTCTATTCTGTTTTGCCCCATTGTGTTTCGAACAGACTGAATCACTGCCCAGCTTCGGGGGCCAGCCTCTGAAAGGGCCCATTGTAAGGGATATGCTTTCCAGAGCTGAGTTAAGGTTGCTGTAGTAACCTTCACTATGAATTTCCTGACCAGAGTGATGAAAATCTCAACTGGATTGTGCCATTACTATAGTTACAAACAAGACTGCAAAATGAGCACGGGCCTGCCCATATAGGGGGTCTTTTTCTTATCGGAACATAACCCACTATCTGCTGCCTAAATCATTCACACAGCCAAAGAAGGGGATGAATTTCTAAGAGCCAGAGCTTGAGAAGTGAACCTGTGCCGGGTGTGTGGTGGGGGTGGGGGTGGGGGTGGGAGAGGGTATCTCTCCTATGGCTTGCGGATGGTGGGCAAATGGGAGTTTGCAGGCCAAGGAAAGGCCTCAGAGCTCATGAACTGTTTCAACCATCATGTCTGCAGGGCCGGGAAAGCCACTTTTTTTGGACCTGAGCAGGGACGTGGATACCCATGGTCCAAATGCCATAAGCGTAGAGTAAGTCTGCACCTCACTGGGGGAAAATAGTTCAGGATTCAGCAGAGTGCTACTTTATTCCACCATGAAAAAAAGGCAGAAGGCAATCACCCTGATTTACCGGATGGAACACTAAGCTAGAATGAAATCCCTGTCCAATGACCTCTGTTGCGGGCTCACTGTGTACCAAGCTGCTTACATGTATTAATTCATTTAACTGTCCTGGCAAACCCACATGGCTGGTATTACTCTTAATCCCCACTTTAAGGGTGACGAAACCCTAGCACAGAGAAGTTACATCATTTGCCCCGACCAACAGCCCAGAAGCAAATATTCTGGTTCCAAAATCTTTATTGAGCTTTCTTTATCCTTCCCACATAGGTGCTGGGTGATTGGATCTGGCACTCTGGAGCTTAGGAGTCAGAAATTGGCCAGGGACATCAATTTGGGAGTCCTCCATTGGCTACTAAGAAATTGTTGCCATAGGCATGAGGGAGATTGTGCAGAACAGAGAGCAAATGGGAAAGAAGAAAACTGAGGACAGAGAGCATTTCATCTCTTCGTTCGTTCATTCACTCCAATAGTTACGCCCCTACTAGGAGCCAAACACTGTTCTCGGCCCTGGGGTAACACTTGCAGACCACATAGACAAGGCTCCTACTTTCATCAAGCTTACTTCCTCAACTGGTGAGGCAGAAAACAGACTGGATAAGTAGGAAAAGTAGAGGTGGCTGAGAGAAGGCCAGGAGGGCAAGGCTGAGTCCTTGGCAGTGGAGACAGGAAACAGGCAGCCAAATGGAATCCCCATCAGAGTGCAGCCCAGGTCACCCAGAAAGACTGTCTTCCTTCCAAAGGGAAAGGGCCCAACTACTTACTCAGATCCCCATCCAGTAAGAGAAGTAACACCCTCTTATTTGTACATTGCTTCCAGTGTTTCACTACTGAGCTATTTATCATCCCATGTGAGTCCTCAAGCAACTCGGCGAGGCAGGCAGGGAGCAGGTATAATTATCTCTATTTTGTAGCTTGGACAGGCTGGCAAAATTTCCCGGATACTTTAGGGGACCCCAGAGGAGTAGTAGAGATGAGAGAGGACTAAGAAGCAAATTTCCTGTTGGGCTCATCAGCTTTGGAGAATGTCCCTCTGTTTAACTGCCTATCATCATAATGGCTATGTCACTTATTCCTGGGTTATTATTAAGCTGGGCTGCGAGTCTCTCCATGCTGGATCTCGCCTACCTAGGAATAAAGAGGGGGCAGGAGGAGGGAACCAGAACCAGAGACAGAGCTAGACTGCTTTTAACCTAGAGGCAGGGCAAAAACAAACAGCTCTTTAAAAACACAATTTCTAAGCATACTTAAAGGTAGCAATTGCAGCCTAAAAGCCTCTCAGCTTGGTAATGCACCACCCTCAAGTAAAGAAAGGGCAAAATTATCAAGGCAGAGAAAGGCAGAGACGTCAGGCGGTAGATGAAGGCCCTACGCCATGCCAACTTCTAAGTAAGATGAGGAATTACAGTAATTCAGCCCACAGCGATTTCCCATTTTAACTGATGTTTCCTGTTTTCTATGCTGGGCATCGTAAGGATTTTCAGAACCAGACCCGGAGTTCACAGGCCGTCTTTTCACTGGGGTACATTCTTTTCGGTCCACTCATCACATTATGTGCAACATTACAACCCAAAACAGATCTGTTTTCCTACTGACCTCAATTTGCGGCCACCATTACTGTTACTGAGAGAATTCTTGGCTCTGTGGGGCGGAGACAGACAAAGCAGCCTAGCAGTTCCCAGGCCTACTGCCCTTGACACAGAGTGGGGACCTACTGGTGGGCATCTCAGCAGGACCTGCCCACAACTCGCAGGGGTTGATCTGATTCAGGAGTGAGGGCGAGGGGCAGAGAGGGGACGGATGTCTCTTTCCAGGCCTTCCATCTAGCTGACTGCTGGCCCATTCTGGGGCAGAGAGACAACTGAGGGTTTTGTTCATCTTGTTTTTGATTGTACGATAACCTTTCAACCCCTTCATTTTGAAATAACTTCAGCATCTCAGAAAAGTTACAAAAAATTCGAGGATACAAAGAATTCTTATATTTGTTACCAATATGTAACATTTTGTCTTTTTACTACTTACTACTTTAATGCGTATTTCCTAAGAAGGGTCTTCTCTTATATAATCAGGGTAAACAACTTCAGAAAATGTAACATTGATATGTTACATCCAAGTCAACATTCCAATTTCATTAATTACCCCAATGATGTCCTTTGATAAGATGGTGTTTTCCTAGTGCAGGGTCCCGTATTGCCCTTAGTTTTCCTATTTCTTTAGTCTCTTCGTTTCTAACGACTCTTTAGCTTTTATGATGTTGACATTTTGAAAAATTCGGGCTAGTTTTTTATAGAATTTCCCTCAGTTTGGGTTTGTCTGATGTTTCCTCATAATTAGATTTAGCTTTTGCATTTCTTGGCTAGAATTTTAGTCAAGTAATTTTGTGTTCTTCTCAAGGTATCTATCCCGCTTGGAGGTACATGGTGTTTGTGGGTGATATTCATCCTTTTCACTTGGTTGAGTAACTACCCCATTTCTCCACTGGATCATTTCTATTTTTTTTTTCCTGTTGTAAGTGCTAAGCAATTTTGGGGGGCGGGGATACTTTGAGACTAGGTAAATGTCTCTCTCCTCATCAAACTCTGACAGTCAACTTTGACAGAATTAAAATCTAAAGCCCAGTTATTGGGCGTTCAGGGGGAACGCATTACTCTCAGAAGCTGAGTGTTTCAGACACAGGCTGTGTCTATGGGGGCCTCTCAGAGCCATGGTACCTGCTTTCACCACACCTGCGGGTTCCGGAGAGTCTGAGGTTGCTGTGTGGCTGTGCCACTCATGTGACACCTAGTTCCACCTCCACAAGGCGTGAATAAAGCATTCCTAGAAGCTGAACTCAAAACCAGAAGTATGAGTCAAGGCGATTCTTAATGGCCCAGACAGCACCATGCAAAGAGGCAGACAAGGGGATCAGGTCTGTCTGTATGCAAAGCTGTCATGTGTGAGAAGTTCACCCCAGGTTCCCTCCAGCAGTGTGCCTATGAGCCTCACCCCCAGGCTCCAATGCCATTCCTTATCCCCTCTTACTACTTCAGTGAGTGTCTGCTTGCAAGTGGACTTGGTGGAAGTGCTCTGGGGCCAGAAAGCTGAAGCCAAATGGGGATAAGTGGGGTTGGGGTCAAGAACAATGTGAGTGAAAAGGATGAGTTCAACCAGTCAGTACAAAGAGTTCGCCAACAACTGATCCTGGGCCACAGAGAGGGAAGACCTCCATATGCGACCTGAGATCCCAACCACTCGTGTTCCCACTCGGGAGAATCATCACACATTTTCTTTCAGATAAAAGTTATTGTGTGGAAATGTTACCTCAGAGGACTTTATTATGCAAGAACCAGCAGCACGTGCCCATTCCCATGACCAGAGAGGCTGGGACAGAGCTGTAGAAAGAAGCCCCAACCGTCTCTACAGGAAAGTGTCACAGACTTGGGGGCCAGTGAGCCTCTCTGGAGACCAGCAACGCCCCTGGCCCTGTTGGCATTACAGCCACGTGTGTCACCGGCCTGGAGCCCGCTCCGGAAAGGTCTGTGGAGCTCAGTGATTTCAATAGTTACCGCTGAAACAACACTAGGAAAAATAAAAGTTTTACACTTTTTAGGTAAAAAGCTTCCATTTAAGATTGATTTTTTCCCCTTCTAGCTTGAGTAATGAGGCAGAAAGTATGGGCAGTGTACTCCAAAATTCCCAATGATCCATAAACACAAATAGGAACTGGCACCAGTAACAGTAATTTCAGGGATGGCATTCTGTTAATAACAACTGCGCCCTTGTGGTCTTTTTCCGGAGCCACGGCCTATGTTTCCCACATATCCACTCACTCACTGATTCAGGCCTTTACCCAATCAACAAAACCTGTGTGAGGAGCTGTGCCAGGCCTTGGGGATATGCCGATTTTTTTAAAAGATACAAAGGTTTACAAATTAATCACTTAAGTCTACAGCTGCAGTTCCAGCATGAAGAATGAATTTTGATGACATAGGATTCCACTCTTTCATTTATAAAAATGCTGAATGGGCTGCTGACTACCGGGACAAAGAACGCAGTGCTGTGCACCCTGAGTTGTGAAATGTTGCCCCTGGCGGCCAGGTAAGCTGAGAAGGTTTCAGTTCGCACAAATCATTGGTCTTCACGGACCGCTGAATTCTAACCCGAATGACCTCATTTTAAAAACTCTATCATTAATTTCATTTTAGAAACACCAGCCCAAGCTCTGGCAGACAATGATCAGCTCTCATCATCATTCATTCCATTTAAATCAAGTTGATTAGATTTTTCTGGAAAAAAAAAAAAAGAAAGAGAGAAAAAAAAGAAAAATTTTCCCCTACCTCCAAGGTTGCTTTTTAAAAAATCTCCATGCTCCGCTGTGAGACTCAGAAATTTGGTGTGAGGAATGTGACACCACCTCCCACCTGGCAAGAGGTTTTAAATATCCTGACTGGAATCCCTAAATCTTTAATGTAATGTAAGATCTTGATCAGACTTTATTGCCACTGGGAAACTGAAAGGGCATCTGAGCAACTGTTTACAGACCAGTTAGCTGCTCTATAATTTATCACCAGGTAAAGTGTGGAGTGTTAAATGCCCGGGTTTTGGGTCCTTTTGAATCTCTTCTAGATGAGAATCGAGGGCAGCTCTTCCCGGCCGGTAGGTCTGACACCACCAGGCCTGGGGCAAAGGCGGAGGGTAAACTGGGTTTTCCTGTTCCCAAAGCCCCGCCCACGCCGTCCCTGCTGAAGGCCGCCCCCCTGCCTACGTCTTATTGGCAAGAGACATCGAGCGTGTAGAACCACTGAACCGTCTCCACCACCGTTCTCAGCCACCCGCCCTCCCCACGCGCCCCCGCACTCTCAGACTAAATCATGGGAGGAAGTGAATCTACCTCTGGGGCTGTCACAGTTTGTGAAGCCTGGAAGTGGGTCTCATGATGTGAAGGAACACTGGTGGAAGACAGCCAGCTGGTAAGGGGTCAGGACACCTGTCGCGGCCTCCTAGGTAGAAATCTTTCAGGGTTTGGATTTAGAAAGACATTCCCAAAATGACCCTCTTTGGTTGGAGGTATGGTTATGAAGAATTTTGGTAGGCTTTCTTGAAGGGATTGTAGCCTAGGTGTAAGAGACTATCCAAATGGTAAAATTACAGTTACAACAAGAATAATAGAAATAAACTCTTCGATCAGGATTATTTTATACTTTAAAAAAAATTTTATCAGTGACAGCCTATGAATCCTCAGGATTTGTTTAAAATGTCTCCTTCGTTCATGACCTACATTAGTTAATTATACCCACAATCCACAAAGCATCCTCTCTGGAGGAACATGTGGACTCCGAATCAGAATGTGTATTTACATGTAAGCACTTTATAATAGATAAAATTCCCCATTTACACTATGGAACCTAGAAGTCACCAGAGTCCTCTTCTTTCCTCAGAAACGTCCTCACTCCTTGGCAGTCTTACCCCAGTGGGCTGCGCTCCTGAAAGCTAGCCTCCTTCTGTGCCACACTCCTTCTGTGCCTCACAGACTTGTCGGCAGGGGCCCACATCCAGGGAAAGCACTTAGGATCCTCAAGATGTCTCAGGGGCCAAGGCCAGAGGCTGTAATTTACACCCGAGAAGATCCCCTTGGATGCTGGGAGGAAGAAAGTGAGTAACGACCACTCTCAGTACTTGAGCCAAGTTTAATATCACTGCGCCCGGGCCGTGCTGTGACCTGGCAGAGAGCAGAGGGCCAGGGCTGGAGCCTGACCAGCAGACTCAAAGTTCTTCTGCCAGTGTCTGGCTGGGTGGCCCGCAGCATTTACTGCAATGCCCTGTTCCCAGGGTTGTTAGTGGGGGACCAGTGAGATAAAGAACAGGAAAGTCCTTTGTAAGCCTTATGGTGCCCTATAAATGAGTTATTTTGATAATGTCAAGAGAGAATCAGGGGCGCTATTTATAAATTTATGCCCTCACACTGATCGTGATAGAATTTACCTTCCCCATCCTCCAATCTGTTGCCCCCAAATTGCAAGAACACCCAAATAAAGGTGAACTTGTTCACCGCCTGGCAGAAGTAAGCCCTCTCTGTTGGAGGTAGCGAGAGAGGATGGGATCTGCAAACACCCCAGTCACATCCCGGGCAGGATGAGAGTTTGATGTGGGGAAAGGTGAAGCAGGAACCAGTTGGACACTGCGCCCTGACGCTAACAGAAACCAGCATGGCAATGAGGAGATCGGTTAGCTACTAACGTAAGATCTGGGGCCATGTCCAAACAACTAAGGCACTTTCCTAAATGTCTAGAGAGACAAGCAACCCAAAATATGATTTCCTTATAATCAACAGAAATTAACCTGTCATCAATATGGCAACATGCTATGAAAGAATGCTGGTAAGGAATGAACAGTATGCTGGGGTGGAGAAGGCCAGTGCTTAAGAAGGCAGACCATCTCAGCTGGGTGACCACGGCAGCCACTGAAGGCCACTTAGTCTCATTTTCGTCGTCCACAAACAGAGTGTCAGCGCCAAACTCACAGTAACATTAAGAAAAACCTGCAGTACCAATATCTGGGGCCCATCTCATTTGCTGGGTTTGACATGCTGTCCTGACATTAATTAGACATAATTACAACTAATTCTTGGACTTGACCCTGAGTGCCATGTGGACAGGGAAATCTATGTCTTTTACTCTGAGTTCTCAGTGTCCACTTTGTGCTTGGCCCAAAGTTGGTGCTCAAAAGTTTATTATACTGAACAAGCCATGAGGGACACCCTCCGAATAAAACAACACTAAGAATATAACGGTTCCTTTCCTGACTACATGGCATTTCACAGTGAAGAGTTTTCACATAAACCCTGGCTGGTGTGGTTCAGTGGATTGAGCCTGGCCTGTGAACTGAAAAATCACAGGTTCGATTCCCAGTGAGGGCACATGCCTGGGTTGTGGGTCTGGTCCACACCTGGGGGTATGAGAAGGCATCTGATTGATGTTTCTCTCACACATTCTCTCCCTCTCTTCCTCCCTCCTTTTCCCTCTCTCTAAAAATAAATAAATTAAACCTTTTTTAAAAAAAGTTTTCATATGCATTATACTGTTGGAGTGATGACTGAAATAGTTATTATAAGACAAGCATCCCTAGTTCCATTTTCCAGACAAGGAAAATGATGGTCAGGCACTTGGCCAAGGTCACATATAAAGCAAAAGGCAGAGTGGGATTCTTACTCCCCTTTGTCCCCCTCAGGAATAGCCCCTTTTGATCTCTTCACAAACCTGGGGTGATACTGACACTGAGAAGTAACTGGAGCTGAACTCTGTCTTGGCCGTGGAGTTTTCCTTTACACTTCTGAAGTCCACTGAGAGTTTTACAGAGGCTGTTAGGACAAAGGGCTATCTTCTGACGAGGTATGACACAAAATAAGTCATATCGTGACTTTTGCCTTTTTTTCCCACTCCATTCAAATGATGTTGTATCTTCTTTCCAGAATAACTCCCTTTCCAAGAGGGCTCTACTGAAACCACCCCAGTTTAGGTAGAAATACTCAAAGGGTGAGGATCTTGGTTCATAGTTCCTTTCGAAGCACAGGGAAGGGGGACTGTAAATGAAAAATTACTTGAGGGCGGAGATGAAACTATAACCTGAGCTACTCACTGATCAGAGCTCAAACCTTAGAAAACCAGAATGTCATTATTTTCCTGTCACAGTCAAAATCAAATGCCTTAGATGTGTATCGTGCTTTGCAGTTTTACAAAGCACTCTCACACGTATTCTTTCATTTAATCTTCACAATGTTCTGCAGTTGGCCTTAACCATCCTCGGTTTATAGATCAGGAAACCAAACCTCTTAGAGCACAGGTGGCAAACACAAGGCCCGTGAGCCAAATCTGGCCCTCCACCTTGTTTCTACCCGGCAGCAGCGCCAAGCTCCTTGCCCCTAGTTAAAACTGGAGCAAGCAGTTACATTTATACAGTCCTAACATTACATTTGGTCCTTTGAATTCAGGCAATCGCGAGGCTGATGCGGCCCCCAGTGAAAATGAGTTTGACACCCCTGGTTTAGAGGTTAAGGAATGGGCCCAAGGCTGCAGTGGGGTCTCTTGCAAATGAACCCAGCTTTTCTGAATGTGTAGGACCCCCTTGGATACATGACACACACAACATGGTGATGTCCTGCAGCCGAAGACCACAAGGAACACACCTGTAGTTGCGCAAGTCGGGTTCCCGGGGAACCGTGTGGCCACCACAGTAGGAGCGCATCAGACCTATCACAGGATTTGGGCTTTGGTTGGGTGCATTTGGGGGAGGTCTAAGGAAACGGGTTTGCTCGAGGTGGGGTGGTATCGGCGAGCGGGCAGTTCTGTGAAGGGCTGTTGTTTCAGTGTCTGTGTCTGCAGGGAGAGCCGACCGGCACCGAGAGAGCCATGGAACGGTAAAGCAGCAGCAGCAGCCACTCCTATTAGCTGGGTGAGAGGATGTCTGGTGGGCCTTTCTGTGTGTGGCTTGGACAAGAACCTCGTTTTTGTCTGCTTAGACAAAACGATGCAGTGGCCTTGCATGGTCTCCCCAGACCACGGTTTCCGAGGGACGTGGTCTGAAGCTGGTGTCGGGCGGGCGCACTCATGACTAACAGGACAGCGTGGCCTGGCTGTTAGCGCGAGACCAGCTTCCAACAACGCCGAGACCCAGCTCTGTCAGACCACAGGATGCCAGGGCTTGCTTTTTTCTTTCTCCAACGACTGACCGCCTCTGAGAAGCCTCCATATCTACCAGAAAGTCAGGAAGCTCATTCAATATAACTTAATTTCGATGAAACCTTTACTTAGTGAAACCCCACATGCAGTCAAGTAAACAATCCCCAGAACGCCCTAACAGATGTGATAAGCTTTGAGTCACAATTTTCTTGCACGAACTTGTCCCTTCCTCCATTCTGATTTCCTCCTGTCTGAGCAATCAGAAGGCTGGCTCACTCCCTGGCCGACGGTGGGCTGAACTGTGGCAGGGCTTGGGAGCCGTGTCCCAATGTCTGTACTTCCTCTCCTTCAGAGATACAATCTCTGGCTTGTCCTGGGGCACAGGGCTACTCAGAATTAAGAATCCATTTCAGGATTCTTGAGCAGCTAGGTGTGGCCAGGTGACGTAGGGGGTGTGTGCCTATTCCTGGACTGCCCTAAAGAGAAAGGTGTGGTCCCACTTACCCCTCCCTTGCTCAAAATTGGCAGGTGGCAGCCAGAGTGCTGCTGGGCCCATGATGGCCAGGGCCACACCCTGGAGGTGGCAGAGCAGAAAATGGGAAGCAGCCTGCTACCTAGGCAACTATGGTGCTCCGCCAGCCTGGCACTGCCTACAGTCAGAAGGCCAAGTGGGAGAGAAGTAAACACACCACGTGGAAATTTTTCCATTTACATGGAATCAAATTAAATGGACTTCCTGGAGTTGTTTTATGAAAGCACCAAGCTTACACAAATCTATCCCGACTTGAATCCCTTTGCTTTGCATTTTAGTCCTCCCCTCTTCTCAGCAATGCACAATACAGGGAGAGATCTGCTCATAACACTGTTGTACACTGCTATGCACCCTAATTGGCTTATGAGTGTATGTAATGTTTATCCAGTTATATAGTACACCTTCAATTTTTACCGTTTTTGTCTCACTCTTTCCCCAGTAGCCATAGCCCCATAATAAGGGCATAAAAAATACTGAACAGATGTCTGTTTTAACGAGCCTTCAAAGACTCTATAATGTATTCTCGTTTTAACCTCTACCGATTCTTGTATTCACTTCTCATGCTATGTGAGACATGCACGTTCGCGGATGGACAAAAATATATACCTCAGCCAAACTGCAAGTTGCTGAGGTATCACTCCACAGGTCGGCAAAAACTAAAATGTTAAATTTGTGAGTGCCAAGAGTTTGAATATATAAAGTGCCTTTATTTGTAAAAGGTCTCAAAGGATTTTTTTCACTGTTGATTTCTCATACCCTTTATATTTGTAAAACCATTTTCAATTTACCAAAGTGCTTCCATATAATAACCGCCATCCCATAGTCTTTGTAGTCAGGCTGCACATGAGTAATTTGCAGGTCACAGACAGGTGCTAGAGGTTCTGAGATGGTGAGTCACTTGCTCACGCCGCAGTTTATCCAAAAACCCCGCGAATGGCCCTTTGGGCTATTTTCCTGGTTTCTGCATTCTGACAAAGGTGGTAGTAAGCCTTCTCGTGCCTGTTCCCTTTGCACCCAGGGCTCACATTTCTGCAGGGAAGGAGTCCGAAGTGAAACTTCCGGTCAGGGATTTGAGGAGGGGATGTGAGTAAGTAGAGGGGCACTGGGAAGGCGTTCCTGGCGGAGAAACAAAGGCAAGCACAGGGACGGAAGGCCGAGGAGGCGGGCCCGACAGGGTAGTTGCCCCAGTTTTATTTAGCTGGAAATGTAGGCCACTGCTCTCTAACTTCAGAGTGAAACCAAGTCCAAGTGGACGGCACCCAGGGGAGCAGCTGGGAAGACCTGGGCAGTGGCCCCTCTCCAGCGTCTCGGGTGGCACTCGAGACGCTGGGTTAGCCAACCAGGTCTGCCAGAGGCTGCAGGAGCACCGTGGGTCCTGGGAGGATGAGGGTCAGCAGACGAGTTCTTTATCGGAAGGACAGCAGCAGGAGTTGAGACCAGCCAGTGTGGGAAAGGGAGAGAGTGAAAACCAGATTCTGTCTCTCAAACTGACCTACATTAATCCAAATTATAATTCTGACATTTCCTTCTCACCTTCCCTCAGGGTTTCCTTCAAGTATACTTGAAGACTTCTAATCTAGCCCTTTGGGTGAGCATGCAATTTATGATAGTGTGTTTAAGACAAACCCTCTACAGCAAGTTATATTTTTATATATATTTATATATTTTATATTAAAATATGTATATATTCAATATATTTGTATATATATATTTATTTTTATTTATGCTTTATTTCCAGAGATTCAGAGTGGCAGAAAGAGTCCTAAGAGTCAGAAAACCTGGAATAAGGAAGAGAAAGACCGAAGAAACAGGGGGAGGTAGGGGGGATAAAAATATAGGGTGGGGCGAAAGTAGGCTTACAGTTGGGAGTACTTGAAACAGATTATTCTTGCATTATTATTTATGAATCATTGCATTATTTGTTCCTACAAACAACTGCAAACCTACTCTTTCTCAACTCTGAGCCAGGCACTCTCCATACAATGACTGGTATTCATCCTCACAATAACCCTATAAGAACGGTGTTACTGGTCATGTACTAATTCGAAAATGAAGATTTGAGAAGTTAAGATCCTGCCCTCCGAAAAACAACAACAAAAAGCAAAAAAAGCCTAGACTCAAACTCTCATCTTCCAACCTGTCAGGAGACTTCCCAATGTCCCAGGGCTGTGAAAAGGAGCTAATGGACGGGAACACTCCTGCAAGGCGAAGAACAGTGTGGTGATAACACTGGGACCTGGTCACTTAGGTTCTCGAAGGATGTTTGAGTCTCCCTGGAGATCAGCTGGAGCCCAGCCCCAGGTCAGATGACGGCCGGAAGTGACTTGCGCATGGGGCATGTAGGGTTGCGTCAGCAATTCACGGAGTAGGTTATTGTGGCCGTTCCCTTACACCAGGGGTATCAAATTCATTTTTATCAGGGGCCACATAAGCCTCGAGCTTGCCTTCAAAGGGCAGAATGTAGTGTTAGGACTGTATAAATGTAACTACTCCTTAACTAGGGGCAAGGAGCTCAGCACTGTCACCGGGTAGAAACAAGGTGCCGGGCCAGATGAAACAAGGTGGAGGGCAGGTTTCCACCCACGGGCCTTATGTTTGCTACCTGTGCCTTAGACCAAGACATTCATTAAGGGGAACCTTCTCAGAAGGTTGCGGGCCAAAAATTGTGGATTTTTTCCATTAAAAATATCTTTATTGTCAAGGTTGCTCCTCACTTTCTTTCCATTTAATTTCCACTTTATTACTCCCCTTTCCAAGACAATAAAGCATAATTCAAGTTACATAATTGGGGAAAGATAAAGAGAACCCCATCCAAAAGCTGTGTTTATCTTCATTAACTATATAACACATACACAGATATATACTTACACATACACACTCACATTTTTCAATAGGCTAAGAACTACCCTTGACTCCTTCTTCCCCCTACATCCAATCCTATTGGTTCTACCTGAGACCTATTTCTCAACTCCACCCCCTCCTCTCTCTTCTCAAGGCCACTGACTTACTTAAGGGCTCATTACTTCTCCCCTGCACTAGCACCCTAACAGGTCTTTTTGGTCAGCTCCCCACCTCCTGTTGCTCTGGTCCTGGGTACCCTCCCTTCATAATTACATAAGTGAGCTGCTAGTATTACAGGTGGGGAAGGCTTCCTGACCCTCCCTAAGAGCACATCACACAGGTGAGTTGGCCAGCTGGGGTATCACAACCACCTCACTGCCTGCCACCTTGTAGGTGAGGTATGTCAAGTTCACTCATCAAATTACTCAGTCTAGTTGGGGAAAGGACTAACAGACCATGTGCACATGATACAAAGCAGCAGATTCAATTCTAGGGCTTAATTTAAAAATTCAAAGAGTTCAGGGAAGGGAAGCAACCTGAACCGGAGCAGGAAAGGGTCAGTGGAGGAATGGGAACTTAGGCTGGGCCTGGAGACACCAAAGACTTAGCTGACTGAGAAGGCCTTTCCAGGGGCAACACAAATGCCAAGTCTTGGCTCCACCCCAGACCTACTGAAGGTATTGGGTACTGGGTATTGGGTCCCCAGACCTGCTGCGCGCATTGGGGATGGGGCCCAGCGATCTGTTTCACAAATTCTCCAGGTGATTCTGATGCAGGTTTTTGGAGAACCACAGCTCTAGGGAGAAGACATGCTTTAAATAAGCTTATACTAGTAATATCTATTCCTACAAAGAAACTTTTCAATCACCTCTCATTAGAATCCATTTCATTTAGTTCTAATACAACTTCAATGGTGGTCCAGCGACGTGTGCTGGCACCAAGGAGGAGATACTGTGTGTGCACACGTGAGTGTGTGTGTGTGTGTGTGTGCGCGCGCGCGCACACACACATGGACCAAATCAACCACCTGACTGCCAGGGAGTAACTGTTAATACACATCTGAGAAAAAGCTAGAAAAATTAATTATTTAAGGCAGCAACACAGGACTGATATCAGAGTCCTATGGGACAAGAAATTCTATATACTGAAGATAAAGAAAGTGATTGAACTGTGGTTACTTAGGACCCAGAGAAATTAGTCTACAGGAGTGTAGATCCAACTACTTTTTTTTGTCACCCCATCACTTTTTTTTTCCCGATCATTTGGTGGCCAGTTCTCATATTTCCACATGCCAGAGATAAGATCAGCACACTCTTTGTATTTTAAGTTTCTATACTTAAGGACCTCCGACTTTGCCTACTTTCACCACTCCTGTGCCAAACGAAGGTCAGGTTTCTTTTGAATTGTGTTGGGTCTGCAGCTCCTCGTTAAGTAAACTAGGACTCCGTGTCTGGTCAATGCATTCAAGAGAAAAGTAGAAGGAATCATAGTGAATTGTAGGGAGAGAAGCAGGGGGAAGTTCCCTGAAAGTCTAAAAGTAGGAACCAAGGATGGTATTTTTGGCTTGGGACTTTCTGTGCCACATGAAATTATGAGAATGACTTAATTGTTCCTGTGCATTCGAAACCCAAGAGAGACCATAATGGCTGGGCTACACCCAGACCGACGGGCGCAGGAGTTAGACAGGGTGGCCTCCCGCCAACTAAACCTGCTCTGCAAACACGAGTGACTGCGTCGTTCATGTTTTTGGGGCCGGTGAGTCTGACGACGGCTGTCCTGGCGTTTTTCTCACAGTCTCCCCAGAGTATATGCCGCGGTGTGTTCCAGATGGCTCCCGTGTCAGGAGGAGCCAGGGGGCAGGGCAGGCTGCAGAAAGCCTGGGTTCTAGGCCTTTCACTAGTTGCCATGTTCACACAGCAATGTCAACTTTTCTCTGTACTCCAGTTACTTCACCTACTGAGCAACAAAGGCAACTATGTGCCTTACCTATCTGACAGAATGGTGGGGAGAACAAAATGAGGAAATAGAGAAATAGAACACTGTTTGGAAAGTTAAGATTATTATACTACTGAGACCTATCCTTGTCTCTGTCTTTGGTGGTCGCATTCTATCTTTTGCATCCCTCCTTCTGATATCTTAGATGGATACCCATTGGGTTTCCTGTCCCGCTTCCATTTCTACAGGAGGTAGCAGTCATGAGGGTCAACGCCACCTGACCACAGGAGAAGATCCTGGACCCGAGTGAGACCAATGAGATTCTCATTCCTGGAAATGTACTGGAGAGGCACAGAGACTGAGTTGGGGGTGGTTTAGGCTCATTAAGCTATCCCTGCGGTTCCCGTGGGGGTTGGGTGGGGCATCTGGCAAATCTAGATTCGTTTTTGTTTGTCATACTGAGGAGAGGGTACTACTGGCATCCATGAGGGAGAAACCTGGGTCACTGCTAAACATCTTCCAACACACAGGGCAACCCCTGACATCAAAGAATTACCTGGCCCAAAATGTCCCATCAAGAATGAGGATTCCTGCACTAGCAAAGAGGTTACAAGGCAAGTCCCTCAGGGTCAGGCAGATAATAAAGGACTGACTCAGGCACTGGGCAAGCCGGGCTGCCAGGAGCAGGAGTGGGAGCATGAAGGAGGGGCAGCCACTTGTAGCCTCAGCCGATTGTTACCATAGGAAGTAAAGATTCAGTGCGGCCAGGTCTGATTTTTCTAGAGGAGTGAAAATCTGGATTTTCCTGTGAAATCTTCTGAGTTTTAAATGCTGGCTCAAATTTTTTTAAGTGTGTGGGCCAAATAAATACATCTCCAGACCTCCTGGAGCCTGGGGGTCACTAGTTTGCAGCCTGTGATCTGGAGAGAAGATCCAACGTCTCCTCGACCTGAACTTCCGGAAGCTACCAGCTCCTCCCTCCTCTGCCTTGGGTGCAGCGAGGTGTCCCAGGGTGTTACATGCATCCCAAAGGTTTTTTTTTTTACACTGGATTGAGTTTTACTTTTATTTTTAAAATGTTTTATTTTATCTGTTGGGGTGACATTGGTAAATAAAATGATATAGGTTTCAGTATACAATTTTCCAAAAGGTCTTAACTACTCCACACCTCCTTCTCCCTCTCCCTCCCTCTCCCTCCCTCTGTGCACCCCCCCCTTTCTCTAGATCTTCAGTCCCATGTGAATGCTATCTCCATCCACATAACATTTTGAATCTCTAGGTCTAGGGTTGGAAGGGATCTTAGAATAGGTCTAGTCCTGACCTCCCCGCCAAAATATTTGACAAGTTAAATATTAATCTCTCTGTGCCTTAGTTCCCTCGTTTGTAAAATGTGGGTGATAATTCATACTTCATCAGGCTGTTAGGAAGACTGAGTGAGGTCACACATCACCTTAACCCCCTTGAATCCTGTCTTTGGCAGTGGCGCTCCAGTGCTCCTGCTGCTGCTGATAAACATAACAGAACCAGCACATGGAGATTGAGAGCAACGTTAATATTAGTTTGAGGCTTGGCATAAAAGCTCACACAGCGTGGAACTTGAACATTAAATCAGTCTTTCCTAGGACAAATAAGCCATGTCTCATCAGTTACTTAGACACATTTTTGGAACACTTTGCAGACGCCAAAGAATATTTTGTGTGTTGATGCATAGTGGGCCAGCAAGCACTAGAGTGATTTGGCTCACAATAATTCTGCGAAGGGGAAAAAACAGCAGGACAGTGAATGAG
The DNA here is from genome assembly GCA_004024845.1 of Tonatia bakeri. Taxonomy (NCBI): domain Eukaryota; kingdom Metazoa; phylum Chordata; class Mammalia; order Chiroptera; family Phyllostomidae; genus Tonatia; species Tonatia bakeri. The sequence continues at coordinate 64,725 of PVIA01002488.1, read as the reverse complement.
GAGAGGGCAGCTGTCAAACTACCAAAACTACACACACACACACACACACACACACAAGTATACAGTACAAGAAATTCTTGGGCCAGAGTGCAACAATCTCTCACCATCTGAAGAATTTAGTGAATTCAGGTTTATGGGAAATCTAACCTGTCACAAGGGCTGTGGCATTCTTTCCGGCAGCCAAGTCATTCCAGCCTTAGTTCTTGCCAAAGCTACTTGACCCTCATAAAAATCCTTGACAGCGGAGTGGGTGCCATTTTTTTCCTTCTGCTTTGAAAAGCTTCCTTGATGGCACCCATTACAAAGAGAACAGGGTCTGCTCTCCAGACTAGAGGCCAAAATGCTAATTAACTTATACCCAAGTCTGCCAAAGAAATTTGTGGGCAGCACTCTCTTTCCAGCAGTATTATAGAGAGAAGAGAAAAAATAAAAGGAAATGGAAATGAATAAAATCCAGAAAGAATTCTGATCTTAAGACCAAATGATCACATCTGCTTTTCCACATTTGTCCTCCCTACTTTACTTCTGATCACTTTTTTGCCAATATAAACTGGTCTGTCAATAACGAAGTCCATTTCATCACGTATGAATTGGATACTGGCTTCCTTGCTTTCCACAGCAGACTTCACAGGGGATTTATGTGAGGTCTTCTGGGTTCACCAGCAACTCTTTTTCCCTGTTTCTAGGAAAGCACTGTGCTATATAAGGAAGATATACAAAGCAAACAATGCATACTAAAAATCAAAACTACACTGGGGAAGTAAATCTGAACTCAGTCCAATGACCTGCAAAAGTTGATATTATTAGATATCACTGATAAATGCTAACAACCAACTTCCCACAGCCTTATCAGCAGCAGAGACCCCAAGAAGACGACCACAATTCAGTACCCCAAGAGTATTCTGACGCATTGAATTAGTCGTATTCTTGCTGCAAGTGGTTTCCTCCCTAGGCAAAGAAGAAAGTACAGCTGGTGTTTTGCCATGTGGAAATGCCAAAATAGGCATTGTGCTGTCCCACGTTGTTCTGTCTGTCTGTCCGTCCATCCATCCATCCATCCATCCATCCACCCATCCAATATATATCTACTGAGTGCCTCGTATGTGCCAGACACTTTGCTATGAGTTGGGAGACAGAGACGAGCAAGACAGGTATTGCACTTTGCCTGCCCTCGCAGAGCTTACTGTCCAATGAGGCAATGAGACAGGTCGACAAGCAACTCCAAGAGTTTGATAAGAGTCATGGAGGGTAAGACATGCCCCTCTCTCCTCCCCAAAGAAAGGTGGAACAAGGGGCTTGAGAAGTTTAATTTGACATGAAACATGAAGCAAGACTCTTAGGGGCAAACTCAAAACTCACAATCGCCATGGTAAATTAGCAGAGGCAATAATTTGGGGAGAGAACAGCAATAGAGACCTCCATAAAGACAGCTAACGGTGCACACAAGACCCCCCCTTACGGGTTTCATATTCCTAAATACAGCACGCCCACCTCAGAATGGCTACACAGTCTGCTCTCAGCGGGGCAGTGCTGGTACCTGTCCCACGCTGGATGGGAAGCCTGGGTACAGGCAGGTGGAGGAGTTTCTATTCACCAAAGCAGCAAACCCCGGGTAAGAAGGGGATGCGGAAATGAGGAACAGATTTGGGAGAAGAGACTCTCTTGCTCTTTGGGAGCCTAGGAGTTCTAAAGAAAAATAACGACAGAAGTGCTAGGAAAAAAGTTGTTGTGGCTTTGGGGAGGGCATGGGATAATTAGAACACTCTAAGGTAGGTACTATTATTGACACTACCATTCTGCAAATGTGGAAACTGAGGAAGAGAGGCTGTAAAGCTTGTCCATGGTTATCTGTAAGTCATGGAGCCAGTGTGGAACCACACCTAGCCTGGCTCTAGAACCTTTGTCCCTTACTACTCACATGCCAGAAGACACGAGACACACCTTAGTAGGGAATGGGAAGTTGCAGGGCACTTTAAACCACGTAATTAGAACAGTGATTTCAGGAATTCATGTAGTCATCAAACAGAATGAACAGGACGGGAAGGGGGGTGGTAACTGGCATTTAATGACTGCCTTAGGAGCGCCTGGATCTCTACTGGTATTATCTCATAATCCTACTTCATTACCCAATAATCACTTTGGAAAAAAATAGATCCCCATTTCGAATACTGGCACTAAGCCTAAAATGGTTCAATAACTTGCCACTTACTCCCGTATGTGGTAGAATCAGAATTTGAACCCAAATGAGGCTACTATTAAAGTTACTGCTTTTCTGTCCTGGCTGGTGTGGCTCAGAGGATTGAGTGCCAGTCTCCAGCCTGTGAACTGAAGGGTTGCTGGTTGATTCCCAGTCAGGGCACATGCCTGGGTTGCTGGCCTGGCCCCCAATTGTGGACCGGTGAGAGACAACCAATCGATGTTTCTCTCCCTCTCTTTCTTCTTCCCTTCCTCTCTGTAAAAATGAATAAATATATCTTTAAAAAAAAAAGTGACTACTTTTCCCACCATTTCTGTCCTAGAAATGCTGAGGCAAGAAAACCAGGTACAGATTTTTATAATTGTCAAAACGAGTGGCCATGAGAATTAGAGGAAAGGGTGAGTGGAAAATTTGATAATTGATTGGACATTGAAATCAGGGGAAAGGTTGAAGGAAAAAAGAAACAATATCAGGATTTTAAAATTATGAGCCTGGAACAGTTATGGTGCCATTCACAGAAATTAGGAAGTTAAAGGGGATTAAGACGTTTTCATTTTACTTGAGTGTGGGAGGTCAAGAGTAGCGGAAGAAGCCTACCTACACAGTGGCTAAGAATACTAACATTTATTGAGCACTTATTATTTGCCTGACATTGTACTAAGGGTGTTACATGCACCAACTAATTTAATTCTAACAAAACTCTACATATCAACTAATTAAGTTTTCACAAAACTCCTTATTGTCCCTATTTTAAAGATGAAGAAAATGAGTAAGTTGCCCAAGATCACACAGTGAGTATACTGCAGGTCTGTCTAACTTCGTGTCCTATGGAAACTGGACATTTCCTGTGTCTCGGGGGAGACAGGAGACAATGGTGGGCGAAGACTGGCGTGGCAAGGTGATTCTAGAGAGGCAGAACCAACATGAACTGACAAATGTCATAAAAAAAATTTTAGCTCAAACATGAAGTTTCTGTGGTAACCTGTATTTATTCTAATTTCAAAAGAAAATAAGTGGATTATATAAGTTTAAAAAGAAAAAAGAAAACCCTGAAAGCAACACAATCGCCCTGACATTTCTAGTATGTTTAGCTGTTCAAAAATAAACAGGCTCCCTTCTGAGGCAATGAGCTCTTAATCACTGGAAATACTCAAGAATACCGTCAGAAACTGGCAGAGAAACTTCTAGACAAGGACAAGCCACCAGGTAAGAACGCTGAGATAGTTATCTTGTCTTGAGGGTCCTTCCTGCCTCTTCCTTTCATTTCACTGGTCCTCTCCATGTTACTCTTCTGACTGAACATGTTTCCAAACTCCACCAAGTGTTCTTAGTGTCAACTTTATAACTCACGAAATTGTCAAAACGAAGCTGAATCTATACCTACAAACTGCTTTGACAATTTCAACCTTCGAAGCTCTTTCTTAGTTTTGAAAAGTAAAAGAAGAAAGAAACCCACAGATTTTTAAATATAAAGGCCCAAACCTTTCGTGGTTAAACAAATCTAGCATTTAAGAGTATAGTCAAGTGTTTACCAAGTTCAAAATGCTTACCTAGCAGGGATAAGAAGGAAGCTGAGAGCCAGGGGAGGGCTGAAAGGAAACTGTCCTGCTTACCTGGCTATTTTAAAAATGTAAGTAGCTCTGTAGAGGGAAAGTGAAATCTAATCAAGCCCTAACCCAGATTGTATCAATTCTAGGAAGCACCTTGGGGGAAAAGAAAGCATATTGTTTTGTTTTTGCATTTTAACATATCTGAAATCAAAACATATCTTACAATTGATGACATGTCTTAATTTAGTTACAGCATGTTTCTTTCTTAAAGGTACATAAAAACCAGTGCTTCTTAAAAATCAATGGCAACAGAAAATGGCTATAAGGTTGATGGAAAATAACAGCGTCTTAAGAAAATAAACCAAGGGAGTCTTAGTTTCGATGAGATATAGTAATTTCTGAACATGATACAAAATGAAACAATTTCGACATAAGAATTACAGTTCAGACCTCAGAATTGAGGACAGTATGGAGAAGGGCTGGGTGTGCTTGTTGATGAGTGAGTCAACGTTGGTGTGAGCTGCAGGGCCCCACCACGCTCAAGGGAGGGGGACCTCCAGGTGAAGGGACAGCAGCGGGCTTGGGATCTGGCTGACCCAGGACAGCACCTCGGGGCTGGGACCTTCTACTACCACTACAGCTTTCCAGGCTCTGGTGTTCCAAATCTGGAGCAACAAAGACCCTCCCGTGTGCCCACTGCGACTTCTCCAGCCCCATAACCGAGGGAGTTAGAGCTCTGTGATGACTAGTGACATTGCGCATTTTTCATGTCTTTTGGCCATCTGCATGTCCTCTTTGGAGAATTACCTATCCAGGTCCTTGGCCCATTTTTTAATTGGATTGTTTGTCTTCCTGGTGTTGAGTTACGTAAGTCCTTTACATATTTTGCAGATTAACCACTTATCAGATGTATCACTGGCTAATATTCTCCCATACAGTGGGTTCCTTTTTCATTTTGTTGAAGGTTTCTTTAGTTGTGCATCCCATTTATTTACTCATTTTCCCATTGCCCTAGGGGACATATCAGCAAAAAATATTGCTCTGAGAGATGTCTCAGATTTTACTGCCAATGTTTTCTTCTAGAATATGTATGGTTTCACAACTCACATTTAAGTCATTTATCTATTTTGAGTTTATTCTTGTATATAGTGTAATATGGTGGCTACTTTCATTTATTATTTTGCATGCACCTAATTTTCCCAACACCATTTATTGAAGAGACAGTCTTTACTCCATTGTATGTTCTTGCCTCCCTTGTCAAATATTAATTGATCACATAGGTGTGGGTTTATTTCTAGGCTCTCTGTTCTGTTCCAACTATCTATATCCAGGACCAAGCTGTTTTGATTCAATGGCCTTGTAATATAGTTTGAGATCAGGTATTATGACACTTCCAACTTTGTTCTTCTTTCTCAAGATTGCTGAGACTATATGAGGTCTTTTTTGGTCCCATATAAATCTTTAGAATATTTGTTCCAGATCTGTGAAATATGTCTTTGGTATCTTAATAGGAATTCCATTGAATCTATATATTGCTTTGTGTAGTATAGACACTTTAATGATGCTAATTCTTCCAGTCTGTGAACACAGTATGTGCTTCCCCTTATTTGTACCACCCTCGATTTCCTTCTTCAATGTCCCATAGTTTTCCAAATACGGGCCTTTTACCTCCTTGGTTAAATTTATTCCTAGGTACCTTATTTTTTGTTGTGGTTGCAATAGTTAATGGGATTGTTTTCTTGGTTTCCATTTCTAATATTTCATTTTGGTGTATAGCAATATCACTAATTTCTGGATATTACCTTTGTATACTACTACTTTGCCAAATTCATCTGTTACTTCTAGTAGCTTTTTGGTAGAGTCTGTAGGATTTTATATGTACAAAATCAAGTCATCTGCAAACAATGAGTTTTACTTCCTCCTTTCCAATTTGGATGCCTTTTATTTCTTCTTCTTGTCTGATTGCTATGGTTGGAACTTCCAGTACTATGTTGATTAAGAGTGGTGAAAGTAGATGCATGATGTTCACTGTGGGTTTGTCATATGTGGCCTTTATTGCATTAAGGTATGTTCCCTCTATTCCCATTTTGCTGATTTTTTATCATAAATGGGTGTTGGATTTTATCAAATGTTTTTTTCTGCATCTATTGCTACGATCATGTGGTTTTATCTTTCATTTTATTTATGTGATGTATATGTTTACTGATATGCAAATATTACACCAACATTGCATCCCCAAAATAAATCCCTCTTGATTATGGTGTATGATCTTTTTAATGTATTGCTGGATCTTGTTTGCTAATATTTTGTTGAGGATTTTAGCATCTGTGTTCATCAGGGATATCAGCCTATATTTTTTTCTTTGTAGTGTCTTTATCTGGTTTTGAAATTAAGATAATGCTGGCCTTGTAAAATGAGCTTGGAAGTCTTCCCCCTTTTTAAATTTTTTGGAATCATTTGAGAAGCACAGGTGTTAATTCTTCTTTGAATGTTTGGTAAATTCACCTGTGAAGCTATCTGGTCCAGGACTTTTATTTTTAGGGAGTTTTTTTTATTACTGCTTCAATTTCACCAGTTGTAATCTATCTATTCAGATTCTCTGATCCTTCCTGATTCAGTTATGGAAGATTGTATTTTTCTAGGAATTTATCTATTTCTTCCAAATTGTCCAATTTGTCAGCATATAGTTGTTCATAATATTTTCTTACAATCCTTTGTATTTCTTTGCTGTCAGTTGTTACGTCTCCTTTTTCAGTTCTGATTTTATTTATTTGGGGCCTCTCTGTGGTTTTGCTTGATAAGTCTGGTTAAAAGTTTGTACATCTTGTTTATATATTCAAAGATACAGATCTCGGTTTCATTGATCTTTTGTGTTGTTTTTTATACTCTCTTACATTTATTTCTACTCTAATATTTATTATTTCCTTCCTTCTACTGACTTTGGCCTTTGTTTTTGTTTTTCAATCCTTTTAAGTATAAAGGTAGATTGTTTATTTGAGTTTTTTCTTATTTACTGAGGTAGGCCTGTAATGCTATGAATTTCCCTCTTCATCATTATTTTTTAAAAGTTAATTAAACGAGTTAAAATTAAACTAGTATTTCCTTGTTAAGCTGACCTAGGCCGAGCAAACGCTGCTGAGTATAGAAGCACGTGTTTATTTTCACATCTGAAGTGACCCTATGTCAGCTTAGGCAAGTCTTTAGACTGTCAATATCTGGTCTTGATTATTCTCATCTGACAAATGGGAGACACAGATTGGTCTCCACAACCCCTTCAAGCTCTGACCTCCATGACCTATGACAGGGCTGTCCAGTGAATTAGAAAGTGAAGGCATCAAAAATCTTCTCACAGCACAAAAGTAATAAAAAAAGGAAAGTCACCATGCATTTTTCATGTTTTTTAATTTTTTAGGACCAAACTCTAATCAAACTTAAAGGTCTGCTTCCTCTTCCATGAGGTACATTTTTTATTACCAGGTGCTTACATGGGGGGAAACCCAGATGGCTATATATTTCTTAATACACAAATAATTTTCACTTCCTCTGGAAAACTGCACAGTAGATTAGTTGAGTGGTCAGCCTGAACCCATCGATCTTCCAGCTTAAAATCACATGTTTTTCAATGGCACATCAACAAATGATATCTGTTGTTTTTTTAAATATTCCTTTGTGTCTAAATCACTCCAACACAGTGGATTTATGACTTCATTATTTCATCATTCTGGTTTTGCTTATTGACCTTTCTTTTTCTTTTGTGTGAAACTACACATGGCTACTTGTATATTTTATATCTATGCTTTAATTAAAGGTGATATAATTGATACATGAATTCCTCCCTTCTAAAATATAGAAGAATGGGCACTGGAAAATGACTCAAAAGCATTCAGTTCAGAATTTACCACCTATTGGCTGAGTGACCAAGATCCCACCCATCTATGTAGGAAGGTTTTGTGAAATTGCAAGTTAGGGAACCCTTTACAGGACAGTATGAAGGTCCTGAGCCATCAAGGTCAAGGCAATCAGCTACATGTACCTCTAGGAACTGGAACCTGGGTGAGGCCCCAGTAAAAGAAGGAACATGCTGATGATACCGTTGCCCTTTTATTGGGAATGTATTTCCCTAATTGCCTATTTCATCACTGAGCACACATCTCCATGTAGGAGTCTCCAATCTGGTCCTCACTCGGTGGGGAGTGCTGTGAGGCTCCAGCAGCTTACCTTCCAAATACCAACACCATTTTGTATTTTCAGAAAATCTAGTCCTCAATACTACTTTATACGCTGGTACATAGTAAGCATTATATAAACATTTGCACTTACTTACTTTAAAAACAGCACCACTGTGTGGAGAATGCAGGAGGCCAAATGCAGAGACAGAGAGACCAAATAGGAATATATATATACCACTGGAGGTGAGAAACGGTGGTCGCTGGCTTAGGGTAGCCTCAGTGGAGTGCTGTCAAGCTGTCAGATTCTATGTATCCTTATGGGTAGAAATGCAAGACGTGCTCATGGTCAGGATGTGGTGGGTGAGGGAAAGAGTGAAGTCAAGGAAAGGCAAGGTTGGGTTGCAATTTCCAGACACATCCTGGGCAGCCCCATTAGTGGGCTACATAGACACCCTGTCCCCCATTCCCAGCACTGGGGGAGCTGTACTAGAGAGAAGACACTGGGCAGGAGTGTGGAGGCTCACCCCTTGCTGGAGGGAGACAGAGAAGGCAACACCTCGCAGAAGTTCCTACTTCTGAAGGAGATGGAGCTGGGTGGTGGGACTGAGGTGACGGTGGGGCTGGTACCAGCAGGAGTGTCTGTGGTGGTGACAGGTCCTGATTCCATTGTGCTGTGCCCAGCAGTCCCAGGGCCAGGTGACAGATGTATCCACAGAGAGAGTGAGAGAAAGTTTATCCCTGTGCATTAACTGGGCAGCAAAAAGCCTTGTGCAATTTGGCCTTTGCTCAAGGACAGGAGTGGGTGCAGACCAGTGCACTTTCTTGCACTGGGTAAGTGGCTTCTTCTTGGACCTGTGCCACCTCCCAGAGAGTGTGAACTGGAAGAGACTCTACAGGAGGAGAGAGAACTCAATGCATTTCCAAACTCAAACCAGCAAGGCTTTGTAAGCTCTGAAAAGGAGCTGACCTAAAGTGGGTTGGCGACTGAACAGACAAGGAGCCACAGAGATATTGGGGACAAAATGGGGGTGGGGGTTAGAGAGTTAATTTTACAACCGCTGTGAACCCCCAGACATGCTGTTGTTGTTTTTGGTCTCTCTCCAATTCCTCTGACATGAAGGAGTAGTGTCAATAGTATATTATGAAGACAAATCATGGAAACTTAAAGGACATACATAATTCCAGCTGTTCAGAGATAAGCCTTATCAAAACACAGCTGTTTGATCAATGTGGAGAGGAAATCTGGCCGCTTGCAACAAACCTTCTCACCATAGCTGTCCCCCAGGGAGAGGACCTCCCCAGGCCCGTACATCCTGGGCAATCTGCAGTGGGGTCCAGGACAAGTGAAAATTCAAGAGGTTGAGAAAGGGAGTCACTACAGAGTTGTTTACCTCTATATATCCTCTGGAAGACTAAGACCTAGTACCCTCTTCAGCTCTGTGACAGGGCACCATTACCCCAATGTACAGATGATGAACTAGCTCAGACAGGGTAGGCAACTTTGCACATGGGCTAATCAGGGCAGATCAGGATTAGAACCCAACATTCTGGTGACACCATGGCTGCTTCACAAAGACCACTGTCCAAGGCAGAAGGTGAGGACAGGGACTGAAATTGGAACTGAAGCTAACGGTAACATAAGTAATAATAAGTGTGAGAATATTATTGCTAGTGACAGTAATAACTAACAATTATAGGGTTTTAGTATGAATTTCTTAGACAAATATTGATTGAGCTCCTTCTGTGTGCCAGGCACTGCTAGTGGCCCTGGGAATACAGCTTCCCCACAGAGCTGACGTTCTCACGGAGGAAACCCCATGCCAGGTCCCATGAGTTATTCCTTTTAATCCTCAAGCAACACTATGATGTACACACTGTTATAACCTTCATTCAGTGAGGGAATGGGGGATTCAGGGATGTTAAGTGATTTACCTAATGTGTCACAACTAGAAAGCGGTGTGGGACCAGGGCCAGAGCTCTCTAGAATCTTATGACCAGTCCAGTGTATTAGGCACCTCAGCAGTGATCCTAAAAGTGCATTATTAGAAGAAAGTGGACCAAAGACTCAGAATATAAACATCTGGGGTAGCTCCAAACCAAAAGAGATTTTGACATCTGTTCAAAAGACTGCAGGAACGCTTTAAAAGACATTCTACGACCTCTGCAAACCAGAGCGGGGAGAAGCCCACCCAAACTTTCCCACAGTTTAGTGTTCCTTCCAAGTTCATGGCATCATATGACTGCGTGTGGAAACTGCCAGCTGTCAAACAGTGGGCAGGCCTACTTCCTGTGTAACTACAGCTTTTTGATTCTCTCTTAAGGTCTTTTAAAGAGCAAACCACAGTCATTCCCACTTCCCAGAACCCTCTGCTGAGCACAGCATGAGATGGTATTTCAAACATGAAACACTGAAACACAGATTAATAATTTACCAATGACTCTAAACAAATATTGTTCGTGGGGGGGGGGGGACTCTTCTAAACGGGAAGTCAGATTACCTCAGTCCTTGAAAAAGCAAACTGCGAAATAACCTTCTCAGAATTCAATATTTATTAAGGCTGATGGTTCGTTTTTTAAGAATTAATCATTCCCAGCTTCAATATTCAGCTTCAGCACAAAGTTCACTTTATTCTGCATGCGGACTCGTACACTCTCTGCCCAGATAAATTAATACATATTCCAGAGTCTGGGGCCGTGATCAATGAAAAACCACAGTAAATTCCTCAGCAGTAATAGATATTCCACATGGCTTGAAATGGTTGAAGGAGAATTTTTTTAAGGTTAAGAATCAAAGTACTGTAATTGAAGAACTTACAAATCCAGCAGCAATGGCTTCTCAAGGCATCCGATGTTGACTTCAAGGACCATTTAAGGTAAGCTCGCCTCTCCCAGTCCCTCCCTGCTCTCCCTCTTACAGAGTTCCCCTCTCCAAGAGTGGTACATTTCATCTCACTTTATTTTACTTTATTATTATTATTTTTTATCCTCACCTGAGGGCATGCTGACTGATTTTAGAGAAAGAAAAAGGGAGAGAGAGAGAAAGAGAGAGAAACATCGACATGAGAAACATAATTCATCAATCGGCTGCCTCTTGCACATGCCCCAACCGGGACCTAACCTGCAACCTACGTATGCAGCCTGACAGGGGATCAAGCCTGAGACCTTCAGGTTTACAGGACAACACAGGTATTTTAAGTTAGTTCAGTGGCATTCATATAAAATGATAGTGCCATGTGGAAAATGGCAGACTAAGTGTATAGAAAAGTAAGTATTTGTGTGTTTTTAGAAAGTAAATACCTGAGAAATACTTGAGATGTAAATATTCCCAAAGTCTGTTGCCAGGCCTTATAATTCAATCTATTGGTATAGCATGTACAGAACTGACAGCACAGTCTTTTGTGGGTATATTTCCAAGCAAACTTTTACAAATCTATTTTGGATTCAACTTTCGAGAATTTACAAAGTAACATTCTAAATTAATTAAATGCATTCCATTTAATAGAAATGCACCTGTCTTATGTTCATGGAAATGATGTAAAACAGGGGTCAGCAACCTATCGCCTAAGGGCCAAGTCAGGCCCACTGTTCGTTTTTGTAAATAAAGTTTTATTAAACTACCACGCTCATTCTTTCCACGTCTATGGCTGATTTCACGGTACAATGGCAGACTTGAGGAGTTTTACTGAGACCTTATGGTCCATTAGAATATTTACTAGGTGGACTTTTACAGAAGTTTGTTGACCTGATATAGGCAAACAAATTGAGGAAAATCCCCAAAGTTGTGACAGCAGCCTTGCCCAGTCCATGGCTGTGCTCACTATACTGTGGAGAGACCGAAATGTTGGGAGACATGGCAAGCCTTTTACTACCTTTCTTTTCAAACTCTAGTCTACAATTAAAAGAAGCATATCCTTGAACTAAGGGAAGAACACTATGTGGAACCAGAGGTCAGCACCATGTCACAAAAGGAATGTCTTAGAACCCAGTAATTGCCCCATGTTTTAGGATAAGATGGAGGAGGTGAAGTAATGTATACAATGGCACAAAAAGACAGGGCAGACTTCCTCTGCTGTGAACTGCAATCAATCTGCGTGTCCACTTCGTCCCCACACTGTTTCTCAATGGGAAATTATGTATACATATCACTCTTCTACCCCCAAAGCAATGAGCTAAGAGAAATTTGAGTCCCAAATTATCAAACCTCATTTTCTTACACAATTTGAAATTTACTTATTTTAACAGTCAGTAGCACACCTCTAAAAAAAAAGCATAAACAATCCTGTTAGAGCTATACCTGTGGGGCATTTTCAACTTGATGAATTATTTTAATCAGACTGCTTTTCTCTTTACCTGTAGCTGCTTCTGCTTTGCAGCTCTGGAGTTTCACAGTTTGATTTCACTACTTGTAGCTCTGTTTCATTACTGGAGTACAGGGGTGACGTTCAAAGGAGAAGAAAGGAAAAAGACTAATTTTAAAGTAAGGATAAACTAGGGCTAATTTAAGCACAGTGAAGCCCAAGAGCTCTCATCTTAGCACAGAATATAGGCCCTAGATAAAAATTGACACATGAGTACAAATTAATTTAAAAGCAAAAAGTACCCTACAATTCTGCAGCACTTTACCTCTTGTCCCATTCTCAGCCCTCAGACAACCATGTGACTGGAAGGAAACGTTATTTCCATCGTGCAGATTAGGATCTGTGTTTGCAGAGGTTAAATCAGCTGCTCAAAGTCATGGGTCAAGAATTCCAGTCTTCTTCTGATTGCTGCTACTTATATCGTGACACCGAGTGCATGATAGGATTACAATGTCCAAGAATGCAACCAATTTAATGGAAACGAATTCTTGGCTTGTGTACAGCTCTCACACATTTACCTTCTCAAAATTTGTCGCAAAGCTAATATTTCCAGTTACAACTCCCAGTTAGACCGGAATTAGTGAACACTGACCCAGAGCGTCCATTATTTGGTAGTCTCTGGGGAGGTGAGATTCATTCTCATTAGAATATAAATTAACCTGAGTAACAACAGCAGCCTAGACAGAGGTATTTCTAGTTAATATTCCCAGCACTGCCATTGACCTGTCTAATGCTAAAGCCACTTAAACTAAATGTTCCCATCACTTAACTCATATCTTTATGTTACTACTGAACAGATGAGATTTAAGAAATCGACTCTGTTGGCTTTTGCAGGATGCAGCCAATTAGATCAGCAAGACTGGCTCCTATTGTTTTTAATCAAATGTTTCCTATTATGTAGACAAACCTAACAGTATTCCCTCCTCCCCTGCCCCCAAAAGTACCCCCTATAAAAGAAGCTGAGCTAGGCAGAGACATGAGTCCCAAATGTTTTCTTTTCCAAAAAGACTTGGTGGTCTTACCTGGATTGGATACACATAGTAATCTCACAAAGTGGTTGTTGCTCAGTAAACAAAATCTAAATACAATCTACTAAGAAATGTCACATTTCTTTTAAATTTCTGAAGTCATACATTCCAGTTCCACATCTTGCTTCTCAAGGTTCTGCTTTAATTACCCAGCTTTGTAGCTATCCACTTTTGAAGACAGTCCATCCACTTCCCCACCCTCTCACACACTGTGAGACTTGCCGCTGCCACCCACTCCCACCACAGCCCCAGGCCAATTTCCCACTGATGGCGTTTTCTTCTTCCTCCGAACAAACTGATTCCTCATTTCCTTCTAGATCGACTCTCTCTTCCTGTCTACTTTCCAGCCTCTAGTTTTTCTTCCTTTTTCCCCTGTATTCATATAATGTTTATAGTTGAAAGCTGAACCACAAGAGTGAGTTCAATAAATATGTTTCGCATGTCCACCATGTGTCCAGCATATCCTCATAGGAAAAAGCTACTTTTTCATCCTCTGAAACCCCCTGGAAATATGCCCTGGAAATGGGGAAGAGTGGAAAAGGTAGAGATTTCCTGACTGAAGAGGTCAATCATATTCATTAGTTAACTGTGTGGTGGTGGATACGGATGAAATTATAAAGAATCTCTTCCCTCGAAATTTTTGTGAACTTATAGGCAGTTAGCTTTCAGTTCCTTGGACTTATCCCCTACCCTATTTTCATAACTCCACTCATTCATGCCTTTAGTGAACATGTAAACAGGCAAAACTTTTCTGGAAGCCAATTATGGGGGTCCTCTCAAAGTGTCTAAGCACATACCGTACGAATCAGCAATCCTGCTTCATCAGGAATACCAGCAGGAATGTTTAGCAGAAAATGGAAAGAATCTAAATGCCCACCAATATTGAGTGCGTCTGAGTAGCAGAGGACGGCAGCAGCAGGTGGACGATGGTGACACCACCGACAGGAGAGCTGTGGTGCTGGAATGGAGAACAGACCTTCGTTCCACCCATCACATCGCAAACAGACGATGACCTTATGGAGTCTGGTGGGACTTCACCTAGGTTCTCGGCCTTCCAAAACCCACCAGCCAACCAAACAACCTACGCACAATGCAACCGATTATGGGAATTATTAATTTTTGCAGCTGTTCCCAGGTTCTCCTTTTCTATTGGATTTTTTCATTCAGTTAATTAATGAATTTCTTCAACAAACTGAGCTCCTACTCCGTGCCATGGATGGCTCTAAGTCCTGGAGAAAAAGTCGTGAAGGAGACAGACCCTCTGCCTCCCACAGGCCCATGGCCTTGTGGGACTGTGAGACCAAACAGAAGCTGATGCCATGGGGACTTCCACACGGGGACTTCCACGCATCCCCACTGCTAGCTTCTGTTCGTTCATCCTGATCGTTCTTATGACGGATTCGGTAACTTAAAATTAGAGGAAGTAATCAAGGTCTCAGAGCTCATCGACATTAACAAAATGCTTTGCTCTTCAAAATATGGCCATTCTAGACAATTTCTCAGACAAATATGAGAAAATACTACCACATGCAATCTTTTTTCAGTATGGTAGTGGCATTCCCCCCATTGGTGACAAAGTGGCAGAAGTTGCTACAAGCCCAAAGCAGAGTCAGATGGCAGCAATAAAATTGCCACCAACTTCACCCAAATATTCATCAAAGCCTGTTAGGTCTCCACACGATGCTGATACAGAAATCAGTTAGGTGCAGCAGCCCCTTCCTGTTATACTGTCAGGTCTTTTGGTTCAGGCTGGAGGATCCAAAACAGTAGGGAGTCCTAGAGAACCTCACGAACTCCTTAATATGGACTATTAGCATGACTGATTGATTGATTTAAACTTAGAACAGTCTATTACTAATATTACTAATGCAATATAAAGATGTGGAAAAACTGGTTCCCAAATAGCCTCCAATATCAGTACAAATGTAATGATTTATAAAGGTAACATTATATTATACTAGAAAAAGAAAAGATTAGTCAATAAATAGTACTAGGACAACTGGCTAGTTGTTTATCCAGTTTTACGTAGTCAGTTATCTCCAGTCACCGAAACATTTAGAGTTAAATGTTCAATAAGTAACTGTATCTTGTTTTTACGTTTGCAAATTTTTTCAATTACAGCTCACATTTAATATTATTTTAGTATTATTTTCTTATCAGGCTGGCACAAACATCACCATCGTTTTGCCTGATCCACCCACAGGTGTCGTCTGAGGGTGACACGTTCAGAAACCTGAAAGGAAATTACTCAGCAGACAAAAGCTTCTTTGCAAAAACCACATCCACAACCCGTCCTTGCTGTGCCTACTGCTGAGGAAGTTGCAACAAATGTAGCAGGATAAAGATTTAAGTCTTTAATATCTTTTATAAGGAAAACCTAGCACAACTGAAAACTGTCACGAAGGATGCTCACACCACAGTGGGTGCAACTATGAAAGAGAGAAACGGGGCCTTCGAGTGGGGCACAAGCCCACTCAGGATAATCTTTATTCATTCCTCTCATAGCTCATGGTCTTATACTGTTACTGTTAAACAAGGTTGAAATTTGATGTTAAAATGAAAAAAACAAACAAGATTTGGCACAACTTGGTGGGTATATGTACTAGTCTTGGTATGTATCGAAACGTGGACTATCATCAAAGAGTTTGTTAAAATTACTTGAAACCACATTCAGACACTTCACTGGCAAGCACGGGCTTCGGTAGCATGAAATGTGATCCACCAAACACCATCAGAATACAAGATTTGAGGGATTTTGAAAGGATCGAGTGATGATTCATTCAGTGGCCACATCAGGACAGCATGTTTTTTGCATCAACAGATCTGTGCTGAATATGAATAGCAAAAAGGCCACTTGGTCCTGCGTCAAGGGCTGCTTTCCAGTTGTCCCGTGCACATGCCACATGACGCTCAGGGCTGGAAAAGTGGGAGGGAGCTGGCCCGCTCACTCCCAGATCTCTCTGAAGTCCAGCACCTGTTTTTCCTAGCTACTTGGAGGCTAGGAAGGACTTGCACTTAAAACGCATAGACACTTCTTGCCCCAGGGAATAGCCACTGTTCAGCAGCCTGCGTATTTATCGATCAACTTTGGCAGACACGATTCGAAAAAGAAATAAATCCAAAAGACTCCCCTAGAGGATAGTGGGAAAGAAATTATATCATTTGAAACTGTGCATGCCTTCACTTATGCGAGGAATGCCAGAATACATGCAGCACTGTCTGCATGCGTTCTCAGGTGCCTCGTAGGAGATGACCTCCTGGTCGCGTGGTGCGCCGATCTCTCTGGTCACTCAGAGGGACCAGTCCTGCACTGACTTCTATTTGCTACTCCTCTCGGCCACGCCATTCAGTAAATACCAAAAGCAAAAGAAAACCTTGAACTTGTTTCCTGGATTTAAAAAAATGGTTCAATATTTAGGTTCTTTCAAATCTGGATCTCAGAATGTCATGACAAATGTCTTTTATTTTTAAAATATTTGTTTTTAATAGGACCTGAATTTTGGACACACATTGGACCATCTGGAAGGACCTCTGGTACTTCCCGTAATCCATACAGCCCACCCCTAAGTATCCCCTAGTTTTAAGGCAAATCTATGCTTATATAATACTTCCTGGCAGTTATTAAATTATTTAGAGTTTACAGTACACTTCCAGGAACTTCATTTGATTTGATCCTTATCACAACTCAGGAGGTGATTTATTATTATGACTATGATGAACATTCCCATTACGGATGTGAAAACTAAGGGAACTGCTCCAAAATCAAAAGAGCCAGGGCTCAGACCAGGCTCCATACTACAAACTGTCACTGAATACTTTTCAAGTACAACCAAATTGCATTTACTACAGATACGAAAATAAAACCTGTAAAGGCAAGCAATTACGATGAAACCAACTTTGGCAAAGAGGTCATGTGATCCAGAGATGCAAATGGTAAGTTTGATTATCATTTTTCTAAACATGAACATCCATCAGATATAATTTTTATAATGTAAAGCACATGCTTTAATTCTGCTCTATTTTGTATTTGGCAGAAAATAGAGCTCCGGTCTGCAGTATCAGATTTAAAAGAACATTGAAACTACCATAGACTAAGATATCTTGCTCAGAATGTTCCTATAGGACAAGGTAAAACCTAAGGTTGGAAACATCTTCACGTAAGTAATAAGGCAAATAAATCACTTACAAACTCCCTATGTTCCCCCATCCATGATGTGGTTACTGTGGTTAAATTAAGCTAGTATTTTCCTCCTACTCAGCTGGGAAATGTCACCCAAGAGTGTCAATTAATCAAACTAAATCCTTCTGAAGGAAGAAAGCTTTGTGGTATTTGCAGATTCAGCTACTAGGTATAACAAAAGTGGCCCTGTAGCAACCATCGCATTGTGAGGCAAAGAAAATGGAAATGTTTGGGGAAAAAAATGTAATAGATGGCTTTGGAGTTTGGTAGCCTCTTCTATTTACATCTGAATTTCTATTTTCATTAAGAAGAACTTTTTTTTTTATAATAGCCACGTAGGCTAAGTCAGTGTTAAAACTTTCCTTTTGCTTCGGGGAGGAGCTGAAATATTTCACTCAGTACACAGCACATTCCTGATTTCCAGATCTGTGCCAAGCAAATTTTCTTTTTCAACCTGTTGGTTAGGGAGAGAACTATGTCATTAATCCACGAAGGCAAATTGTCTGCTGAATTATGAAGTGGGAAACAGAAAATTGTTTCCCCTGTGGTTTCAGAACAGCTCCCCCTAAGCTGGCTCCATACAACACTGAGCCGACTCCGTTCCCTCCGTGGACTCAGCGGCCACCCAGCACCACGTCTATAGGATCTCAGTGGTGTTAGAGCTGGAGCCTGCTGACCAAGGAAAGACAATAGGGGGGTTTTCAGCCCTCTGCAACCTGTAACCACTTCCCATTGACAGGAGGAGCAGGTTCCCACAAACTGCTGTGGCTAAAAATTTAGGATACTACCAGATAAACTGGGCAAGAGGACTGACTGAGCCAGGAGTGAAACTGCATCGGCATTTTTAAATACACACTTAAGTAATAAGGATAACACCATATAAAGACGTCAATGACATTATACATCCTGAATTGGCAATAATGGGTAGTAAACTCTCAATGACCATTCTACCACCTCTTGCTAGACTGAAATCGTTCAGGGTTTCCTCAGCAGTGGGTCCAATGAATGGTTCTGAATTACGGTAACTGTGCTTCAATGTAGATTATAATGTGTATTAAGACACATCTGTTTCCCTGTGCCTGGTTCTCTGACCAAATCTTCAGCTGACCTGGTTCCCAAGTGGAGCCCCGGACATTGGGTAACCTGTTTACTTGAGGTGGAACATCTTTGACAAGACCTATTCTGCATGCGGAGTTGGTGTTTCTCAAGTCCAGCCCCCTGACACCCAGAGTTGTCCAGTCTTCCGTTGACCACTTTGTCCAGGCCGAAGTCCCTCCCAACAAACTCAGAAGGGCAGTTCTTGGGATGTCAGGCTCCCTTCCCGGGTGTTCCTTACTTTGATTCATCTATTTTCCTCTTTCCCTCTCGTATAGCCAACTGTCGGTTTCTTTTTCTAAATATTCTCAACCAAAGAAAGTTGCAATGTGAATATGTAGCAACCAAAGTAAAAATATGCATATTGGATTCAATGTATAGAACTTCCATTAGCTGAATGGGAATAAATGTACTTGGACTTGCAAAGTATCTTTCTCCAAAGGAAAAAGGAGCAATTGCATTCTTCAGAATGAGAAGGGTTCCAAACTCAGCTCCAAAGACAGGCAGAGGTGAGCACAAAAACCTGAGGTACAAGGTGTTGCAGAACTCAGCAGTAAAACCATTTCAACGTCTACATTCAAGTAAGTATAGAACCACAGTATAGAAATATACATGAGTACAGAACCAAAGTCCTAAATAAAATGTCAGTTCCAGGAATTCCTGGTCCTTTCTGTATTAGGAAGTCTCTAATTGTTATGTCTCCTCCCCTTACTCCTCCCAGTAATGGCAAACAGATTTTATTCTAACACATACATACATTGTTTTCCTAATGACTTCCTAACCTTTTCTTTTTCTTTTCTTTTCTTACAGATTTTATTTATTCTTAGAGAGAGGGGAAGGGAGGGAGAAAGAAAGGGAAAGAAACATCAATCCGTTGCCTCCGGCTCAGGCCAACCCCGAATCACAGGTCTGTGCCCTGACCTGGAATTGAAAAGGTAACCTTTCACCGTGTGAGAAGACACGCAACCAACTGAGCTACACTGGTCAGGGCTTAACCTTTTCTTTAAAAAGAAAATCAACATTCAAAAAAAACCCCTCACATCTACTTCTTTTGTAGCAGCAGCATATAATGTGAAAATATGAAGACAAAAAAATAATTTAATTTCTCGGGTATACAGAATACTTAATCTTTGTACATGGAACTCTTGACTCACTACTTGTTAGAACTGGATTGACTAAGCATTCATCTTTAACTTTGGCTTTTACTTTAAAATAGGATTAACTACTTTTTATATTCCCAGTGATATAAAACAATTGAGGAAAGACAAGGAAATGCAAAGAGAGAAGTACCAGGAATGGGACATTATTAATTAGTTATTAATAATGGGGCATAATTCTCCCACGTCATCACCTGGAAGTGGAGGGGCATCTGGCCTGTGGATGTAAGAACATGCACCAGTTACCAGAATCCTCAAGGCTTTCTATGTGTTATTCATGGTTTAGACAAGCATCTGGACGAAAAAGTAATCTTACTATTTCCTTTGCCTTCACATAAAACTTCCTTTAAAGCCATGACAAGAATCCTGGGGTATCCAGCAATGACATTTTTTTATGCCTGCAAGTCTCTCAACTGTAGCTAAAACACATGGTATTAGTTCTTCCTAATACATTTGAATATCACTTTGTAGTTTGAAAAACACTTTTCTGTAAGTAGTTCTTATTTCGTTCCTGGGACCATTCCTCCTTCCTAGAGATCCTAAGCAAAAGCTTGGCTCCCACTTCTGAATCTTCCATTCTGCAAAACAAAAGTAAAACACTTCTCTCCTCTTTAAGCTTTTCACTGTGCTTTCCTGACCTTTAGGAAGAGGAACAACATCCCTGAACATCTGGCCACAATTCAGAAGCACAGGATGTGTGTGTCCTGCTACCAATACATTCAATCCAAGTTCTGCCCCTTCTACACCCATGAGCCATACAGCCACCATGCATCCTCAGAATGATGGGCCAATGGTCCAACACACTCTATTAATGAAGAAACAATTTGAGGTGAACCAGGCCCTGGCCAAGTAGCTCAGCTGGTTAGAGCATCGTCCCATTATGCTAAGGCTGCAGGTTTCATCCCCCGTCAGGGCACGTACAGGAATCAACCAATGAGTGCATCAGTAAGTGGGACAACAAATCGATATTCCTCTCTCTCTCTCTCTCTTCCTTCCTCTCGCTCCAAAATCAATAAAAATAACATAAATAGACTAGTTCTTCTAAAAAAAATAAATAAAAATAAAAATGGAGTTAACCAGAATGCTACAATCCTTTCGTAGTCAGATAAATGAGATTCTTATTTAAATTCCGTGGGTTGCAACATTATATCTATTAAATTAACTTATAAGGAAAAGGTATGAAAATGTTTTCCAAAAAATGTTATAGAAAAGATCCCATTTGGACCAGGAATAGAAGTTATAAAATGCCAGCAATGAACTTAATTAAAAATATAAAAGAACTGTGTAAGGAAAAGCATAATTAATTATCTTGAAGCTCCTAAAAGGAAGAGCTGATGGAAATGGTGGATAAAAAGAATCGGCTATAAAAATGTTTGCCTTCTCTCATGGCTCAGTAGAGTCCCTCCAACTGCAATCTAGGTTCTAAAGAAATTCTGTTCTGGAACTTTGACACTGACCCTAAATTTTATCTGAAAGAGTAAAGGAACATGAATTGCCAAGAACTCATTTTAAAAGGAATATGACTAGGGAGGTCTTGCCCAAACAAACACAAAACATTCCAAAACAAGAGTAATCATTCTAAAATCGCTGATGGAATTGGAAAGGGCCAGAAACATATTAGAGATGTAAACTTCGTATAGGATGAAGGCAGCATTTTAAAGCAGAGGATGAAGAATGCATTATTTAATAAACTATTTTTAGGACCATTTGGAAAAAGTTATGTGGTATGATCCCTCACACCAGAAAAATAAACTTCAGATGATAAAAGAAGCCAAATTTTAAGAAAATACATAAAAGTTGTAGAGAAAATAAGTATATGATTACGGTCACGTACCACTTAACAATGGCTTATGTTCTGAGAAATTCGTCATTAGGTGAGTTCGTCGGCGTGCAAGCACCCCCGCGTGCACTTACACAAACCTAGACAGCATGGCCTACTACACCTAGCCACACGTCTACGCTATATAGCATGGCCTATCATTCCCGGGCTACCAGCCTGTACAGAATGTTCACCGCACAAAACCTGAGATTAAATCACACACAAGAGAAATGGCGCAATCAAGAGATGCAGCAACTGTGAGCGGTATGAAGCTGTTTCCTGCATAACACAGCAAACTGAAATCCAGCGAACTTATTTTTTGTAAGGAGAAAGATTATATTCTAAAATAACAATTACAAGTTTAGTACAGCCCTGGCTGGTGTGGCTCAGTGGACTGAGTGCCAGCCTGTGAACCAAAAGGTCACGGGTCGAATCCCCAGTTCGGGGTGTGCAAGAGCCTCCTAGGTGATGCATCTCTCATGCATGCATGAATGTTTCTCTCCTCTTTCATCCTCCCTTCTCCTCTCTCTGAAAATAATTAAAACATTTTTAACGTACTACAATAAAGTAAACCAGTAATAATCATTGATCACTGGCATTATGAACTGTACATAATTGTAAGCACTACATATACTTTATACGATGGCAGAACCGTAGGTTTGTTCACACCAGCATCTCCACAAGCACATGAGTAATACATGGGGTTAGGACCTCCGGATGGCTGTGTCACTCGGAGGTAGGAACTTTGCAGCTCCATTATAATCTTATGGGAGCATCATCGTGTATCTGGTCCATCGCTGATGGAAATGTTATGTGGCTCATGACTGCATGTGATTTCCAGTAAGAAAGGCCATCTCGGAGAGACACGACAGAACCACTGCGCATGACGCAAGACCCACACCACTTTGGGTTTCACAGCTCTAGACAGCAGTGGCTCTCAGCCATCCCACGGTTCCCCGGAATCACTTGGAACCGTTGTGAAAAAGAGACCTCTGGGCCTCATTCCAAATCTGCTGAACCACCTGCCCAGGTGGAGGGGGACCCAGCCATGTTGTGGAGGCCTCTTGTCCAGGGTACAACACCAGAGTGGGGTGGGGGCAGGGGGATTCAGGTTGTAAGGTGGTCGCCAGCCTGCTGAAGCCCGGTCACGACTGAAGGCCCCCAGGTGCTGCTGTTCGCACAAACGTTCCTCTTTTGTGAGGTCCCCTGGGAACCAGCCTCCTTTTTACAGAAGTCAGTGGAATTAAACAAATACCCTCTCTATCTCCCTGCCACCCCTGTCAAACCCACCCCGCCAAACTTCGTAAGTCCAGCGGTTTGTTGCAACGTGGCAAAAGACATCCTGATCGGTGCGCATGTGGCGCTACTCCACATCATGGCAGAGGCAGCCATTCTCGGGTATCCCGGAGCAGTGACTCACAGCCGGGGCTGCTTTTAGGAACCACCCAGGAAGCTTTCAAAGTTATCCAGGTGGGTCTGAGACCCACCTGCAGAAACTCTGATTTCAGCTGGTCTAGGTTGGAGTCCAGGGACTGACATTATTTTAAAGCTCCACGGGTGCTTCTAAATTAGATTGAGACCACTGGCTAACGTCCAGAAACAACCCCTGCTCTCCCAAGTTGCACATCTTAAGGAGACAGAGAACCCTGTTGGTTCTCACACAAGGTAGACCCATGATGTACGAGGTAAGAGCATTTCAAATGAGATGCCATGCACATGCAGAAGAGGAAGGCTTGTCTGAGGGGATGGGGTTTGGTTAAACCCAGATCCAAAATGTTATCTAAGATCTGGTTATAGAGGGAGGGCATCCAGGCAGGAGAGGGAAAGTGGGATCATTTTCCTCCCATAATTTCTCATATGCGTGTGGGGGAGGGCAAAAAATGGAATTTATTTATAAAAACTGTGTGCTTATCCTTACATGTTTAAACTTCAGTCACCTTCAAAGTACTCTCCATTTGCTCAATAAACCTATGAAGACTTTTTTCCACTGCTCAAAACAGTGCACTCATTGATTTTGCTGCCTTTTAGTGCTTCTGCTGTTTTTTGTCTCACCTCTTCCACATTGACAAAAGGTTTCCCTTTGAGGATGTTTTTCATCTGGGGAAACAAAAAGAAGTTACTTGGGGCGAGATTTGGTGAATAGGGAGGATGGGGCACGAGGGTCACGCCGTTTTTGGTCAAAAACTGCTGAACGCTCTACACTGTGTGACTAAGTGTGCTCATAAATCACCCATCATGAAATGGGCAAATGCCTTGACAGACTCTTCAAAAAACAATTTCACTGGAAACGAATGCAGCCTCTCACAACAATGCCAGCTGGCCCACTGATACAGATGGGATCCTAGAACACTCATCTACTGAGGGAAGCCAGTACTACAAGAGGCCTGGCCTTCCATTAAATAATTCCAGGATTTTTGTTTCCCCCGCTGTGTGTGTGTGTGTGTGTGTGTGTGTGTGTGTGTGTCACACACATATTGAATATATATGCTTCTTTTTTTTCTTAAATCCTCGCCAAAGGATACATTTATTGATTTTACGGAGAGAGGAAAAAAAGAGAGGGAGACATTGATGTGAGAGAGAAACATCTATCAGTTGCCTCTCTACACACCTCGACTGGGGACCTAACCTAAAACGCAGGTACGTGCCCTGGCTGGGAATCAAACCCGCAACCTTACAATACATGGGACAGTGCTCCAACGAACTGAGCTACACTGGCCAGGACTGCTTCCTTTTTAATTCTACTTGCAATTATAACTCTAAGTAACAGAAGAATCTGTCATACTACAGATGAAATGGATGTAATCATATGGTTATTCTGCTTCTAGACAAGGCTGTGCTTCCGCTGGCCTAGGGGAAGGCAGAAATGGTCGTCTTTCCCCTACCCCCAGAATGCACTTCAAACAACCTACCATATACAAAAGGGTCAACCGAACTATTCAGAAAGTTCAAATGCAGTGAGCCTACTTTAAATTATCCAGCCAATTAGGAGGAGGAAGATGAGAAATTTTGCCAAGAATTTTTCAAATAGGCAGACTACGCTGCCCAGACTCAGTGAATACATTATTAATTTATGTCACTCTGGTGTTTCTCTTTGTCATTTGTTCCTCCCCAGACCAGCAGATATGAAAGGTTGAAGCTGGGCAGGTCAAGAAGAGGTGTGTCTGTTTTCTTAAAACATGTCTAGCCTTCCTCAATTGATTCTAATTTTCATGTTATTTCCTTAACAGGCAATGTGTAACTCAAAGACAATCTCTTAAAAGACTGAAGGTAAATGGTACAGTTTCCCTAAAGTTTAGAGAGCCAGGACCTGAACAAGTGGGTTAGAAAATGCAAATGCAATACCCGTACTGGGCATAGATGCCTCCAACTTTGGGGTGAGGCAGGAGGGCTGGGGGCGGTGCCTAGTACAGAACCTCAGCAGTGAGTGATAGGGCTGTGGCACTTTACCCGTCTCAATGATTGGATTCAAAGCATCCTATAATGTTCTTATTAATTCTCAAGGCAGCACCCTAGAATGCAAAATGTAAACTATTCTTGTTTCCTTTTTTTTAAAGAATGAAATTGAAGTGCAGAGAATTAAGTCATTAGTTCTACTTAGTTCCCGGAAACAATGAGAGAGGAAAGAAACCTTTCCCAATCACCAGGCAGGCTCCTGCCTCCCCCTCAGGGTGGAACAGGTCACCGGAGCTGCCTGAGGTGGCTCCTGACTCACCTTCACACCCTCCCAGAACATACCCTGAGTCACAGGGGCATTAACTTTTATTCACCACGATAGCACCTGGAGAAATCGACAATGGGGAGTTCCAAGAACTGAGCAGAAGAAAAAGCAGAGAGATAAAACTCAAAAGGACAAAGTTTGTAGCCATCATTCAACAAATCATAGATGACCAGAGGACACAGTACCTGTCCCCAAGGACCACAGGCATTCCTAGGGGGAGGAGGTACCTGTTCTACAGCTGAATGACCGGGAATGGGGAGGGCATACAGGAATGTGGAAAGGCCAAAGGAAAGGATGACAAATTCTGCAGAGTATAAAGGAATGTAAATTGTTTGACCTCAAGGGGCTTACACTCTATCTGGGTAGTATGACTTATACGTAGACAGCAATGCAAGATTACATATAGTTAAGTACCAAATAAATAACTTCAGGGCAATGGCTACAGATTTAAACTAGGAATGATTTCAGAGAGCTAAAGCAAAAGTTTCTAGGAAATGAGCCTTTATTTGGACCTCAAATGATTCCAATACATAGCTAAAAAGGGAAGGGAAGTACAGTCATGGAAAATGGGCTGCCCAAGTCATGTATTCCTGCTAGACTGTAAAACATCAACATGAGAATCAGCTCATTCATTCATTCAATCAATCAATCTTTATTGAGAACCTATTGTGTTCAGGCACTATGCCAGGAGCTAGTAGTGAGAACAAGGCGTCCAGATTCAGGCTGCTCTCGTGAAGGTTCCACATTCCAGAAGGACCACTGGAAAATAACAATCAGACAGAGGCAGCCTGGATTAGGTCTGTGACACTACCACACTTCGGGTGTTAGTCTGTCCTCAGTAAAAGCTGAGTTTCTGAGTAAGAGCAACAAGCCCAAAGCTGTATGCTAGCGGGACGGTGATTCCAGCAACGCTGTTTTTGTGAATTGTAGGGGATGAGAGTGAAGATCACTTCAGAAACTCTTGTGATGGTCCCAGTGGGAAACAGTGCAGATTCAGACTAGGGTGACAGCTGTGGAAAGGAAGGGAGAACGCTGTGAAGACGTACTCATGGGGCTTGCGAGCCAACAGGAGTCACAGTCTGGAATGGAAGAGAATGACAGACAAGGACCAGAATGTCTCCAGCCTAGGTGTCTGAGGGAATTCTAAAAAGAAAACCAGTTAGGGCAACTGCACTTTCTCCAGCCCCAGGACTGGAACGGTCTGGAGGTTGGTCTCTTTTCAATGCCCTTCTCTATTTTCATGCTATTGATATTCCCCTCGGGACCTCTTTCTTCCTTCTGCACCCAGACAAAATCTGCTCTTGGCTACTAGTTCACAGAGAGGTGTTACTAACTGACAAGCAAGCAGCATTTTTTCAAGAACAATGCAGTAGCTCAGAAGGATCGGCAATGGTAGAAAGCTTGGCATCAGCAGCAGCCATGGAAGAGACATTCTGGGACGAGAAATTTCCAAGCATGCAGTAGACAACGACCATGCCTCTATTTTAGGACTGCTGTGCCTCTATTTTAGGACTGCTGACTCCAGAATTGCCTGGGAGAAAACTTTCCCTCAATACCACTCCTGAGCTTTGCCCTGTCAGTTTTGTTTAGACAGCATAATTAGAGGTGATTGATTAGTGGCTGCATCCCTGAAAGTTCAGGATGCTTAGTTGCATCCCTGTCCTTGAAAGATGACATGTGGGAGGACAACTGTCAGACTTCCTCTGGAGACATGTCAGAGTCACGTTACCTTGCTTGGACCACAGTGTTCCTGTGCACTAGTGCCTTGCAATCAATCACCCGGGGATCTTGTTAAAAGGAAGATTCAGAATCAGTAGGTCTTGGGTGCAGGCTGAGCTTCCGCAGCTGTGGTAGTATCCCAGGTGATGCCCGTGCTTCTAGCCTATGCACCCACAACTTGAATATGCATGTTCCTAGGAATAGACAGCTCCTCTCCAAAGCACACCTTAGATTCTGGTGATGCTGAACTTAACTCCCTCCTCTGCCACTTGTCAGATGGGAGACTTGGAGTAGGTCACCTAACTCATGTATGTTTTCCTTGACTGAAAACCAAGAAAAATTATACCTACCACTAAGGAGGTACAAATGCTGGATGATGCAGTGGGCCCCCAGTAACTGGTTTATCTGGACAGCAGATTCTGTTCTCTTCAATGGGGTGGAAAGCAGTTAAATTCACAGAAGCATACCACCCCCCACTGCAGGCGAAGGTCTCCGGGTGGAATTAGTGAGAACGCAAAGCACCGAACTCCCTCAGAAAGTGGAGAAGCCATTGAAATCCCTTTACCGTCGTGTAACCCTGCTTAATCACAAACATAGACAAAAATAGCATCATCCTGTATTCGTCTGAGTGATCCATAACATTAAGATCTACGTGACTTCCCAGCTCTGGAATTCCCAAACTCCAATTAACAAGGAAAGGAGGGCAGTATATGTAGATTTAACCAAAATCAGTATATTGAAACTTCTGCAACCTTCACATTTCCCCTTCCCAAAAGTCAGACTCTCCCTGCACTAAGAATGACTATCCCAGTGTTATAAAACTATTTGATCTAAAACGTGTCATTGACACTCACCTTGTAAAAATACATTTTCTACATGAACCAGAATAGTCTTATACTTGGAATTCTTTGTCCTAGGTAAAGAAACAAACCTTGCCCACATTGCTACATTTTGAAAAGCAAACCACAGCTCTGTAAATGCAGTTTTTGTGAGGCTAACTATCAACATTCCCTTGCATGCATTAACCTTTTAACCCCCAAAACTAAGGTATGTGAGCCAAGTGAACATAACTTCAGAAACACCAGCTCCAAAATAATGTACAGTTTGTTGTATAGAGTGTATATAATCTTTTTTAACCCTCTCCCTTTCTCTCACTTTCTCCACCCCACACCCAGAAAAACTCCTGTTTAGAGAAAGCCACACCTATCACTAGGCTAACCACCATTTCAAAAAAAAAAAAAAAAACATTAAGAACACACTTTAAGAGCTATTCAAAACCAAAAAGAAATGTCCACAGAGTGGGAAGAAGTCTTGCTTTCAATGCAAATGAAGCTACTGGAATTTGAGGGGCAGAATCAACAAAACAATTAAGCTCTTAGCACGTCTCCCTGGAGGTCATCCGGCCTTCTGAGGAGAGCAAAACCAGATCTCACTTGGGCAGGTGAGTGGTTATGCTGCTTAGGGTAAAACATGGGCCATCCATCCGGAAATTTTACATTCTGAAGTTCCACATAGCTGAGCAAGGAAATCCTTCTTATTGATCTTTCTATCTTCTTATCTTCTTATCTGGGCGGGGGGGCCACAGTGGAAAAAAGCCTTAAAGTGGGGTCACAGGTCACAACTGATATGGAAGTGTTCCTTGTGGTGTTGCAAACTTTTCATTGAAAAGGGTCCTGGGGAATTTTGTTTTCATTTTGCCTGGAGACCTGCACCTCCCTTCAGGGAATAAACTGGGATTCATTGGGTGGCTTCGGGCAGTCACTTAGCCTCACCACGTCTCAGTGGCAGGAGGGTTAGAAGAAAAGGGAGTGAGTAGAAGCCACCGCAGCCCACCACCACCCTGCCCCCAGCTTCCCTCTGCAGTGTCTGCCTTCTGCAGGAGCTGAGCTGAATTTGCTATTATCCTGTTCTATTAAAAGAAAACTCAAAAGGAAGCCCTCCTGGTTTTATCTGAGGGGGCTATTTTTATCTTTGAAAAACATTTCCAGTTTACAATTAGTTAACTGCCTACTTCACTCCACCCACTCTCATCAATCACTCATTCACTGGAGGCTGTGATGCGACAACCCAGTTGCATCGGAAGGTTTTCCGGCTTCCCTGGAGGAGTTTGGTTCAATTCAGCTAAGTCCCACGTGACAGACACTGCACTAAGTGACGGAAACACACAAAAAACGAGCACAACCAAGTGTCCCCTTTAGCAGTTTACAGCCTACTAACACCAAATAATAAGCAAGTGTGTAATGAATTGGTATCACTCGAAAGCCTCCCATTGGCAGAAGGACCCAACTTACCTCGCCTGTCCCAACTCCTCCCTTCCTGGTCTGCAAGTCACTCAAAATCTCTCACGGAAAATGTTCTAACTGAAGGCCACACATACCTTCTGACCGCCCCCCACCCCACCCCAAGTTACCTGGACTTTCCTCCTCCCCTCTTGCCTCACCTTGGAGGCCATTCCTTTTACAGGAGAGCTCAGACTACCCTCACCCCATCCACCCGGAGCCGAGCTTGGAAAACTTTCTCCAAAAAGCTCCCAAAGTGCAAATCTGCCCATTTTGTCAGTTGATGAGTTCCAGTACAAATATTTCCCAAAGAAAGTTTGAATTTAACAGTATTTAGATTGCCTGTGAATTTTAACCCTGTCCTCCAAAACCACATACAATAAAAAAAAGATCAAAAACTCCGCTTCAATTCTCTCAGTTCCTTGTTCCATCTATTATTCTGCCTATTTCTTAAACATCCATACCTGTGAAAATCACTGGCAACACAGACAGTAGATTCCCAGTTTTCTGGGAGAACTTTCTTCACAGATTGTGAAAGCGTTGTGGTGGGGGTGGGGACCTGGGGTCAACGGCACAGCCCCATGATGAGTGAAGAAAGGGCAGGCTGATTCCCCCACCTTTCGTGACAGAGTGGCTTGGCTTTCAGCTGCCCTTTTAAGCATCTTTATCCTTCTCTCTGTCCTCACCATTCCATCTCTCCGCAGGGCAGGCTGAATGCAGTGAGGAGTGACACCTGCATCAGATGACCTCATTCCCACTAAAATCAAAGGCTCCGGTGACATTTGAATCACAGTGCACTTTAACTGATCAACTAACTCCTCACCTGTTTCTTTCCATTAGCGGAGCAATCAAGAACAGCAGGTTATTGGAGCGGGTTCTCAGAGTTTTTCTTTTGGTCGGAAGTTCAGTACTTTATTGTGTCCCCCAGTAGAGGGACCTATGGAGTGTTAAAGGAGGCATACTCACACAGCAGAAGGAAATACATGCACTGTTTCCTCCAGGATGCGTCAACTAGTTCTGTATACCTGGTATGGCAAGTCACAATAAGGGGGCAGAGGGTGGGATATAAAAATAACAGGAAAGGACTCTACTTGAAAAGTAACTGACTGATCAGAAGGGAAGATGAAATGGGCATAAACAATCATTAAAGTTTTTGCACCTAAAGAGCCATTTAAGACAACTTCCAACTATGAGACTCAAGAAAGTGCAATTGGGTCTGGCCCACAAGGAGAATTAGACTGTGGAAAAGGGGGGTTGGGGAGAGAATTGATGGGGACCAGATGTCAGCCGAGGTGAGAACACCCAGGCCTGTAAGGGGCACAGCAAGTAGCTGAACTTGGCCAGATGATGTAGGTGAGAGACAAAGCAAAAATGAGTGTTGAAGAGCTGAAATCCAAAGGACTCAGTGGGTGGTGGAACCTTGCAATTCACTACATCTCCTATCTACAGTATATAAAACACACCTTTACCAACTGATGCTAAATACAAGTGCTGAAAAAAATGAAAACTTTGATTCATAGCCCGGAAGAGAACAGGAACTTATTGTCTCTGCAGAGCAGGTAACGCCCGACACACTGGCGCGCCAAACTCACTGCAGAGGTGCTAACCAGGGGTCCATGGAGGAGGAGAAGAGGGACTGCCTTCTTCTGGCAGCCTTAATTATATGTCCTCACTCCTGAACAGGTGCAAACTGTGTTTCCTGCTTTCTCTGACCCTCCTATTCATCCCCCTAGCTTCTAGAAGGACAAAAGCCTTGTGGGAAAGGAACAGAATGCTAGGTAGACAGACAGAGGCTTGCAGCAAGGGAGACAAACAGCTGGAAGCAAGAGACTATCCCAGTTCCATTTTCCCTACATCCCAAGCCCTAGTCCGCAGCCCAGCAATTTCCTTCTTATTATGTGTCCTCAATAAGTAAATACTAATTTTATAATTAATAACAATGAATCCCTACCAGGGAAGTGAGATTTTAATTATTTACAAAGTCAAAACATTATGCCCTTGATTTATATTTGAAGTCTGTAGTAGATGTATTTCTCTCTGTGATCACAGGAGAATATAAAAAACATAAATATAAGATGAATGCTGTGACTATTTTTATGCTTTATTATTGTTCTGAAAAATCAAGTTAGTTGTCAACAAATAGTACCTAGCACCACCTCATTATAACTTATATTGGTTGAGTGTCTCTGGGAATCTTACAAAAAATTATTTTCACTTACTACTTTCAACCTCCTTTCTAATGCTTTATTATGTGTGATTTTCAAACACTGACAATAAAACCATGTTGAGACTTCTGGCCAAGACGGAGGAGTGGGTAGATACACTGTGCCTCCTTGCACAATCAAAAGAAGGACAACGACAAATTTAAAAACAAAAAACAACCAGAACTGACAGAAAATCAAACTGTATAGAAGTCTGACAACCAAGGAGTTAAAGAAGAAACATTCATCCAGACCAGTTGGAGGGGCAGGGCAGAGACGGGGAAATAAAGCCTCAAAACCTCTGGCTAAAAACATCTGTGGGGGTTGCAGCGGGGGGAGAAAATCCCAAACTCACAGAACAGTTCATTGCAGACACCCACAGGGTCCTAGACCATACACAAATACACCCACCTGGGAATCAGCACGAGAAGGGCCCAACTTGCTTGTGGGTAACAGGGGAAGTGACTAAAGGTGAGGCAAGATCTGAGCAAGTGGCATGTTCCTTTTTGGACCCCTCCCCCACATACAGTGTCACAGTGCAGTGACATGGGTTGCCCCACAATGGCGGACACCTAAAGCTCCGCCCCTAACAATGTAACAGGTACACCAAGACAAAAAAATATATATATATATATATATATATATATATATATATATATATATATGGCCCAAATGAAAGACTAGATCAAAGCTCCAAAAACAGAGGTAGTCAATCTATTAGATGCAGAGTTCAAAGCACTGGTAATCAGAATGCTCACAGAAATGGTTGAGTATGGTCGCATAATAGACGAAGAAGTGAAGGCTAGGCAAAGTGAAATAAAGAAAAACATACAGGGAACCAACAGTGAAGAGAAGGAAACGGGGACTCAAGTCAAAAATTTGGAATAGAAGGATTCAGAAATAAACATTCAACCAGAACAATATGAAGAAACAAGAATTCAAAAAAATGAGGAGAGGCTTAGGAACCTCTGGGACAACTTTAAACATTCCAACATACAAATCAAAGGGGTGCCAGAAGGAGAAGAGGAATAGCAAGAAATTGAAAACTTAATGGAAAAAATAATGGAGAACTTCCCCAATCTGACAAAGGAAATAGACTTCCAGGAAGTCCAGGAAGCTCAGAGAGTCCCAAAGAAGTTGGACCCAAGGAAGAACACACCAAGGCACATCATAACTAAATTACCCAAGATGAAAGATAAGGAGAGAATCTTAAAAGCAACAAGAGAAAAGGAGACAATTACCTACAAAGTCACTCCCATAAAGACTATCAGCTGATTTCTCAAAAGAAACCTTGCAGGCAAGGAGGGGCTGGAAAGAAGTATTTGAAGTCATGAAAGGCAAGGACCTACATCCAAGATTACTCTATCCAGCAAAGCTATCATCTAGAATGGGAGGGCAGATAAAGTGCTTCCCAGATAAGGTCAAGTTAAAGGAGTTCATCATCACCAAGCCCTTATTATATGAAATGTTAAAGGGACTTATCTAAGAAAAAGAAGGTGATCAAAACTATGAACAGTAAAATGTCAACAAACTCACAACTATCAACAACCGAACCTAAAAAAAAACCCAAAAATGAACTAAGCAAACAACTAGAACAGGAACAGATTCACAGAAATGGAGATCACACGAAGGGTTATCAGCGGGGTGGGGGAGGGGGGGAATGGGGAAAAAGGTACAGGGGGTAAGAAGCATAAATGTTAGGTACAAAATAGACAGGGCAAGGTTAAGAATAGTATGGGAAGTGAAGAAGCCAAAGATCTTATATGTACGACCCATGGACGTGTACTAAGGAGGAGGGATGCTAGACAGAAGGGTGGTGCAGGGCAGAGGGAGAAAAGGGTAGAAAAAAAATGGAGCAACTGTAAAGCATAATCAATAAAATGTATTTTAAAAAATAAAAGCAGGTTGAAGACCAAGATTCCTGGACTGTGTGTCAAGGGACTTGTATTCTATTGCCAACTCTTCTATGACCTTTCCAGGTGAGCTTAATTAGGCTACTTAAATTCTTGGGACCCTCGAGAGTCACAGGAAGGCCATGGACCGCACCAGGGATTTATGAATCTTCTTTCCAGGAAAATATGCACATGTGAATGCAGATGCACACTTCAGCTTAAAATTTCACAGAAACCCTAAAGCAGTCTCCAGAGTATTTCCCATCTTGGCATTCTATGTTCAAGGTATCTGACCACCGAAAGAAACAAGTATTATGTGCATAGCTGTCACCATGATACACGTAGGTATAAGAAGGAAGGAAGAGATTAAAAACCACAAACTGGTTCTACCAATCATCCCTAGAGACAGTGCCTGAGCAGAGCTGGGACTGTAGGGTGGGGACAACCACCGCTGTCCTGCACCCCAAGACAACAGATGTCAAGATATCACTGCCAGAAACTCCTATGAATGAGACTGGACCAAGCTTTACGAAGCACACCTTATTAAGAAGTCTACATTATTCTGTGAGACAAAGCCTCTACTGTTAAAAGTCAAAGGGAAGTTACTTGCTTTGATTCTCTGAGACACACCCCTTTTTCCTGCCCAAAGAATAGTTAGCGCCAAGAGCTGAGTTTTGCTTTATTTCAAAGCCAATGTAACATACCTAGGATTTGCTTCAAAATAAATCAAGGGAAGTCAAGAAGAGAGGAAACAAAGCTGGACAAATTAGACAACCTAAAAGAAAAGGATAATTTCTGCAAATATACCACCTACCAAGACTGAATCATGAAGAAACAGAAAATCTGAACAGACCAAATACTAGAAAGGAGATTGAATCACTAACCAAAAACCTCCCAACAAAGAAAGGCCAGGACCAGATGGCTCCATTGGTAAATTCTACCAAATATTTAAAGAAGAATTAATGCCAATCCTTCTCAAACTGTTCCAAAAATAGAAGAGGAGGAAATACTTCCGACCTCATTTTACAAGGCCAGCACTACCCTGATGCCAAAACCAGACAAGCACACTGCAAGAAATCACAGGTCAAAATCTCTGATGAACATATATACAAAAGTCCTCAACAAAACATTAGCAAACCAAATTCAATAATACACTGAGAGGATCAAGTGGGATTTATTCCAGGGATGCAAGGTTGGTTCAACACTCACAAATCAATTAATGTGATATGCTACATAACAAAATGGAGGAAACAAGATTGGCCATGAGTTTTGATTTGTCAAACTTAGGGGATGAGTTTTCAACCCATTTGTCTAGTTTTAATTTTTTTTTTTTTTAATTTAAAAAGTGAGAGCCACGCTCTAACTGGTGTGGCTGTGTGGGCTGGGCATCTCTCCGTGAACCGAAAGGTCACTGGTTCAATTTCCAGTCAGGACACATGCCTGAGTGGTGGGCCAGGTCCCTGGTTGGGGGCTCTTAGGAGAGAAAACCAATCGATGTTTCTCTACCTCTCTCTTTCCCTCCCTTCCCCCTCTCTAAAACTGAATAAATAAAATCTTTTTTAAAAAAGAAGTGAGAAGTAGAAAGTCAAAGTGAAAGATCCATAGGTTAATGGAGTTTTCGAGACCTAAGCACAAAGCTAAATTAATCCAGCTCAATTTACATCTTGTTGAGGAGCCCACAGATAGCACAGTGTGTGGCTCCCAAAATATGGAATTGACACAGTGTTATTTTGGGAAGCATCTTACAGTCCAAAAGGCATGACTTTCAACCAAGACAAAAAAAGTATTTTTGTGTATGAGAGAAATGCCTTCCTCCGCACGCACAGCTCTGTGCTGGCTGAAAAGGCAGAGTTAGGCAACAGGCAGTACCGTCCCCACCTGTTCTGATGGTATTATTCCACCCTGGGGTCCAACAGGCCATCTAGCCCAGTCGTGTTTGGCCATGATTCACAGCTTTCAGTCTGGACTTAATTGTAAAATACTTGTTATTTTCACAAAACTTCCACTAACAGGTAGGAGTGATTTTTCTTCTTGTTAGCTTCTGCTTTTACTTTTCCCCCCAACAAAAATAGCAATTTAAAAATCATACTGAGTCTCCCTTCTGGAAAAAAACTCCTGCAGTTCCAATTCCTCATGCTTTGAGAAAATAGCAGTGGACGCAGCAAGAGCCATGGAGGCTTCAGTCACACACAGGGGCTCAGAGGGTCAGCCAGGGAAAACAGGTGCTGCCACTCAATCTAGTCCCGCTTCAATGTATTCGCCCCACTGAGGCAAGCTGAAGGAGATGGTTGGGGGTGGAGAACTGAATCTGAGCCCCCTGGCAGTCCTCACCCATGTGATTTGCTTTGGCCAACAGGACAACAGCAAGCACAATGCCAGCAGAGGTTTAAAACATGCTTATTCACTGGGACTTGCCTTCTCTGTTGCTGTGCTTGGGAACCCTGTAACCACCACTATATAAACAAGCCAGGACTAGCCTGTTGTGAAAAGAGATACATGGCCAAGTCATCTCTGCTGCCCCAGATGAAATTGTGCCAACTATCAGACATGTGAGGTCATCTCCCGTCCCTGGCCAAGCTACCAGCTGACCTCAGGGATCTGATGAGCCAGTCCAGCCAGAACTGTCCAGCCGATGCATAAACTCATAAGAAATAATAGATGTTTGTTATTTAAGCACCAAGTTTGGATGGTTTGTTGTACCAAAGGTTAACAGACACTACAGGGTAAGAACAGGTGACTGAGTGTTGGGGGCCACCCTGCCTGGTCTCAGGAAGCTGTGACCCCCTGTGACTTAGGCTGAGCGAGAGACCTCCGGATCAGGAGCCACTAAGGAGACAAAACTTATTCCCCTGGCATGAATGCTACCTGTTCTGTGTCTGGCCTTTAATGCTAGATCAGTTACCAATGACGGGTAAGACTCCTCAAAGGGAGGGGCAACCTAAGCCAGGTTCTGATCTCGTAAAGGCCTCTGTGGAATAAGACTCACGAGACTGTGGAAATAAACGGGCTGTGGAAAGGAAGAGGTGATCGGCATCTACCCCTGCCCCCTCTTAGCCTGAGTCTTTGTACTCAGTTGTGAGAAATCCAAGCCTCCTTGCTGCCTGTCTCCAGCCCTTCCCAGGGCTTATTTAGCAAACAGCCTAAGGAAGGGGCAGCTCAGACTGGAGAGGGTGGAGAATGGGGTAATCAGGCCTGGGACAAAGAATATGCAAGATCCTGTGAGATCTGTTTGCTGGAGGATGTTATTAACTTGGAATTTGAAGGCACAGTCAGGAAACCTTTGAAACCTGTAGTCTTTTCAGATGATAAAACTCCAATCTCTGCCCGGAATCACAACAGAAACTCTGTTAACATCCTTGTAAGATACGTGTTCCCTTTGATCCCTTTTGCCAGACTGTCAATCCACAAGCTGTGTCTACTTTCTCAATAAAAACCCACTGGGACAAAGGAAGGGGCTCTTCCCCCTAGGGGGGTTTAGCCTGGAGCGGCTCAAAGAATTGGAGAGTGAGCGCTCCGTCTTTGACTTTCACTCAGAAAACTGTTTCTGTGCATGATTATTTCTATAGTGGGTTTATGCATGTCCATAGCCAGCTGGGAGAAGGCTGGGTCCTGCACGCAACAGCAAGTATGTTTAAGCGTGTCCATAGCCGGGAAAGCCGGGTTCTGCACGCTACAGCAAGGAGGTTTTTATGCGTGTCCATAGCCAGCCGGGAGAAGGCTGGGTTCTGCACGCGTCAATCAGATAGCCGGGTGTTTAAGCGAGGCTTGAAAATCGCTACAACTGAGAGACACAAAAATGTAGTGAACCTCCTGGGGCGCAGTCACTAATGACACTTTACATAGCACTCAATGGGACACAACCATTGGATCCATTGTATTAAACTCTCAATAAAACAATGTGACGTAGATCCAAAACTGAACTAATATAAACTGAATATAAACTGAACTAATATAAAACTGAACACGCTCCCTAATATTCATCTCAAGACAATGATTGCTACAACTTTCGGAAGAATATTGCATGGGCTTGGGAAGTTTATAAACCACCTAAAATTATATGAAGAATGTATGTCTATGCATTTTTTCTTCTTAATTAGAAAAAGACGTTAAAATTATGAAGAATAACATAAATGTCTGTTTATCAGTCCAGAATTAATGATATTATTTTATCATACGTGCTTTGGTTTGTTTAATATGTAAAGCAAATAAAACATTACTGATAACATTAAAGTTAGTCCACCAACTGGTCCTTTTCCTTTCCCCCTTCCCCCTTCAGCAGCTTGAACTGGGTACCCTTCCAGTCCATTGATTTATATTTTGAAAAGAACATACATGTAAATATATACATACATGACTACATATTCCCAAACAATATGTACAGTCTTGTTACATGTTTTTAAATTATTTTTTATAGTTTTTCTATTTAATTTTTTTTAATTACAGTTTACACGCAATAAGATTTTGTATTAATTTCAGGTGTACAGCATAGCGGTTAGACAGTCCTGTACTTTACAAAGGGTTCCCCCGATATTTCCAGTACTCACCTGGCACCATACGTAGTATTACCCTGTTGTTGACTGCATTCCCTATGCTGTGCTTGACATCCCCATGACTACTTTGTAACTACCTATCTGTACTTCTTAACCCATTCTTTGTTTTTACCCAGTCTCCCAACCCCCTCCCCTAAATTTTTTCTGAAATGGCTTTACATTATATATATATCTTTCTACAACTTGCTTCTCCATACTACCTTTGTGACATCTATTCCTATTGATATTCTAGTTCATTGTCATGCCTTTATGCATTTCTTTACTAATGGACCTTTAGATTACTCCTTTTCACCTGTTTTGCTATTACAGACACTGCTAAGGAACAGGTCAACAGCTTCCAACATGTTTTCAGAGGACCCCAGGACACCTGCAAATATTAGGAACCTCTGCCAATCTGATGGAGAAAGACCAATTGCCATCACTTTGCACCCATGTTTCTGCATGAGCACATTACCAAGTCTTAGAGGAAGCTGCCTTTACACCCTGAAACAGCTGAACAGATACAACTACATTCAAATCCAAAATCTCCTATCACAAAAGTCTGCCTGTAATTGGGAACACACAAAAAACAACTTTATGTTTTTGTTGTTGTTGAAAATTAGCTTTAGAGCCACACAGTGAAACCATCCAAAACGTGGTGATCCATGGTAAAGCTTGGTTCTATGCTTTCCTGTTACCCAGTGATATTATGCGAAATTGCCTTCAACATCAAATGCCAGTCATGCCAATTAAATTACTAAAAAACTATAAAAAAGTTTAAAAAATAAATTTAAAAAGTAAATGACTAAGAGACTAATGATATATTTAGTTTTTTCCTTTGTCTTCTGTCATGTATACACGGACTAAAGGGCTGAGGTTCTTCTGGTTATTTCATTTCCCTTGTTTTCTTTCTTTTAAACCTAATTGAAATCAGGGAGCTTCCTAGCATGACTTTTATTCATGCTTCCTCCCAGTGTGATATCATCTGGTCCCAAAACTGTGATCTGCAAAACCCTAGAACAAAGAAATTACAACCTGGACCATTACTTGTCATAATAGACAATGTTCTTAGGTCTAAATTATCCCATCCTCTTATTATGGAGTAAAATTAGCTCAAATAAATGATTTTTTTAAAAAATTAACCTTGCCTACCCTCAGGAGTACGTGAAATGATGGAGTGTTAATACAGATACTTGGGCTCAGGAATTTCAAACTTGGAAATAATCAAGTGCTTTCAAACAAGCACCAAGTTAGCAGACGTGGTTCATGAGATACAAGCTGTATGGCCCTGAGCGACTCTTCCTCGCCATGCTTTTTTTAAATTAAAAAACCTATAAAAATGGCAAGAAAAATGATCCTTGGTACAAGAGTGAAATGAAATCACTTGCATGAAAGCCTCCTGTTACGATTTCCCCACTAGACTGTGAGCCCGTCATTAGCAGAGGCAGTACTAAATTTACCTTGGATTTCCCGGCGGCTGCCACCACATTTGGCAAGAATGCCTACATATGAAGCATGTAGGCTAACCTCCTTGGCAATGTCTATGTCTTCTCTACTTCAGGGATCAAAGTTCTCCATCTCCAACTATTCGCATTCTCTGACAAGATCTCTCATATTTGCCAGGTTGGAGCCAGAGGCCTAAGCACCCACTGGTGTCACACATTCACATACCAACACCATGATCTAGGGGCAACACCACCAGTTCCCACCTTGGGGCCAGGACCTGGGAGTGTGTAGTGCACCCCGCGCCTGCCTGTCCTGCTCCAGACTCTGTACCCAAGCCAGGCTGCACGTCTAAGGAGTGACAGAATGCTGAGCATCAGACAATGACGCTGTACGAAACAGGAGGTCTCTGTTTTTCTGACCCAGATTGGGCAATCAGGTGACGTGGGATTATTACACTGCCACCAAAATATGATAAGTATGCTTAACAAGGAAAGGGACTTATAAGTGGGAAAATACAGAGCACAAATTGTATATTTGCACCATAATTACAATACATAAAATGATGTGTATTTTGGATAGACTAGAAGAAAACCCAAAGACGTGGAAATAATACGATTAGGGTAGTATTGTTATGGGTGAATAATTCTAAATTTACTTCTTTAATCTTTCTAGTTAAGATAATAATGAATCAAAAATAAGTACCAACCTTCTAGCTCCACGCAGGCTTTTTTGGATGGTCCTGTAAAGAAAATTACCTGGTCGTGTCTAGACTCTAAGAAAATAGACTCTAATCCACCATCAAGGTTTGGTGGGAAAGCCTGATTAGATTGTGATCAGAAAATCTGGATTCTGGCACCAGCTCAGCAAAACCTAGCTCAGCTCTGAGACTGGAAGTCATCTAACCCCTCTAGATCTCTGTGAAGTCAAACAAAAGGATTTAGGACAGAATTCTTAAACTTTCTTCTGGGCTCCCTACAGTGCAGCACGGGGTTCTGAAGTCCTGTGACGGAATTTTTAACAAACACATCAGACCTCAGGACATGCAAGAGAGCATGGCCCCTGCAGAGTAGTTCTTACACTGACTCCTGGAAGGAGCCACCTCCTCTTTGGCCTCCACGGCCCGTTCCACACTATACTGCACATCCTTTGTAGGGCCCCTTTTTCCTCCGTTGAGGCAGAACGTAAGTTCTAGAACAGCTCAGAGGAACCGGGTGCTAGTTCTGGTGAGTAAGATGGGTGATCGGGCTGAACACAAACATTTTAGGTCATAAAGGAAATTTAAAAAAAAGGTTTTTAAAAAATGACCATTCTAAAGCACTTTGAACAATGTTAATGACGCTGTTCCCACGGTGGCAGCTCGGAAGGCTGGGCTGACAGATGTACAGTGTAAGTTCCACAGCTGGCCACAGCCAATGTCACTATTTTAGGGAAAACTCTCAGAGTTCCATTTCTCTCAAGTGCGGCTGTCATAAAGATATGTAAAAAAACAAAATACTCTGCTAGGATGCCCAAAAACCTTTCATCTCTGCCAAAATAAATTCTGAGGTTGAAATTCAAAACATAATTTGTTTACCATTATTACAGAATGTGCTTATAAGGCTGAGATTTTTTTTGGAGATGTTTATTTTTAATACCTTTGGCATTTAACCTTTAACCCCTTATTTGCTCTGTAAATATTTAGTCTCAGCAAGGTAAAAAAAAAAAGTTAAAAACTCACCAAGGAGAAACTCATTTTAATCGCATATTAATAAGAACGTAAGTTGCCCCATCTTTGTCAAAACAAAATAGCAGGTGACTCAGACTCAGAAATCCACGGCGGTACATACTTTCTATAGATCCCATTATGAAGCTCGTAACACCTTGTACTTGTATAGAGGTTTCAAAACATTTCTACTTTTTGAAGCTGATGAAAAAGGCCTTCGTAAGTTCCCACTAGGTAATAAGATTCGATCCTTTCCTCATCAGGAAATGCAAAGTACGACACGTTCTCCTTCACCGAGTTCATGGCATTGACGTTAAATACAGGAGCAAAAGGTTACACTCCAAGTCATATTTACCAAACTGTTTAGCATCTAGCCCCAGGAATAACCTTTGAAATAGACTTTGAATTCATGAGATTCAGCTGGGAAAGGACCAAGAAAAGAGGTGCCTTATATAATATTGGTGGGCAGGGTGTATTTTCACTGGAGGAGAGAGTTGATGGGTTAAGCAAGAGAAGTTCAATTTATAGCCACCACTCACAAAACTATCTCACTGGTGTTTAGATAGCTCCAAATAGTAGCAGCTGGATACTAATTTCCCCTGTTTAATACCTCAGAGATTCCACGGACCTTGGCACTAATTGGCTCTCTTAAGGGAAACCCAGCGGGAAGGTGTTGATTTATCAATAAAAATCTAACAGCGTTGCTGGCTACGCGGCTAAAGTTTAGACATTCCTGCTGGTGAGAGAAAGGAAGGAAGTGCAGCGGTCCGCAGGCCACCACTCTGAGCTTTACAATGGAATGGCTGCAACAGCTGACCTGTAGGTGTTTGTTTGGCCTCTCCATGATGATCGGAAGAACACTTTGAAAAATTAGCCGGTCTGGTATAAAAATCTGGATATTCAGCTTCTCTTAAAAAAAAAAGACAACTTGGTTATACAGTCGATGTAACCATGGCCAAGGGTCAAGTAATGGTGCCTGTTTAGATGGGGCATATGTTCCATATTTACTCCCCAGAGGCCAACCTCACTCCATCAAAACCTATCCCGACCTCCCTAGACATTTGAGTTTGCAACCACTGATAGAGCTGAAATCCCAGGCAAAACAGTGGAGAAGATGTTTTGCAGCTTCTGCAAATGTCTGCTTGCTCCACTTTTCCATCCTCCATTCACTGCCCTGCTGGGCTTCCACCCCTGCCCTGGGCTGGCCAAACAGTTGCCACCAGGCTGGTCCACCCACAACCGCCCCTAGAACATGTCCTAGACTCCAGATCTTTCCCTCACCCCTCTGCCTCCATCAGAACTTTTCTGTACTTTATCCTGTTCCTTTCTGGTTTTGTTGTGTCTTATTGTGTTGTTTTGGCCAGGAAACTACTTAGCAGTCTGATAAACTAATCAGTGGGAGTGGACTAGGTTACCTTCCCAGAAAATATATTTGAAATGGATTCCAGACTTTCTAAATACATGTCATGCCTTCAAGACCCAAAGGATCTTGTCTAAACTTTATCTACCTTGTAGTCAGCTGTCCATCAGATCTAAGTCCGTAAGTCTATTTTTGTGTATTTTTATGTGTAATATTTTCAGATTACCCACAAGAAATATGCAAGTAAAGACAAGGGGACGTATCTTGAACATATTCTGAGGTGATGGCCAATTCATATTTACTTAAATATTTCCGTCTATCTAAGCCGCAGAAGACCTATGAATCATAATTTCTGAGTCCAAAGTACGCAGCAGAGTTATAACTTGGGTTCTAGTCCGTCAGCAGTACAAACTGCTGCAAAAGGAGGGCGTCCTTTGTGGATAATGAGAAAGCCAGAGTCTATGAAGGAAGCCTTAAAAATTTAAAACTTGACTTTAATTGAAGTCAAAACAGACTGTCAAACTCTCCTAACATACACAAAATTATAAAGACATCAGAGATTTTTTTCCAGTTCTTCAAGTCTCAAAA
This sequence comes from Tonatia bakeri, assembly GCA_004024845.1. NCBI lineage: Eukaryota > Metazoa > Chordata > Mammalia > Chiroptera > Phyllostomidae > Tonatia > Tonatia bakeri. The sequence continues at coordinate 21,738 of PVIA01002488.1, read as the reverse complement.
AAATTTCTATTGCCTGCTAGTGTTCTTCCTTCTGCAAAGATGGAGAAAAGTGTCCCAAAGTGAGTTTTCAGAAGGAAGATATCAGGTAAATATAAACTGTACACAGTATTCATAAATCAGAAAATGGAAATCTTCCTCGTGAGTCACAACTGAATGAGTCTTGGCTGGGCCTTGGGTACCTGTGGAGACCCTTCCTAACGGAGAGCTGCCAGACTTCCTAAAAGGCCATGAACAGAGAGAGAGACAGAGAGAGAGAAAGAGAGAGAGAGAGAGAGAGAGATCTCCACAGTACAGGTGCTCTCCCTACAGTCCAGCCAAGGGTCTGATCAATTCTATTCTCCAAGCTAACCCTCAGCCACACCCACATAAAGCAATGCCCCTTCTCTTCCGCTTCTAAGCAGCTGAAGGATGCAGCTGGGCAGACTCAGACAGATGTGAGGCCTCATTTGGCTTAAAGGGGTCTTATATAAACAGAAAACATCATAACTGAGGTTTCTGCCTATTTAAGAGGCTAATGCTCACCCTGATCTGTGTGGCTCAGTTGGATGGGGCATCATTCTGCAAAGCAAAAGATCATGGGCTCGATTCCCCATCAGGGCACATGCCTGGGTTGCAGGTTCAGACCCTATGGTGCAGTCCTGTAACAGAGGCAACCAGAGGGTGTTTCTCACCCTCTCTTTCTCCCTCCCTTCTCCTTTCTCTAAAAATAAATAAATATTTTTTTAAATAAAAAGACTAATGCTCTTTTGTAAGGCAACTTCACCTACACAACACACATATTTAATTTTTCAAGCCGGTGAAGAAATTATTTGTTAATTTTTGCCAAATTACTCTAGATCCAGTAGATCAAGCGAGGGCACATCTCCTATTTCAGGACAGCCAGCTGTTGCAACTTTTCTGTCAGGGAGTCCCGGCCTCAGCGGCCTGGTCTGATGCACGGATAAGTCTCTGGGCCGCCCACAGCACAGCCACCAGCGCTGCCGGCAGGGACGCCATCAGTAGGTCAGCCGCACTCTGTCCTCCCACACATGTGCCACACAGCTCTGGAGACCACAGTCTCCCTTCTCCTCCTCCTCTACATCCGTTGGCCGGACTGATCATCTACTTCAGCAGCAGTGGGGCCGAACGGAGCACCAAGGTCCCCGAGTCAGGAGACCAAGTGCCCTGGACTAGCTTTGAGTGCGCCCTGCATGAAAAATAAGTGAACTAAGGGCAAGTTAATTTTCTCAAGGTACCACTTGCTAAAGTATTTAAATCCAGAAAGATGCTTTAAACTCTTGACAAAAACACATTGATTCAGAAATATTGAACCATGGAAAATAATTACAGCAATCCTAAAGTACTAGGACTATCACATTGCTTAAGTTTAAGTGGCCAATTAGGCAGTGGCCCCATTAGGTAGCTCCGCCCAGACCACACGCTCAAGTGTAAGCAAAGGGTTCTTTATAGGGGTTCCAAGAATGATTCAGGACAGACTGATTCTTAAACCCTAAAACTAAAAGAGGAAATTTATTTAGAGATCAAGTGTCCTCTTAGGCCGGGGGCAAAGGTGATGTAATTCCTTTGAACAAACTCAGCACTAGGTCAAGTGCTGCTTTTGAGTTTTGCCTGTAGGTTCCGATGGGCCTTAGGCACTTGTCCCTCGGGCTGGTCACGCTGGATCGATTTTTGCAGGCGTGTTGTTCCGGTTCTCATTTTTACTCAGCTCTACCTTCACAGTCATTAAAAAACCGAACAAACCAGAAGAGGACCAGTTAGTTCATCCACCTAAGCAGGACTGTTTGAAAACCAAGCGCGGAAACGACGAAGTTTTGCAGTAGAACCTTATCTTTTTCCTTGTGATGGACTGCCAGTCGCTTCCAAATAGAGTCCTTGCTTTTGTGCTTCGGAAAGTAAAGTACAGCAACGCCCGAGGGACACAGTCAGGTTGTTGGGGGCGGGGGGCCGGGGGTGGGGCGTTGGGGCGAAGGAGGAAAAGTCAAAACGCGAGTCCGAGAAAAAGCCGGCCACTTCCAGGTATTCCCAAAGTGCCAACGGAAAAGGAACAAAAAACTCGACTTCCTCCCGTGCGAACCGCGCACCGTACACCCGAAAAGCGCCAGTCACCTCGCCCTGGGGAAGGGGTGGGAGTGGGGGTGGGGTGTTTACTTCGCCTCTAGGGCGCAAAGACCCTCCCGGCCAGCTCCGCTCCGGTCCAGGCCGGCGACGCTCCGGGCTGCCCTCGGTCACTTTCACTCCCGGCGCCTGCCCTCCGCCAGGTGGTCGCCCTACCTGGCGCGCCCGCCGGCCTTTGTGCTGCCCGTGCAGTCCCAGCCAGCGTGCCGAGGGCCACGGGACAGTTGCGGGCGCGAGCCGGGCGGCGGCCGCGCAGAGTGGGAGAGGCAGGCAGTCCGCTCCGGTGCCCGCGGGCGGGAGGGGCGTGCGGGGACAGAGGGGGCGCTGCCCGCAGGCTCCAGCGCCAGCGTGCGGGCGGTTCGCGCCCCGGCCGGTGGGACCAGATGGGCACAGGCGGCTGCGCATCTTGCCAGGAGAAAGAAAGGGACTCGCTCCGAGGGCCGTGCCCCTGCACACACATCTCCCTACACCCCGGCTTCCGACAGCTGGCAGCCATCGCAACCCGGCCACGAAAAGTTTCGCGACGCCGAAAGCGACTTGAAGGAAAGTTTTCCTTGGCCCCTCGCTCCCTCGCTCCCTCGCCCCCAGTCCCTGGTTAAGGAAAGCAGCAGGAAATAAGAGATCGCGACGTGCCCACTCCGGCGTTCACCTTCTCCACCCCTGGCCTGGGCAGCGCGCCCAAGGTGGGTGCCCTGCGCGGAGGCTTCCTGCCCCAGCCCAGGGTCAGGCGTCCTGGGACACTGCGCGGCCAACTCACCATGGTGACTCGCGGCGCGGTCGCGCCTCTGCCGGTCCGGCTGCCGGGGAGCTGGGGCTGCTGGAACGCAGTCGCCTGGGCGAACTTCAAAAGTTGGTTCCCTTCGCCAGAAACAGGCTCTCGACACCCAAGCACTCACAGGAGCCAATGGGAACCCTAGGGGGACTCCATCCAGGCGGGATCGGTGGCGCTAGGTGAGGGCGACGCGGAGGCTCCTTAGCAGCGGGAGCGCGTGCTGCCGAGCCCTGGGGTCCACTCGGACCGGGAGCTCCCCGCCCGCGGAGGCGAGTCCGGTGCTCTCAGCGCGTCTGCCCAGCTGCCCTGCCTCGCTCCTCTTTCTCCGGCCACTTACTCCGTACTCCTCTCGCTGCGCCTCCGCTCGGGCAGGGCAATCTGTCCATAAATGGAGAATTCAGTTCAGGCCTGGCCAATCAGGGGTTGTGTTCAGAGCGTCACTCCTTAGGGAAACCGCAGCAGCCAACAAGCTTGTAGCTGTTGGAGTTTCCAAAGACCTCTGGATCCTGTAGTCCTCCACGGCTGGCTCGCGGGTGCCAGACCTGAGCTGTCAGGAAGAAAACTGGGACAGAGAGGTCAACCTCTCACTCTTTTTTTTTTGTTTTTACCTCGAAAGTTAGAGTAGGTGTAGCTTCCAAGCTGAAGTGATGTGATTTTCCCATAACTTTTTTTTAGAAGGAAATATTTTATCATCATAAAAGATCAGAGTCGTGGCAGCAGCCCAAAGGAAATCCTTTTTCTTTCCGACGTCTGGATTGTGAGGAAAGTCAAAAATACATTTCCCCCACGCCTCCTTTTACCTGAATTTCCTTGAAAAACAAAGGAAGGTTTGGGCGGGGGCTGGGGGGACGTTTGATGAAGGTGCACGTGCAGTGAGCAGAGGGACGGTGGAGACAGAGATGGGCAGAATGCCCTGTCCGACCTCAGTCCACCCGCATCCGCTGAGAGCAGTTAGCAGGACAATCAGAACTGTAAAGGTCAGAACATTGTTCCAGAGAGGAGTTTCAAGAAATCAGGTGGCCACTAGGGAGAAGATTGGGTTGGGGGAAACGCAAAATCTGAAATAAAGGTAAAGGGTCTGATTTTACTGTTTGAAGGATTGCGGAAGTAATCTTGGTGAGTCACACCAAGATTGTGCTCCTGGGGTCTGTGATAAGCTTTGAAAACTCCAGGGCACGGAAACACTATGAAGCATAATGATTTACTGATTTACTTTAAGAAATGTGGTGGTAGCAATTCACTTGAATATAGGATCCTAAAGTTGGAATGGAAGTTTAAAATCATCTTGTTGCCCTGGCTGGTGTGGCTCAGTTGGTTGGAGCATCATCTGGTAGATGCTCAAAAGGTCCCCGTTTGGATTCTGTCAGGGCACATACCCAGGTTGCAGATTTGATACCATGTCAAGGCTCCTACAGGAAAGCAACCAACTGATGTTTCTCTCTCCCCACCCCCCTTTCTCTCTAAAAGCAATGGGGGAAAGAGCATCTAGAATGGATAAACAAAAAGCATTGGATCCACACACTGGAATATTATTCAGCCATTAAAAAAGAAGGAACTACTGACACATGCTATAATGTGGATGAACCTTGAAAACATTAAGTGAAAGAAGCTAGTTGCAAGGACTACATATTCTATGATTCCACTTACGTGAAAGGAGAGAGCGGAGAAAATCTATAGAGACAAAGTGAATCAGCCATTGCCAGGGGCTGGGAGGTGGGGAGGAGGGGAGTACCTAACTGCCCCTGGGAATGTGTTTTCATGTCGGGGCAGTGAAAGAGGCAATGGTGATGCTTGCACAACTTTGTAAATATAAAGGGTGAGTCTTACAGTATGTGAATTATGTCTGTCTTTTGAAAATTGGAAGAAAATCATGCTGACTACATTCCTGTAGTAATCATCCACACAGTTAGGCAATGGCTAGAATTGAATGCCGACTATATAGGTCAGCATAGCAACTGTGAGCACATTGGCCTCCGCCTCCACTGAGCTTGATTTTAGAATGAGAGAGAGAGACAATAAATTTTAAAACAATAAATAATTATAGGAAAAATACAAAAATAATGTTTTTGTTAGAGAAGCAATGGTAGTTGTGTGAGCAACTGCCATCTTTGGAGCTATCCTTCCGGTTACAAAACTCACCTGGCAGTGGCCTGCAGTACAGACTGTACGGAAAACAGCGGGACATCTGCCGAGCGCTCACTGTGTACCAGGCATTGCTGGGTGCATACGGGTGTGAGTCGCCAAATTCACAGGTAAGTCTGACTCCATGTCTCAGGGGGCACACTCACTTCAGAATATGATCGAGCGTTTTAGGAAGGGAGGATCAGAGATTGCCAAAGGGGAATTTGCGTTTACCCACACAAGAAACACTACATCGGTTGAAAATAACATGTTGCCCAAGCCACCATCCAGCGCAGGGTCACCCTGGTCAGTAGTTGGACTGGCGTGGGCTCCAAGTGATACAGGCCAAGATGTAGTTGTTTTCCTTCAGGTTAACCCAGGGATACAATGAGACCCCGAAAGTCACCTGGTAATCCATTGACAACCTATTAATCGTGGATTTCTCTAAAGCTACCTTGACACCATTTATCACTTGAGATTTTTAAAAAATGCTTGCTGTTATTTGCCCTAGTAATCTCTTTCCAGTTTCAAGAGGTGTTCCCAACTCTAACAAGTAGGACTTTGATGAAGATCTATGCCTGTATTTGTTTTTCATGATTTCATAATAAAATTCCTTTCAAGATTGACATATAAATATATATTAATTTTTGTGTCTAAGGAGTACTTAGATTACGAGATTTGTTCGCTTGTAATCCTGAATTTGAAGTTTTCCTTTTCCACTTAACCAACTGTGAGATCTTAATTTCTGACGTTCGGTTCCCTATCTGTAAAGTAGGCAGCTGTGACTATGAAAGAAGTGTGTGTAAGAATGATTGACAAGTGTTGGTTCCTTTCCCCTTCTCCTGTGCTATGTGTTCCTAGGTTAGGGATCCCGACCTGGGTCCCAGGAGGAGATCCAACACACTGTGGCCCCTGGATTGCATGCCGTGTGGTGGGGGCTATATGCGTGTGCCCTTTCCTTTGGGGAGAGTTGAGAGCTTTCATTAAATTCTCAAAGATGCCATAAACACCCAAACACTGGGAGCCCCAGCCCTGGATCATGTTCACTTTGCCTCGTTGGGTCTTTGTGTCCATCGTGGTGTTTTTCTTCAAGAATAGGGGTTAGAACTAAGTCTGATAGTGTAAGGGCAGATGTCCAGCTTAGATGCTGCAAGTGCCACTCACTAATACAGTCTGAACATAGATAGAATAGAGTGTGTGGTCATTTGGTAGAGGCTACAATTCAGGGAAAACCCTTTTAAGCAAACCTCGTTCCATTCCCATTCTAGGGAGGTACATGGTCAGTTCTGGCTAAGTTGATGATAAGTTCTGGTTTTCCTGGGGGAGTCCTGGTTTATGCCATTATCCCAGTGAAATAACTAACTGCACCCCTCCTGCATTCCCCAAAAGGCCTAGTTTGAATGCCAAATTGTGGTTAGCCTAGATTTTTTACCAAATTCACTCCCCACCAAAATCCTCACTTTTTAAAAATGGAAGTTTTTCAAATTATCTTGATTTACATCTAGTTTTCAGAGCACTCAATAATATATTACCAGGTATTTATTCTTATTCGAGGTCATAGTGGCAATGAAGTAAAGTCAACTTTTAAAATTGTAAAACTCATTCCAGACACATGATGGAGCTAGTCAGATGACTTTATACATCTGTTGTCATGATTAACTGCATTTATCTGGGGCTGAATGAAAAGGAAAAAAATTTAAAAATCAAGATGGATACAAAGCACAATTTCCCATAAGAATCCATCAGTGGGGGAAAAAAATCACTGCTTATACATTTTGGAAAACAATCAGTAAGATGATTATATGAAGCAATGAAGCTAGTTTCCATGTCAGAACCATAAAAGAACATTTTAATGCATTTACAATAATACAATTAAATAAAAATTTGTTATGGGGAAAATGAGACCAGAAATTTTTGTCAAGACACTGAGAGAAGAGAAACCTGTGTCGCATCCAAGTGAAATGTCCTAGGGAACCAGTTTCTACTCTAACAGGCATCATTTACCAAGTTCAGCAGGTGTCAGCTACTTAGCTCACTGTGTAATAAGATCTTATTTAATCTTCCACACAACCCTATTAACTTTATTTGTAGTTAATAAACTCAGCAGAGAGTTTAAAGTAACTTGCCTAAGCTATCACTCAGCTACCATGCATCAAATCTACGTACTATGTTGCCTGACTCTGAAGCCCCAACTCTGACCCTCTAAGTAGTAACTCTGTAGCTGGCAAGTGTATCAGAAGAAAGAAATTTTCCTTCCTGCAGGGCCAGTATGAATAGAAACACGCTCATTAAAACCCTGGAAGCCTCTCCAAACCAGGGCTCCTAGAAAAGTTCTTGCTGTTTTATGAGACATAGGAATCACATTTGTGTAGAGAATTTAACTCAACTTTAAACATCTTTGTTCTCCACCTAATATGTTAATATTGGATTATAAAAAGGATATTGCAGAGAATTTTCGGTGGCTATGTGATGTCATATAATGCTGATTAATATAATTTTTTGTGATAATGTAACAACTATTTTACTGAAATAAGAGAATTATGTTTACCAAAATAATTCAGAAATATTCAGCTTATTAAATGCATGTTTATATACATTTACTATATTTTCTCTGATTTAAGCCAGTATTTTTTCTTCCAGTTTCAATTTGATTTTTTACATCCAAAAGATAAGCCCTGACCTTTCTCCGGTTTTATGAGCGATTAAATAATGAGTGACATTAGTCAGTGTCCTGTGACATACCCAGGAGCGAAGTGTGCCACAGAAGCAAGCTTTGCAGAGGTCTGAGTCTCCCGGATCATCTCTGTGCCCACGCCCTGCTTTTCTTTCTCCTTCCTGTCAATTTGTGCTATCTGATTGGATTTTGCATATTCTTGTAAGTCTTCCTTAATCTTTTCTGGAATAAGGCAAAGGCATGCATAAATATATACATGCATTAAAAAAACTTAAACATAGCAAATAACTGCATGAACTTTACCTTATTAAAGCACCAAAACTTTTTAACTGGAAGGAAAATTTTTCTGAAGTAAACAATATGCTTCGCTGCCTTTAGAAAATATGCTGAACATCAAGCAAGCTTGGGCCTGAAGATCAGGGTCATCCAGGTAAAGACCGAGTACCTCACAGGGTTGTCCTGAGCGGCAGGCAGCCTGGGGACCTCCAGGCGGAACGCCTTTTGCCAGTATGCTCCCTGGACCCCGGTGTCTGTGTAGTCCTCCTGTCTTTTTGTTTGTTTGTTTGTTTGTTTGGGGTACTTTTGTCTTTTTTTTTTAGTTTATATCCTCTATGGTCAGAGACTGTTTATCCTTCTATCTGCTATTCCAATTTAGTCTCTTTTAGAAACAAGAAGAAAAAAGGGGGCCGTGGAGAAGGGGCGCCTGGGTTGCTTCATGAGAAAAAAATTTTAAAGGAATATATGCCCAGGAGCCCAGGGCAAGCAGAACACAGAAGAAAGTAGGGTTTGTGCAAGCTCTGTCCTTCTCTGGCTCTGTGGCCTCTCTGCATGGATGGATGTTCTCTGTCTTCCCACTCTTACCCAGAGTGGCCTCTCCTTCCACGACCTCAGCTTGCAGAGGGTCTTTAGTTTGTCATCATCCTAACTCGGGCCCCCAAACTACCTTTCAGCAATGCTGCCCATGGCTCCTTGGAAAGTTGCTTCTAAGTTTCTTGAGTCAAGGTCCAGAGAGAGAAGAGGAGGGAGAGAGAGAAAGAGAGAATCTGACTCACCCAGTTCAAGCTTGCACACCACCAAACCACACCACCCAGGTCACAGGTCACCAGCAAGCCAGGAGGGATCTGATTGACCCAGGTGTGTGTACAGTCGCATTCCAAGCAAATGTTGTCACAGGGTTGGCGTCTTAAAGCTGCTGCCCCTTTAAAAAGAGATGGTGAATAAGAACAGAATCTCCGAGGAGGAGACATCGCACGCAGGCACTCCAAATGTGGGTCACTTGGCCGTTTGCCAGCTGCGTCTGTCTGATGCCTTAATCTACACACCACTGTCTTAGTGAGACTGCGAGGGCAGCTCCATTCGCCTCTTCAGCAGAGAAAAAATGCATGGGTTTTGCAATAGCCATTGTCATTTCAACCACATCATCGTACACCTATAAATGTATTTGTGTATGTAAGGTATGGCATATGTTTTGCCTTTATTACCATATACTTATAAATGTGTTTACCTATGCCTATAAATATTTGTGTATACACAGGCACGTGTGTTTAAGATGACATTTTTCCAGATTCCATTACAAACACTTGGGGAACTTTACTTTTTTTAAATAGACTTTACTTTTTAGAGCAGTTTTGGATGCACAGCAACACTGGGGGAGAAGCACAGAGATTCCCCACATACCTCCTGCCCTGACAGGGGCATAGCCTCCCCCATTATCAACAGGGGGGTTTGTAGGAATAGCGAGTTTCCTGGTGCTGGCGTGAGTGGGCGGCGTGGTTCCTGCACCACGGCTGTTTCACTCTCCACCACAGCAAACGTTTCCTGGGCACGGGTGCAGGCCCTCGCAGCTTCCCATCACCTCGGAAACACAAACAGCACGAGGGCTTCCTACCGTCATGCACAACGTGCTCCTGAAAACACACATCAGTGTAAGGTGTATTAAATTCAAGAGCGTATATGTGTTTTTTAAGGAGAGGTTTTTGTTTTCAGAGAGCTAAAATACAGTATAAAATTCCTAATTGCGCCTTGTCTCTTAGATCTAGTCTTAAGCTAGAATACCAACATTTAGTAGATGTTCTTTTAAATTTGGGCTTCCCCATGCCAGCTGAACAGCTGGCCATCCAAAGTCCAAAAGGCAGCTTTCTGATTTGGATGGGTCTGTATGGACCTCTCCGTGATTCACGAATCGTTTTTCTTTATCTGTAAAAACAGACAATGACAGTGCCTCCATCATGCATTTCTCCCATTGTACTGTGAGAATGCGGTGAATTAAGTCCTAGAAAGCGGTTAGAAGAGTGACTGATGCAGTTCTCAGTATGAGTTGTCATTATCGAGGTTAAAGATTTACCTCCTTCTGCACACCTGATGATCTTTGTCTCTGTCATTCTAAGTTTTGAGAACTACACTTCTCTTTATTGGTGTTTGCACTTATATTTTCCCCATGTTCCACTAACTTTCGTAAAGCAACAAGGCTAAATGCAACTTAGTTGGAACATAGCTGTTCAATGCCTCTTGGTTGACAAAGATGGAACTGCGCTGTGAGCTGAGCCGGCAGGAAGCGTGCCCATGAGATCAATACAATGTTCCTTTGTTACCTGGCTTTTTGCCTGATGCTGCATCAGAAGGATGGCTCAGGTGCATTAACGTGTAGTGTCCTTATCTGTGCAGAAATGAATGCACCCAGGTCAAGGGCACCGGGAGGATGCTTTGATAAAGGTATTGGTAACAGAGGAATTCTGTATTTGACCAAGAATGTGATTCTAAAAGCAGCTCCTCTAACTTAAATACAGTTTTGCTCCAAATGGCATAAAATAGCTATAAACGTGCACTTGTTTAAAGGACTTGAGTGGATCGGAAAGTGTGCTCTAGCACGTAAAAATACCACCACCCAGCTATCACAAATCCTATCCACATAAATTTGCCCTAAAATAGTATCCCAACTCCAATAACTTTTTTCAATAACTATTACTTAAATATTTCATTAAGAGTTTTTTTCCTTAATTTCTATTGAGTTTAAAATCTTGGAGTGGGCGTGAGAGTGGTGGCTGGGGTGGGGCGATGCTTAGGAATAATTTATAAAGAAATAGAAGTAATAATTTTTCCTTGGTAAATTTCCCTATAGTGTTAAGTTATTTGACACCATTCTCCTAAGCACCTGGCAGGGAAACAAAACAAAACATCAGAATAAAAAGTGGCTGTGTCACCAGAAAGGGGCCTGGCCCAAAGCAGGCGTGCCCGGGGCCAGCTGCAGTGTGTGTGTTCTCGACTTCATGCAGGAAAGATTGCACGTCATGAGCCCAGGTGACTAGGAGGCTATGTTTATTAAAGCTGGGGACAGTGAAACAAGGACAGACCTAGCATAGAAGCAGCAGGAGAGTCTAGGGTGGGCCGTCTTAGCTCACTGGAGAGTCAGAGAAGAGGGGGCTTTGGGACAGGTTCAGGGAGTTAGCCTGGGACAGGCTGCAGCTGCCCATTCATTGCCTTAGAGTTTAGGAGACATGTGCCTGTGAAGACAAAAATGGGGGGGAAAGAGGGGAAAGGGAATGGTACGGCCGCTCCTCGGAGGCAGAGTGCACGCTGAGTCCTTTGTCTTGAGGCTTTTATCTCTTTCTCCCTGCAGGCCAGAAGCTTAGGGAAGTTCTCAGGGCAGGGTTTTAGTAGAATATTCAGCAGTTCTCCAGGTGCGCCCTTTTAGGGCCAGGTCTCCAACTGACTGGCCAATGACAGAGTGGGGGGGAGTTAGTCATTGTGGTTCGTTCTGGAGTCCACCTGGTTTTGCTGCTTTTCTGGGCCTGGAGCTGAAATACAGCTGAAGCCTAGATGTTATCTCCAGGGAGGTGACCTTCTCTATCCGGCTGTAAATTGCTCGGCCACTGAGTTCAGCTTTCTGTCTCAGTTTCCCTATTCCACTTACCAAGGAATTTTCCTAGCTTCTACTATCCTGTCTCAGTTGAATGGATAAATGCAGAAAAGAAGGAAAAGAAAAGTCTACTTTCATTTTTTTGAAGTCCACTACCATTGGTTTAAAATCAAAAAAGAAATATGCACTCCTTGTTATAAAATAAAGCATACAAATTTAGAGTTTGTGAAATAAAAAGTAAAAGTCTACCTGCATACACTTTCTCCCTCAATATTTTAAACGAGAGAATCCAAGAGGAGGCTCCCAGTTTAGTGAGTTCCGAGTGAGGTGTGTTAGACTCATTCAGATGGAGCTAACAGAGGTTCCCTGGCGTCTCTGGGAGAGACTGGTTGAACCTCTGGGGAGATGTCAGGTCTGATATTGTCTGTGCCTTTGGCAGTTTTCATCTTGTCCTCTTGTTGCTTTTGATGCCAAATGACTCCTTCCTAAATTTCTCTCCCTCCTTATCTCTCTGTTGGCAAGGCTGGGAGGAAACAGGTTTCTTCCGTATCTTTGGTGGGAGTATAAACAGGTAAGAGCTCTCTGGAAAGCAATTTGACACCTTCGAGCAACATCACAGCATTGTGCAGTCCCTTTTCCAACCATTCTGTCTTTGGGAATTTATCCAAGGATGGAAGATGCACAATGCAAATTAACATATGTTTACAAAGCATCATTGGCTAGCAAAAGATTGGAAACAACCCAAATGTTTATCATTAGTGGCACTGGTTAAATATATTAGGAGACAACATGAAATGGTTTTGTTTTAATTTTGAAGAGGTTTTAAAAGAGAATGAGGAATTACTCTCTGAACAGATAATGGAAAGATTTTTGTGATGATTGATAAGTTAAAATTGAAAGAGCAAAGTACAGATGTTCCGGCAGCACAAATACTAAAAACGGAATGATACAGAGAAGATTAGCATGGCGTCTGAGCAAGGCTCACAAGCAAACTTGTGAGGCATTCCACATTTAAAAAAAGCAGACATACAGAATAGTATGTCCATCAAACTATAGTATATATGTGAAGCACTAGTATGTCTATCAAGAAGAGTATGTAGATCAAGCTATCTTTTGTGCAAGAAAATAAGGATGAAGAAATAATAGATTAGTATTTATGTTTACATGAACACATCTTGGAAAAGACACAAAGAAACTCAAGCACAAGTAGTATTTGTTAGATGTAGGAGCGAGGGCAGGAGCAAGACTGTATGCTTGGATGTGTTTTATATGCTGGATTTTTGAACCGTTGTAAACATATTATTCAGAAACACTTAAAAATATTGTTATCAAGCAGAATATATTTGTTACATATGGCAGAATAATACAGAGGATTTAGAGGGGTCTTGTAAACAAAGATTTTGAACGCACGAGGAGGGCTTCTCAGAGTGGCGGCATATGAATTGCCTGGTCTAAATGATCGAGTTAGAAAGTGAGGAGTTAGCCTAAGATCTTCTGGCTGTTAGAATCTGCGTAAGCGAAAGCCCAGGGATTTGAAAGCTTATTGAATTGACTGGAAATGCTTCTCCCTGGGATACTTTCTCAAACTCATTGAGAAAATAATGAGCTGAGATTCCGCTTTGGTGTCTTTGGGACTGTAGCAAAATGAATTTGGTTTCTCAGTCTTCACTCATTGTAAAATGTAATTTACCGTGCATTGAATATACTACTGAGTCCTTGCTTAGGCATATCAGATTTCATCTTTTGTTCATCTTTGAGAAGAGTCACCATGTAAATGTGAAGTTACCTGTGCTGGGAAAATCGAATCCTAATCCATTTTAGGACTGGACTTATCAGAAAATTCAAATGATTAGCACTGGCTGATGTGGCTCTGTGGACTGAGCGCTGGCCTGCGAAAGGTCACCAGTTTGGTTCCCAGACAGGGCACATGCCTGGATTTCGGGCCAGGTCCCCAGTTGGGGGTGTGCGAGAGGCAGTAGAGTGATGTTTCTCTCCCTCTCTTTTTCCTTCTTTTCTTCTCTCTCTAGAAAAATAAATGAAATCTTTTTTAAAAGAAAATTCAGATGATTCAACCTGATTTTTCACCTCTTTAACCTTAGTCAGAAATATGTCTTTTGCATCTGAAGACTCAGGTTTATGAAATAACTTATTTAAGTATGGAACTTATCATAGTGTGTGCCTTAGTTACATTTCTTATCTTTATATCTTGTTATCCTTGGATTTCCATCTATTTCCAACTCGTTACCCTTTCCCTGAAACAACAGGGAAGCAGCTGAATGTTAGGTGACTTCTGTTGACAGGTAAAAAAAAGTCAACTTGATTTTTGCTCAATAATTCTAAAATGAGTCATTTTAGAACCTTAAAAAATCACATTAATCCTGTTGCTTTGAAAAGAGTGCTCTTTAGGAAAGTGGATTCAATTATGTTCAAATCAATCTCTCTTTCTGTCACACACATGCACGCACACCCTCCCCCCTATCTATGCAAAGAACAAAAAGCTTTGAAGGAAATATTAAAAATGTTTACATTGATGGCATTCAGATGGTAGGGCAATGGGTGATTTTTCTTTTCCTTTAATTTTTTCTATATTTCCCAAGTTCTATTTAATGAGACGAACTACTTTTATAATAAAAACAAGAAAGTAAAACGATCAAAGCATGTGTTTAAAGGCAGAGTTTGGTGAGCCAAGCTCCAGCATGCAACTCACCTCTCTTCGTTCATCCCCTGAGAAGCCCTGAATGGGCCAGAGGCCACCGTCCCTTATCTCAGTCTCGGACCTGTGGTCACCCGTTCTGAAGCCTTCACACTGCTGCACCTGGAAAGAGAAATGGATGCCTGATATTCCTCTCAGTTAGTTAACCCAGATGCAGGCCCTCTATAGTTCCTGCCGTCACTCCAAGATCATCTTCAGGCCGGACTCAGCACTTGGCCCTCTCCCTCAGTCACCCTCCTCCAAAACAAAGAAGCAGGTCCAAAACTATAAGCAATCTTGGATAATAGAGAGTTCACTGACTTTTCTTTGGGAAATTCAGGCAAGCTCCTCATAAGACATAGTAAAATTTCTCCCCAAATACCTGTACACACTTTTTTCAAAGTCCCTCCCCCAGCAGCTGCTTCATCCCCTTGTTGTCCAGCTGCCTCCTGGGCACTCTCCTGCCGACATTGTTCCTTTCTTCCTTAGCCGGCACGTGCCACCCAGGGAAAAGAAGGTCAGTTGTCAGCCAAATGTGAACCACCTCATCTTCTTGGGACGTGTCTCCAAGGCCCATAGTTGAACTGAATGCAGTTTAATGGTTCCTGGAAGCTGGAAAAAACTTATGTTCTGTTTTATACCCTAAGCAACACAGACATCAAAACTAGTATGGGGTTTGTGCAAAACATGGCCATCAGGATGAATTCTTCACTCAATGCCCTGTGAGATAGAACCACTCTCAGGTGCCAAACTAGGGCAGCTTGGAGATTGGCTTGGATGCAAGGCTGTTCAGCACGTGGGTTCAGTGGGACCACCGAGCCAGGAAGGCTCGAAGCCTTCTGTCCCAGAAGGTGGCAGGCGGGGTGTGGAGTGTCATTGGCCCCTCCACAAGAGGGCAGATAGAGCCCACAAACCATATGTCTAAATATCATAAAGTTATAAATGAAGCTAAAAATAAGTAAAATATGTTCTGTCCTCCTACCTTGACAAAAATACCTGCAGTACAACCTGGAAGGTTTAAATTTAGAACGCTTGGACTCCTCAGAGTTCCTTGTCAGAATGTGGCAGCACCGAGAAAGCCAGCCCACGCCTGGACCCTCCTTCCCCTTGCCTTTCTCTTCCCCCTCTCAGCAGGGACCCCTTTCATGTCCATACGACCTCCCCAGCTCTCACATCCAAGTTCTTTCCCTGCTGCCCCAATGCCCACCCTGAAGGCTGTGGTGCACATATCAGCCTTAGAACGGCTGACCTGTAAAATGGACTGGAAGCAAGCTTGGGGATGTTTGGACAGAGAATCCTGGGGTCCTATGTGTTGTCTCCCAAAAAGGGACAAAGCCATGTTGTTCACTCCTAACTCATGTCTTTGAAGGTCCTCCCCTAGATGACTTGGGGAAATATAAGGTCAAAGCCACTGTTTATTAACTGCCAGCACTGCTAGGAGGCAGGTGGTTGGATTCCATGACTTCTGAAGGTTATTATGCCAACTCAATCTCCTCTGCTGAACACGGCGCTGGGGGAGTCCAGTGGACCATGGTCCACCTCTCACCCTTTAGTGCCCTTTGGCAAGCTTCTGACAAGAAGCAAAGTGCCCCTCTGTTCCTCCCAGCTTTCTGCCCTATCAGGGATGAGGACAAAGGGGGAAAATTCTTCAAGGCAGAGCATATTAGCAGGCAATTTTAGTTTCCCTCACTAGGTCACAAAGAACCGTCCCTGGTACCTAGGCTGGGAGGCAGAGGTGGAGTGTGAGGAGAGGAGTTAAACAGAAGGACTGGAGAAGGGCCTCCAAGCGTGTTGTCTCTCTATCTGGGTTCAGGTGCGGTCACATCTGCTGGGAGGCAGGAAGACCAACTGTACTTCCCCAAAGCCTTCCGACCCTTGTCAGGTGGTGTGGGCCCAGCCGAAAGCAGACAGGGTTGTTCTGGAGGCCCTAAGTTCGGAACTTCAGAAACACAAAGCATGTGGTGGGGCGCCCAGAAGCTGAGCACAGGCCCTGGGCCTAGACGTTCCCCTGCAGCCTCTTCCCTTCCCCTGACTCAGGCTGGGAGGGAGATTGCACCAGCTTCTTCTCATCCCCCATCTCAGCTGCTAGGGTCTGAACGTCTCCACCTTGAAGACTGCTGGTTCCATGTGCTCTCAGCCAGTAATGACAAAAGGACTGGACACGAAAACCCCAGAGAGGCCCTCCCCTCAAGGCCTGCCTTGCCGAAGAAAATGTTCCGGGTAGGGCAGTTGGCGAGAAGTTAAGGAGAGTCCATAGCACCCCACCTTTCTTTGAAGCATACGAGAGTATTCCTCTCATCCCCATCAAAAAACATACTTAGAAGTAAGTTCGCTGTCCTGGTTTTGAGCTAAATGTCATTAATTTGATACTTATTCCTCCACTTGCATTTTCATTTCAAAAATGAAGTCACTGGGAAGTGCCACTGGAGTTTGGGAAGAGATATGACTGACTCCTGAATATTGTGGGCTGAACAAAACAGAGGCCAGGCTTGCAATGGGCTGTCATAATACCATCCTTAGGAAGCCACGGTTCACTCCATCACTTACCCTGTGAAACGCCGGCGGTGGTCCCAATTAGTGAGAGACAAAACCGTGTAGGGCTAGGGAAGGGGTAAGGGAGGGAGTATGTGGCATTCCATTGGTAGTAACAGGAAGTAATAAGGAAGAGAAGCCTTGAAGAAGTTGTTCTAGGGCCTTTATACTGGAGTCTAACCTCCAAGATCTACTTTGCTTTTATGTGTGCCTAACATGATCCATGGGAGAAGATCCCCTTGATAACCAGCTACCCTAAGAAATAATATGCATGTTATGAAGCATCTTTCTGAGATGACCTCAGACTTGAATTCTGTGACATCACAGAAAGTCACGAAGCACAAGTCAACCCCTAGTTTGGGTTTTACAAAAAGATAAATTGACATCGTGAAGGATTGCCAGATACAATAAAGGACACTTTTACTTTTATTTGCTCAATCTGGCAACCATGGGTCCTCAAATTGCCAATTTTCTCTGATTTCTTAAAAAATAAAAGTTCCTTAATGTGTGGAACATCTGAGGTCTTAGAGAAACATTACATGGGACTACACATGACATGAAAAGATCCCTAGCCACTGTGACTCAGGTGGTTGGAGCATCATCCCATCCCATAAACCGAAAGGTCATGGGTTCGATTCCTAGTCAGACCACATACCTGGGTATTGGGATCAATCCCCTGTCTTGGTGTGTACAGGAAGCAACCGATAAACGTTTTTTCACAGGCGAGTATTTAAAAAAAAAAAGAAAACGAAAAGAAAAACTCCCATGGAAAACTAGAGTGTCTCTTCCAGTAGACATATCCCGTTGGGCAGATTTTGGTGTCTTTCTTCATAGTCATGTATATCTATGTGAGAATACCTGCTTTGACTACAAATCAAAAAAAGGAGAGTTCTTAAAACCCATAGGCAATACCACTCTCTCAATGAGCACCTACTATCTGCTAAGCGTTATAAGTGTTTTATGTGGGTCATCTTGTTTCACCGTCACCATAGACATCCTTGAAGACAACTATTTTTTTTTATTTTAAATGTAAAGAGGAATCTGAAACTTAGAGATATTAAAAAACTTGTCCCAGGTCACATATATGGTAAGAGGAAGAGGCAGGATGATGGCGATGATGATGGTGGTGGTGGTGTTGACGATAGTAATGAGGAAGACAGCTAACATTTATCAAGAATACATTATGTGCCAGCCAATGTGCAGAGTGAGCTATACTAATGAACTCATAGGATTATCACAGCCCTCTTTTTCGGTTGGTACTCTCGTTAACTCCATTATAAAGAGGAGGAAACTCATTCACCCTTGGTCTGCTGACTCCGAAACACTGACTCTACTGTTAGCCAGCGCTGCTTTTGATCTCACCTCTCTGCCTACCGGG
Source organism: Tonatia bakeri (assembly GCA_004024845.1). Lineage (NCBI taxonomy): Eukaryota > Metazoa > Chordata > Mammalia > Chiroptera > Phyllostomidae > Tonatia > Tonatia bakeri. Next base: position 3,598 of record PVIA01002488.1, on the reverse strand, counting down.
TTCTGACACCCCACTTCCGCTCCTCCTATTGTGGGTTGCTGAACACATTTGCAGACCCCGCCACTTCCTAAAATGTTACCCCGTAGACCTGGCTTACTGGTTCTCGGAAGGTGATGCAGGGTAAACTCTTCGCAAACAAATGTCTGGTCAACCAGACTCCCTACCTTAAATCTAGCAAATTTTGTGTTTTTGGTCTTGAAACTACACTTCTTACAAGTTTCATGCAAATTACTCTCAGAAGCTGACACATAGCCAGAAAAACAGCGTCAGCAAAAACTTTCTCAATCTTACCTCCAGGAAGCACTTGGCTTTTGCTGACCTCAATCTTAGAGAAACTTCCAGCCCGTCACATAGACAAGTCTGGCCTCATACCAACATGACAAATCTGGTTTCTGTACCAGGGTGCTGATGCCACAGATCCTATCTGGGGGATGTGCTTGCCCCATTGCCTCCAATGCAAGGTCAAGGTTAGAGAGAAAAATGGAGAATGAGCACAAAGCTTCCATCTCCCCCCACCCACTTTCTCTTTAGACTATGCAATATAATTTTCCCCCAGAAAAGGGAATAAAATTTCAAACATCTCCTCTTGACTTCCCATGGAAAGACATTCCTTTTACCTCATTCTTGTCTCTGTCTTCAAAAGATGGTTCTGCTTTGCCTGGACTATCCCACACCCTCTCTCCCGCTGCTTCCTGAGTGAGCACATTGGAAGGTAGTGGAGAGGAGGCTGAGCATAGTTGTTAGAGAGTGCAGGCTCCAGACCCCAGCTGTCTGTATTTTTGCACAAAAACTTTGGCGCTTAACCATTTCTCTGCCTCAACTTCCTCATTTGTAAGATGGGGATGACAGTAGCCTCTGTTTTTAGAGGGCTGACGATTAGGTGAGCTAATGCATCTAACACATACAGCAGCTGGTCAATGAGCATTAGCTGTTGTCATCCAATGGGCTTTAACTCCCTGAGAGCAGGAACCCTACTTTTAAAAATCACATTTATCACAAGTACCCATCACAGTGTCTGGCACATAATAAGCAGCCCTAAAATACCTGGTCAATGTTAATGGAATGTGTGGGAGGGACCTTGAGTGCCAAGAGTCATTGCTGGAATCCTTCTGGAAGGACAATCCATCCCTGCTGGGAGTCTGGGTGACAAGGGGATCCCCGCCACAGTGGTCACATGTGATCCCTGGAGCCAGGGGGCTTGAGGGCTGTTTATTAGAGTAACATGTGCACAATCAGTGTCGGGGGTGGGGGGTAGGGAAGGAAGGCTTCACATAATATAAGGGAGAGAAGTCATTTTATGCGGGCTCCTGTGGCATTATTATTTTGACATTCATTTATTTTACATGAGTTCTCTGGTGACTGCACACAAATAGGTATGGCCCAGTTGGATTTTCTGACCCCTGTGGTAAAGACTAAACTTGCATAAACCCTCATGGGCATCTTCTGGGGAGTGGAGCTACTTTGTGGAGTCTCTTGGCAAGAGCCCTAGACGAGAGATTCTTTTATTGTTCCAAGCTGTGGCGTGGACTGTGGTTTTGGAGCTACAAAAGGAGAATCCAGTGGAATATTACATAGCAAATTAACTAGTCATTTTACTTAGTAAACACTCTGCATCGAACAAGAGTTATTATTGTAGCTTCTGCTGGCTTAAGACAGTGAAGGTCTGGAAAGCCGGCATCGTTGACACCTCAGCCTTGTGAGGCTGTCAAATCGTCCAGACATTTGGACGTTATTCTACTGTTATTGTGTAATTATTTGTATTTTAGATTGTGCTTCTTTCTAACTCTTGGCCATTATTATTTTTGCTTATACTTTGAAGCCTTTATCAATTACAGATGAGCCAATTAAAGCAGAAACCCTTGGTGTAAGGGTATAAAGCACAATTACACTGTATTTGACCCTCTGAAAGGCTCTGCGGCCAAAAGCGGCAGTTAATCAGCATAGACTTGCTGCTGGAGCCTGTTAAAGAGTGTGTCGTCAGAACTCGTTAATGCCGCTACAAACGAGTGGCTCTCTCCTGATCCACTCACTCCTCTGATCTTCCTGAAATCGTCCTGGCAATCTGTTTCTGCAGCTAGTGTCGGAGACACCAACGCTGGGTATCAGGATTTTCCAGATTGCTTTCAATATTCCAAATGCCAGACCATCAGGGTTTTTAAAATTATTTTTGATTTGCCAAGAACCACCACATCAGAACATGTAGACTCGGGGATGCCAAGTTAAGACATTTTTGTGTGTGCTCTTTGCCTTGTTGTTTCCTGTGGGTTTGATGGTGGAGGCAGGAGACTCACTCCCTAGATTAGCTCAGGCCAGTCCTCATTCTCCAGTGATGTTCTCAGGGATCTGCCTCTCCCCCTTGTCTTCTACTTCATCTGATTCCCCATGTTTAAAGGGAGTGGCCAAACCCTCCAGGGCAAGAAGGGGAAGAGTAGTTAGAACATCACATCCACGTTAAGAAGGCCCTACCTACTTTCCCCCTCAAAATAGGAGAACTGAGTTTCTTCTTTAACTAGAATGAAAAACAAAACATCTTAAGTGGACTTCTTGAAGAGGCTCCAGAGTGGGGGTATGGAGGGAGAGTATCATCATCTGCCCCACCACACTTTGGAGATCACCTTCTTGCATTACTATGGCAACAGTTACAAGTGGGGATCTGCTAACTGAGAGACCAGGGGTCACTGGGAGATGCAAAGGCATCTCCAAGTCAACTTGTCCAAACTGACTCATGCTGCCACCTCCTCAATTCGTTCTTCTTCCAGTGTCCCCTGCCTCTGTGAATGCACCTCCATACATCCCAGTGCTCAAGTGAGGAAACTAACTTAGCTAAGCATCTCCTCCCTCACCCTGCACATCCAACCACTCACACGCCGAAGTAGCTCTCACACCTGCCTCCTCCTCTCCATCTCCATTGCCCATGCTGGTCTAAGCGTCTGCCTCCTCTCTTGACTTACAGCAGTGGTTGTCACTCTGCCCTGCACCTGCTCAAACCTCTCTAGTGTCTAATCATGCCACAGCCAGTGGTATCATTTCATAGCAAAAGATGATCATGGTTCCTTTCCTTTGCCACTTGCAACCTTGTAAGGGGTTTCTTACTGCGCCCATGCAGCGCTGAGCCATCAGGTCCACATCACTCCTTCTCCATCAGGTGTCATTCCCTTCCCTTATCCCTCCAGTCTAGCCATTGTGGTCAACTTTCAGCTCTGCCAACACTCTGCACTCCCTTCTGAGGCAGGGCTTTCCTGCACGCCACATGGCTCATCCTGCTCCCTGCTGTTGCCCATCAACCTCCTGTTCTCGGCTCCAGCTCCTGTGGCTTTCCTAGGGAAGTCGTCCCTAAACTCCCAGTCTGCTAAGAATCCTCCTCTCACATGTTCCATGTATCTTTTCCTTAGTACACATGCTGCCTTGGGATTTCACACGCACTGGCTGTTTGATTAACATCTCCCTGGCCGGATCACCCACTGGTGCTCTGGAACCAGTTTACGCACAAACCCAGGACAAGGAAAGTGGGACTCAGAACCATGCTCTGGCCCTGGCTGGTGTAGCTTAGTGGATTGAGTGCGGACTGCGAACCAGGCATCGCACGTTCGATTCCCAG
>PVIA01002487.1:0-207630 GCA_004024845.1 Tonatia bakeri | reverse complement strand
TTAAAAAAAGAAATACATTTCTGTAAGGCCACACCTGACAGTCATTTATCTGGTGGATCTGAGCAAAGTAAATTGAAAACCTTCTGGAAATGATTCACCATTACAGATGTCATAAAGAACACCAGTGATTCATGGGAAGAAGGTAAAATATCAACATCACCGGGAGTTGGGAAGAAGCCGATTCCAAGCCTCTTCGATGACTTTCAGGGGTCAGGGCCTCAGTGGAGGAAGCGACTGCAGTTGTGGTGGAAATGCCCAGAGAACAAGAATTGCAACAGAGGTGGAGCCTGAAGATGCGACTGAACTGCTGCAGTCTCACGGTAATCCGTAACACACGACAGACTGCTTCTCATGGATGAACAGGGAAAGGAGTTTCTTTTCTCTTTCAAGTTTAATTATCCGCCCTCCACTGCCTCCCCCCCACCCCGCGAAAAGTAGTTTCGTGAGATGAAATCCACTCCTGCTGAAGATGCTGTGAAGATTACTGAAATGATGTAAAAGGATTCAGATTAGGGCATAAACTGAGTTGATATGCAGCAGCGGGGTTTGAGAGGACGCCAATTTTGAAAGAAGTTCTACTCTGGGGAAAACAACATCAAACGGCACAGCACACTGAAGAGAATGCGTCCATGAAAGGAAGAGTTGACTGATGAGGCAAACTTCATCGTTGTCTTATTTTTAAAAACTGCCACAGTCACCCCAGTCATCAGCAAGCACCAGCCGATCAGTCGGCTGTCATCAACATCGAAGCAAGACCCTCCACCCACAAGAAGCCCTCGCTGAAGGCTCATGTGATAGTCACCATTTTTTTAAAAATTAAGGATGCACATCGTAATTTCGTAGACACATGCTACTGCACACAACAGACTACAGCACAGTGTAAATCTCGCTCTCTCTGCGCTGGGAAACCACGCCACAACCCGCTTCCTCGGCACCTGCGCTCTGCTGCGGTGCTCAGGGTGAGCCCTGCAGTGTCTCTGGAGGACGCCTGCACCGCCAGTCTCCTTGGTCAGTGTTCTAATCTGCTGCCACGGAACTATTCTCATTCCGAGAATTCCTTGAATCTGTTTATGACCTCGACACCTCAAAGGTAAAAGGAAATGGAGGAAACATAGGACTAGACCTCAGAATATCGTCTACTCTACCCCGGCCTTCAGTCTTCGCCATTCAGGAAAGACTATCATCTCTTACTGTCTTGAGTCTCTGAATATAGAGGTTCTAACTCCTTCTGAAACAATCTTAGGACTGGCTAAAATATTCTGCCTAGACGTAAAAACCAAATGATTTCTTTCATTTCTGTAAGTCTTTTTATAAAAAGCTTTTCCTGTATATGGTAATTAACTATTTTTTCTTCAAAGCCAAATGACGCCCATAAATTCACCTCGTGGAACACGAAAAAAGGCGAGAGTCTAGAAAAGCCAAGTGAGGTTATCATTCAATTCACAAAACATTTTCAGATAATGCAGAACCAAGAGCAAAACAAATCAGCACAGCAAAACAAATTGTTTTTGGTTTAAAATTGAATTCCCACCCCTTTTGTCTACTATATAGGCAGGTACTATATTATATGCTGAGGATATAAAGGTGAAAGATAAAACTGAATGAATGAATACATAATGCAACTTTTTGAAGAAAATGCTCCTACCTAATAATAGCAAAATAGCTAAGAACTCAATCTTTGGAACCAGAATGTCTGGGTTCAAATCCCAGCTCTACCAAGGAAGTAGCTATAGGACCCTGACAAGTTAAGCTTCTTAACCTCTCTACCTTAACTTCCTCATCTGCATAATGGGAATAGTAAGAGTACTGAGCTCTAAGAGTTATTAAAGCAATTAGGTGAGTTATTAATAAATGCAAAGTGCTTAGAACAATGCCTGGCATGTCATAATGCAACATAAACAGTAACTATTATGATCAGAATGATAACATTACATCGCACTACTTAAGAACATACTTGGGAAGAGTATGGGGTTTGATTCTGCTTGTTTGCTGCATGACCTCGGAGTGCTGGTGCAACTTGCTGCTTAAAGTCACGGAACTTAATGACTCTGACCCCCAGGTTTCTCACTGGTAAATGGAGTCATGATATGTGCCCCATGGTTTTCTTAGAAAGTATTAAACAAAAAATTAAATATGCCAATGTGTATTAAAGAACCAAGAATGTAGAAATTAATCAAGAAAGGTGTTTTTTTATAAATCATTTAACCTGAGTTTTCTATACAGAAGCCTGACACAATATCTAAACACACACACACACACACACACACGAGTGAATGAATGGAAAGAAAGAAAACGGTGGCTGAGAATGTGTAAGTCAGATAACAGTTTAAACAGCAATTTAAACAGGAAAAGGGAGAATTACCTATAAAACAGGAAGCTGATGCTTAATCTGAAGGGTGCTCAGGACAAGATCTATTTACTTCAAACCATTCATCTATGCAGCTAGAAAAGAACAAAACCAGAAAAGTAAAAACATTTATGTTTCATTATTTATATCATGACAGCCATAATAAAAATGCTTACTTCTTGACTTTGTTGTATCTTTGCAAAAGAAAAATTAAATATTTTAAGATATCATTTGTAGCATATATATGTGTGTGTGTGTGTATATATATATATATATAAAAGATAAAGATGTGTTTATGACATTTTGATTATTCTAAGCAGTTAAGGAAATCATCTTTGCAAAGTTATGCTAGGAAGTACTTTAAAGTTTCAAAAATCATTATAAAAAAAGAATCTAAAGAACTACCATTTTACCAATATTCAAAATTAAATGACAAATCTAGAAAACTATGTCTCTCTTCAAAATATATTTATTTATGCAATTATCAACCTGTTCACATCACCTATCAAGGTAATGAAAAACAGCTTTTAATGCTAATTCTTGACAATACTGCATCACATTGTAAAAGACCATATTTATGTGTAGAATTATTTTCACTCTATTCCACCCTGCAATACATATACATACACACATTAAGTATATCATCCGCTCACAGTTACATAGTATTTTATGATTTTCCTGGAAGTTAAATATTAGGGCGCACACGATTACCCTCATGTACAGTGGACAGACACCACTGGTGGCTGTTTATGCTTGAGTTCATTACGGTTAGATCAAAGGAAAACGCACTTCCTCCGTCACACTAGCCACACGTCAAGTGCTAGGCAGTAGACACGGAACATTCCCACCTCTACACAAAGCTGCGTTTTGCTGTGGCAAATGATAAACGCAAGGCCTCGAAAACGTTAAGCAGCTTGCCCAAGAGTCCCGAAGCCACCCAAGCAGGACTCAAGCTGTCCCAGGGTCTCACTGCTGACACACAACACGTTTGCACGTGCCACAGAGCAGGATGGCTTGGCTAATACGTTAAAGGGCAAAATTAATAATTATCATTCTCGTGTCCTAACAGGATGGTATGGTAGACAGGAATGATGGGAGAAATTAAAAGACAAAAAGTAAAGCATCCCAGTCTCGTGATATTCTTTCAAATGTCTAAAACAACTGCTGTTGCTGTGAAGACGTCTGCTGAGTGCGCAGGCCTGTCCGGCCTCGGCTTGGTTCTCAGCCCGCTCTCTCCCCTGCCCACGTGGTTCCAGCGGCCCTGGGTCCACCAGGGTCTCCCTGAGAGCACTGAGAACTGGGCAGGGCACTCCAGCTCCACTGACGGTCCACGGCACCTCTGAGCGGTCCCTGTATGACCTACAACGGATGCTTCTTATGTTGCAACTGTAATTTTGCCTCATCTTGAGAAAGTGATCAATTGAAACCCCAGGTTCTCCTCATATAAATTGCTATCAACACACATTATTGAATTATTACATTTGCTTCTCCCAACACCAGCAGGAAATCACTACTCTGGATTTGGTGCTTTTCATTCTTACGCATTTTCTTACTCTGTAACTATGTGCATATTGCAAAACAATACACATACAGTGCTGTTTCCATGTTTTTAATTTCATAAAAATGCTTTCCTAAAAATAACATATTTTTCGGACTATGAGACACTCCCCCCCAAATTTGGAAGGAAATGAGGGTGCGTCTTATAGTCTGAATGTAGCTTTACATTTACATTGGTGAAATATTATGTTATTAAATTTTTTTACCATTTTTGCTTCGAAAAATTTCTTCCTATTTTCCTCCTCTAAAACTTAGGTGTGTCTTATGGTTCAAAAATACGGTAAGTTTCTTCTAACTGCTTTTAAAAATCAATTTGTTTGAGATTGGCAGCTGTTAATGAGCAAGGCTCTGGTTCTCACGTTTTCTGTGTACAGTACCCATCACAGAAGCATGCTGCAGTTTCTGTGCCCTTTCTTTTACTGGCAGACACGTGATGCCAAGGGCTTTCTCACATGTGTCTCTTAACGCAGTGCTGACCGCAGTGCTGTCCACAGACGCAGTGCTAATGCACGAGCTGTGTGGCAGCCAGTCCTCAGTGAGACAAGGGGCTTGAGCCAAAATACACAATAATTCCACTGAACACAAGGTTTTAATTAACTTTTAAAAAAATAATTGTAGGACTTTCTCAATGAAGACAGCATCACACTGGTTCACTTTCTGGTGCAAGCTCCTTATCTCGCCCTGGCCCTGCACACTGAGTGTAGCTCTGTCCTGCAGCTCCGAAGTCAAGAATTCCCCCAGGGCATGTACCTCGGAGTGGAATTATGAGCTGCAGGACAGGAACAGAATGCAGCTATTACAGAGTTATCTGCCAAGTACTCCAACTTGTATTATTTGTTCCTGGCCACTTGGGGTTCCTTTTTTCTGGACTGTTAACGGTTTCTGACAAATTTTCCATTTTGACTTATCTTTTTAAAAAATAAATCTGTAGTTACTATCCAGATATTTCAGCTATAATATACATGTTTTTGACAATATTTGCTTTCTACAAAAATCATGCAATAGAACAGGACTTCTGGGAAAAAACCTAGGTCAAGGTTGACCACTGAAACAATGCAACCTTGTAACTAGAACAAAGATGTGTGTGTTCCAAATAAATAAAATACCATGTCAATACAGGAAGATAAAAGCAAAGGCACAACATTAGAGTAGAGCTATGGAGTAAACAAGCAGTTCCAAAATACAGCCCACAGCCTACGTGAACTGGCTGTCAGACCTTCAGTGAACGGGGCATCCTTGCAGTGTCTTCCGTGGTGGGCTCCCGTACACACTTTCATCTGACACAGCAAAGAGTTAATGTGCCGACAGACCGCATTTGACCCAGGAGGATCATGCCATTCATCAGCTGTCACCATTCTCCCATTTACCCATGGCGATGAACTAAATGCATTATAGAAAGTTGCTACAAAGAGTATTCTTTCAGACACGAAACCTCTGCTGTTCATTTATTTAAAAAAACTCTCAATCTGAACAGGGTCTAGTTTTTCACTTTTTCAAAACATAATGATACAAGAAAGTTTCAAATTTTAACATAGTCAAATTTATCAACTTTTCTTTTAAATTTTTATTGGGGGAGGCTATCTTAGCACCCCCCACAACTCCTTACCAAGAGGTCAAGAACATTTTGCTTCATTCTTTTCAACACTTTAAATTTGTTTTCAGTAGGTAGATGTTTAGTCCATCTGGAACTGATTCTTATTTCAAATGTAAACTAAGAATTCAACTGTTTTTCCTTATCAATCACCAGTGAATCCCAGTACTATTCATTGAATAGCTCATTCTTTCCCTACTACTATTGTACTAACACCTCTGGTCAATCTATTTTCTTTTTCATTTATTTAACAGAAACACACAGCATCTATCATGTCCTAGTACTTTCTAAAATTTAACTCATTTAAAACCTCTTAATAACTCTCTGAAGTTGGTGTCATTGCCCCATTTTATAGACTAATGGAGAGAAAAACTAAATAACCTGACTAAGACCACAGTGAGTTGTGTAGGGCCTGGGATTTCCATCTTGGGGGTCTTGACTCCCGCGCTGTGCTGTCTCACACGTGCGTTGAGTGTTCATGAACTTGACTCTGTCCTGATGGCCCGCCTATGTCCTTTCACTCTGTCTTAATTGACTTATAACGAATTTGCACACACCAAGTCCCCCTGGCACGGTTTTCTTCTTCACAAGTGCCTAGGATTGCTCTTGGTCCTTTACTCTTTGATTGTAAATGTATTTCAGAATCCACTTGTCAAGCTACATGAACACGATAGTTGAGATTTGATTGGGATAGTATTTTTTGTTGTTATAGTACAACATATACTTCAAATGGACAAAAAATTAGTATGATTTACAGTATCTTAAACTGCCTTTGAACGAGATCTTCCTTTCCAATACTTTGAGGTCTATAAAATACATTTAGAAAAGTTACCGTGGAAAATGAAGACAGCTTAAATTGAATGACGGGGACAGAGAGGTCAGTAGTCTTTCTTTCTTTTTTTTTTTTTTAAGATTTTATTTATTTATTTTTAGAGAGGGAAGGAGGGAAAGAGAGAGAGAAACATCAATGTGCAGTTGCTGGGGGCCGTGGCCTGCAATCCAGGCATGTGCTCTGACTGGGAATTGAACCTGCGATGCTTTGGTTCGCAGCCCTCGCTCAATCCACTGAGCTATGCCAGCCAGGGCAGTAGTCTTTCTTTTTGATTAATTGCTGTGACTCCGTCTTTCAGGCGGCTGAGGGAGTTTGGTGTTGTCCCTAGATGTCAGCAGGTGCCACAGCCCTTGCAGGACGACTGTGCTGTTGCACGAATCTGTCACTTTGCCAGCACTGACGGGTTCTCCGTCACTCCATCAGAACTATGAACCCCATTCATATTATTGTTGTTATGAATCTCACGAAGGGGGTTGCTCCTGGGTATTTGGGTACACATTCTGTTTTAAGGCTATACATTTGGTTTTCATAAATTGTCCATGCCCGTGGTGGCTGCCATCTTACACCACTGTCACCCTAGGACGGTATCAACTGTACAGATTAACTGGGGTGAGCTGATATCTCCATGGCACTGAATCTCCCTACCCACAATATGGTACACCTCCACATTTACTGTAGATCTTCTACAACATCTTTCGATAAAGTTTTAAAATCTTGATTATCTTCTGTAGGATTTACTCTCAATATATATTCCTGCTGTTGCAGTTTCTGTTGACGTTAATGTTTTCACTCCTTAAGAAATGTTATATTTTTGTTTTTTCTTATTGGGACATGAATGCAATTGATTTTCTTAAGTTGAGCTCATATCTGGCAACCCAGCTGAAATCTTATTCATTTAAATAATTTCTCTAGTATTTATTCTTTGCGTTTGTTTTAAAGTCATTACTACTGTAAGTACAGAATTTTGCTGAAAGTTTTCCCACATTTACTGAGTTAACATGGTCTTTATTCTCTGTTAATGTGAACCACGTATAAATGTTCTAACCTTACAGTGTCTCTGCATTCCTGCCACAAATCTAACTTGGTCATGAGGCCTTATGTTAGAAATATAGGGATGAATTTGAATTTTGTATTTTTGCATTTGTGTTCATAAATGAAACTGCCTTCTAATTCCCTATCTTGTCTTTGTTTGATTTTGGCAATTTTATACTAGTCTCACAAAATCAGTGGGAGAACTTTCCATCTTTCCTACTTTTGGGGGAGTTTATAACCAGTAACACGGTGTTCTTTGGATGTCTGGCAGAACCTCCTGTCAAACTGTCTTTCTAGGCCTGTTTTCAGGTTTCTGAGTTAAAATAAAATTATTGTTTCAGGGTGAGTATTAAAAACCACTTGTGCCCTGGCTGGTATAGCTCAGTGGATTGAGCGCGGGCTGCGAACCAAAGTATTGCAGGTTCGATTCCCAGTCAGGGCACATGCCTGGGTTGCAGGCCATGGGCCCCAGCAACCACACATTGATGTTTCTCTCTCTCTCTTTCTCCCTCCCTTCCCTCTCTAAAAATAAATAAATAAAATCTTAAAAAAAAAAAAGAAACACCTGTAATAGTTATTAGTTGATGTGGGGTTTATATTTCTTTTTTGATAACATTATATTTTCAAGGAAATTGCTCATTTTGTTTAAATTTTTAAAAAATATAAACTTTTTCATAGAAATTTCCAATCAATTTTAATTTCTGACCTGTCTCAAGTTATGTGTCCCCTTTCATCCCTGTACTGTTTATTTTTTCCTTCTGGGGACAATTCTGCCAAAGGCTTTTCTATTTCATTCTTTCCAAAGAACCAACTTGTGACATTGTTAGTCTCATCTCGTGTATATACTTTTTTAAATTCCATTTTCTTTTCTGATTTTTATTTTTTCCTTCCATCTTCATTGTGTTTATTCTGTCATTTTTCTAGTTTCTTAAGTAAGGACGTGTTTTTTTCTTTTTTAAAAAAGATTTTATTTACATTGAGAGAGAAAGGAAGGGAGGGAGAAAGAGAGGGAAAGAAACATCAATGTGTGGTTGTCTCTTGCGTGCACCCCACTGGGGCCCTGGCCTGCAACCCAGGTATGTGCCCTGACTGGGAGTCATACTGGCCACCCTGTGGTTCACAGGCTGGCAATCAAACCACTGAGCCACACCAGCCAGGGCAGGACGTGGCTGTCTTTGCACTCTAACACAAACCTTCCGAGGATCACTTTGGAAAATGTCAAAAAGGTTTTCTTTACTATTCACTTCCAACTATTTTCTAAGTTCTACTACGATTTCTCCTTTGATCTCCTTAAAAGTATGCGTGAAGATTATCTTTTATTATTGATATGTAGCAGTAGTTAGATAACATCTTTCTGTGTGATAACAATTCTCTACAGTTTGCTAAGACTTCCTTTATGGCTGGGACACAACCCATTTTCATAAGACTTCATGCGTGCTTGAAAAGAAAATGTACTCCCTAGCTTCTGGGTGCAGACACACACGCATCCATCCAGCAGATCAAGCGTGTTAACTGTATTTGATTTTTCCAGGTCTTGACATGTTTTGCATGTTTTCTGGACTGAATAAGAAGTGTTGAAATTTCCCATTATCATGACGTATTTGTAATTTTTCTGACATTTCTATAAATAGTTTACTTTGAGACCATGTTCTTAGGTATACAAAAACTGGAACTTTATATACTTTTATCATCATATCATACTAACAATACTTTTTGCTACAAAGTTTGTATTGTCTGATACTAATTTAACTTTGTCAGTTTTCTTCTAGTTAAAATTTGTCTGGATAGTTATCTATCCCTTCACTTTCCTATTTTTTTCTATATCTTTATGTTTAAGAATGTTGCTTATTAACAGCATATCCCAATCGTTCAATTTGATTTCAGTTTGGGAGTATGTTCTATTTAGATTTATTACAATCACTGGTATTGGATTTACCTTTATTTTTTTTTTTTTTTACTATTTCCTGTTTTCATCTATGCTTTCCCTACCCACTACTTTAAAATCAAGTTCCACTTTACTTCTTTTGTTGGTTTGAAAGTTACTTTTCTATTGTTGTTGTGATTAACTTAAAAACTTTTTTAGTTAAAAATTTTCTGTGTTGCTCTGAAGCCAAAGATACTTTATGGGAAACCAGGTGGGCTCTGGAGCCAGACAGACGTGGCTGGAGCCTCGGCTCTTCCACTCCCCAGCTAGGTGACCTCGAGGGGTTTCTTGACCGGGGTCCCCCAGCTTCCTTCCCACTGTGAAATGAGACTGTTACAAGGCTTAGAGACTGTTACAATGAAATAACCTATTTAAGGAGCCGTGAGCAACACCTGGGTCACGGTACATACTGAACAAATGATAGATTCTTGGATACAAACAATACGGGCTTAAATCTTCGTTCTAATAAGGAAAAAAAGGACATTATTTTTTAAGAAATGAGGGGGGAGGTCTCGATGAAGAAGAAACCTTTTCAGCCCTCACTACGATGTCTGAAACCCCGAGGAAGCTCTCTCACGCCGCCGCCACCTCCGCCGGCGGAAGGGGAACTCACCCTTTGTGATAGATGCACAGACAAGGCAGCCGTGCGATGGTGTCGCCTTGCTGCAAGTCTTCCAGGCAGATGGCACACTCCCCAGCGTCTTTGCTCAGGACGTCCTCTGGGGAGAGAGAGAGCCAGTTCAGGGCAATAAAAAGGGAAGAACTACTATGCGAGCGCTCATTTCCAGAGTGGCAACTGGCATATTTTGTCTGAAATAATGTAAGACTCGGCACCTGTATTTGAAATACTGTTCATAGATCAGCGAATAATGTCTACCTTTACTTGTAGACAGTCTCTCTCATTTCCATTTCCATTTCACTGAGGTATACAGCAAAAGCCAGAACAGTACAGAATCTCCAACTTGCAAAGGGTTTTGCTATAAGACTGTATTAGTAAGTCAGTTATCTGTCATTTGGAACTCATTTTCCTTCTCCTACTAATCAATATTAATTTGATGTTCATGACAGTTTTTAAAAGTTTAGGGTGCAATGTATCTGAAAAGACGTAAAAATGCTTTTACAATTTTAAAAATTCTAAAATAACACAATTAGAGAAATTAGAGAAATCACCTTGAATATAGGACTTTTTAAAATACCTGCTTAACTCAAGAAAATGCCAAGATAGATCAAAGCTTTTGTGCAGGTACTGAAAGGGACTGTAAAACAGGAGGGCTTCAGACACTGGATGCAAAGTCCGTTCTTAACTATTTTTCATGACAGTGCTGGCCCACCTGGCAGTGATCAGAACAGTGTCCAGAGGGAGGGGAGGGCCCTGACAGAGCGTTTTAAACCGTGCTTAAGTGGTGGGAGTCTTTATAAAGCAGACATTGCTTTAAAAACAAATATATTCTCTTGATTTTCAAGTTATGCACTGAACATTTAATCTAAATTATATTTTATTAATGTTAAATTTTTTAAAGTTATTTTTTAAAAGATGTTATTCATTTATTTTAGAGAGGGAAGGGAGGGAGAAAGAGAGAGAGAAAGAGAAACATCAATGTGCGGTTGCTGGGGGCTGTGGCCTGCAACCCAGGCATGTGCCCTGACTGGGAATTGAACCTGCGATGCTTTGGTTCGCAGAATGTTAAATTTTAATTTTTAAAAGTATCTTGCCTAAAATGGAGTACGTGAGCCAGATTAGCTTTGATGGCTCTTTTTAAGTGAGGGAGAAGTAAAACATGCCGTTGCTGAAGAGCAGGGAAACCTGAGGAGCGCACATTTTCAGAAAGTTGACAGAAAGCTAAAGCAGGAACATGCGGTGTGAATTTATACCATAAACAAATAAATTACTGTTTGGAGGAATAAAAATTAAGTTAAAGGGGAAAGACTGCACCAATCTCTACTTAAGTGCTGAAAGACAGAGAAAGGTAAGGAAGTTTCCAGAAATAAAGTATTTGTACTATAAAAACCAACAAATTTAATTGTGCACACAACTGTAATAGCTCCTTGTTAGAAAAACACGTTCTGTGAGTATTCCGCCTTTAGTTACTCATTCTGAGACAGCATATTAGGAGAGAACACGGCCTCCAGTTGATCCAGGAGAGAGAAGGTGCCGGTGGAAGATTTACTGGTGAGGCCGGTGGGGTAACAGGGCAACCCCTACAGGAGAGGAAAGGCCTCAGAAAGGAGGAATCATGCTTTGGAATTAAGGAAATACGGCTGCGGTGATTCTGGCCAACTACTAAGTAGTTCACAAGCTGGTATGTCATAACCAGAGACTCAGCCAGAAAAAGACTTCTGGCCAAGTAAAGCCGGGTACATGGGAAACACTGTTTATTAACACCTCCCTCAAGTATCCTCCCTCCGATTTTCTATTCCTAACCCTGGAGGCCCCATCCACTACCCCGACTCCAAACCCACCCCAGCCCCAAGTCTTGCCTCCTCTTGACCTCCATTTTTTCTTTTGGATAGCTTTCCACCGATAGGGAACCAGTTTAAAGTAAAGCACCTAACCAGTGATAAAGGTAATTAGTATGTGGGGACCCACAAAATGGAGGCCACCCTACTGGCCCCGCCCATGTCACACCCTAAGTCGGCCTGCAGGTGTGGGGAGCACCTCACTGTGGAGGACACCTAGCAGCAGTCACAGGCCTCCTCCTCGGTGGCAGCCATCTCACTCACCCTAGAGCACAGGACCTGCCAGCCGCCCGCCTAGCAACCATGTCCTTTCTTGTTGTGTTTTGTAACACTCTGCAAAGCCCGCTCTCACCCGCACTCCCTCAGGAAGTGCTAGGTAGGTGGTGGACACCCCCAATCCCTGGGCTGATTTCCAGTGAATAAAAACATGAAACTAATTATTAAATTGTGTTAGATCTGACACTAGGACAATAGTAGGGAGACCAAACAGAAAATGATCAAAAGGAAACATTGAAAGTCTGCAATGCCAAATATCATCATCTACTCTCACCATTTAGATTTTTTTTTTACTGCAGAGATATATACACTACACCGTCAACTTCAAAAAAATCAGCCATCACTTTTTTTTTTTGTCAAGCCTAAGACATTCAATGATTGTCCATTAGTTTTATATCCCACCAAGTAAGGTGGTATATAATGGGAAAAAAAATCTTACTTAATGGAAAAAAAGCCTCCATTAAATTATGATACAAATCAATTTTAAGACACATCTCACTTTTCAAAGTATGAAAAAGAAGCATGTCTTAGAATTGATGGAATAGGGTATCACGTTTTCTATGTTTAAAATACATTAACAGTGCACCTAGGTTTAAGTCTAAATGAACTATAAAGTCTGAAATATCATAAATTAGGAAAATGAGATGCACCAGCTTTTAAGAGAGAAAAAGTATTGCCACTTTGGCCGTAAGTCCATATAAGAGATTCTTAACACCAACCGGAAATAAGTAGAAACCCACTAAATACAGGCTTGTGCAGGCAACCACCTGACAACCCTTCTAAGCTGACCTGTGACTATCAAGTTTCATTTCTTTAATGCAATAGCTTTTTAAAAAATCTTTGAGTTGGGAAAACTTTAATATGTTAACAGGCCTTGATTTTATCCTGTTTACAAGATAATTTATTTACAATAAACAAAGATAAATCCAATTTGCATAACATTCAGTGATATCTATTTGAACAGTATATTTTGGAAAAAATAAATAATGTTATACTTTGTAGGCACTAAGCTTAAAAAAATATCTTAGTTTAATCCAGAATGCCGTATTAAAGTCAGTCATTTTAATTACAAACTCCCTAAGTCTTAGTAATGAAAAATAATCAGAAACGTAGTTTCTGTGTTAAGAAAGGTATGCCTACATCCAAGAACATCCTAAACACATTAATTTCAACACAGAAAAAGCCCAATACTCACTGTAAGTAGTTTCTAGGGAAGTGGCCTTTGTTCAGGACATTATAAGCCAATGGTAACACACTGCCCTGTTCAGCTGCATTTCGATATGCAACTCTGTTAAAGGGCAGGTCACTCTCACTGCAAGGCCTCACAGTTTTTCTCACTGCCTCAAACAGCAAGTGCTAAATATTCAAATTCGAAAGTCTGATCTCCAACAGAATCTGTCTTCGCATTTTTGAAAATATTTTCCGCCTTTGAAAATTCACTATGCAGTGTGATTCACTGTTGCCTACCTGGGGGTTTTAGAGCGCTCACCTCTGTACCCCGTCAGGCCACTGTCTTTTCATTCAATTTTGAGCTTAGTAATGTGATACATTCAGAGTTAAATACGACCTGGAAATACCACTAAATCCAGGACACTGGAGCATCGTCAAGACAGCTGAGGAAAGATCATTAAAAATCTTCAGCCAATCGACTGGAAACGTTCACAGAGACATTGCCTACAGGCGACCAGGTCAATGCCTGAGGACCCGACACAGTGAGAACAGAGTACTGAGCCGCCAAAGCTGGTATGAAGGAAGCAGAAAGGGGAATACTAACAGATTCGACTTCCACAGTTGGCCAGTCTGGACTTCCCCTTGCCACCAGCACTGACCAAATGGAGAGACGCTCAAGACTGTGAACAGGAAATGAAACTGTTGCTTTTTCAGAAGTGTTGATGATCTAGTAAATATCTGGAACAATAAAAGTTAAATCAGTATATCACTTATCAGTCTCATTCCTCGTCTTATTCATACGGTCTATGCATTAATTTCGATATACTGCAATAGGAAAAGAAAAAGGAAACCTGGAAAAGAACGATGATTTTTAAACCAGAGGTGGGCACCAGAATCGCTCCGGTATGCACTGTGTCTCAGTGTAGGAAAGAAACATCATGTATACCTGGGCCCATCCCTTAGAGATCCTGAAATACACACCTGCCTGAGAAACACAACCGCTATCAAGGGAACAGCATACTGAAGTAGAAAGAACATAAGATTTAAAATTGAAAACGTAATATGAATTTCCACTCTCAATACTGGTTAGCTAGGCAACCTCAAAATGTTGGTTAACCTTGAGTTTCCTTTTACTCATTTAACATAATAAAGGTACTCAAACATTATGGAGATGAAATTTTAAAGAATTATGTGAAGTCTCTGTTAAAAACTATGTAAAAATATTAGTTTTTATCATCATTATTATGGGAAAACACTTTAAGGACGTCTCCAAAAGCAAAGCCGTCTTTTTCTCCCCACTCTGGCAATGCAGTTGTTTCAACTTTACAGACGGTCATCAACAATCCCTTGGCCCCCAGAAACCTCTACACACTACTCCTGACCTAGCCATTTTCAGGGACCCACTGTAACTGGCAGGCCGGAAACAACTCCAATCAAATGACACTGCCTAATTACTCTGAATGCTCTGGCTTCATTCTGTGTTTGTCACTATTATAAATGTCCACGTTGTTACACACTTTTAGACAGATTGAAGTCTTCTAAATTGTTTTAGTTTATGAGGTAACTAATATTACCCCCTTTTCACAGATAAGCACATTTGGGCTCAAAGAAGTAACTTACCAGAAGTTACTAAACTAGTTAAGTCCTGGGGTCAGAATTCAAATTTAGATTAAGTACTTGGCTTTTTTATATTTCATGGGATTTCACTGTGAAATAACATAAATAGTGAAGAAAATGAACTGTTTCAGGCAACTTTATGTTTGAAATACTCAGGATGGGGCTGACTACCGTACTCAGAGGCAACAGCTCAAGACTAGCCACGTGCTTCATCTTCTGTCCAGGGTTATTACTCTGTTATAAAAACGGGTATCAGAAACGGGCTCACCCAGCACCGCTCACTGCTACCTTCCTTCCACTGGACAGGAGCACAGCCCCGTCCAGCAGAACTTTCTAGGGTGACACAGACGATCTCTCATCTGTGTCGTCCAAAATGGGAGCTAGTGCAACTGAGGAACTAAATTTTAAATTTTATCTAATTTTAGTAAAATATATAGAACCCTAAAATACGGATACAGAACATACATTTATAGACTAATTAAAAACTTCTGTAAGTGGATATTTTACTTGTAGCCTCAAGCTCTTAATTTGCATTGCCCAAAGAAATTACTTAAAATTCAAGCAGCCAAATATGCAAAATGAAAATACGTAGCAAGTACAAGCACATATCCATCCAGGTATTGCAGATCGAGACACATGAAAAAAAGCGGACAGCCAAAATCTTTTTGGGTGGGGGGAGAAGAAAAACAACAAATAAAACCAAATTTGTTAGAGGCAGCCACGAAAACTCCATGCGAAAATTTCATAGTCATCACAACTCTATTTTCAGATCAAGCATCCAAACAGGTATATAGTCTTTTCAGCAAAATACAATGCCAAGCACTACTGTGGGTCAGGCATTTTACCTGAAGGCTTATTTTTTGTTCTTGAACCCTCAATGATAGCAGTAGAAAACAAAAGCAGCTGAAATGAGAAATAATCCCTAGAAAAATCAAGAATTAAAAAAATTCACAACATTAGTAAGAAGCATGAAATTACTTAAGTATGAAATTACTCAAAGTATGAAAAATTGGGGCTTGCAAGGTTTATTAATAAATGCTTTCAGATATAAAGTTATCTCTAGTGAACTTAAAAGGAGTTAACATTAATATTCTAGATTCTAGATCCATGAGCTGTCACTGTATTCGAATATACTCAGGAGAATCAGAAATGACATTTGAACAAAGGGAAATTGCCATTTTTACTGTAAAACACATATCAATTAAAACATGGGACAATCTTCCATTGAACTGTCTAAAACTCAAAGTCCCTGGTCAGTGTCAGCTTTTATACCTTTCTGAGAAACTTGTTCTGGTTTCAGTAGGAACGACTAGCGCCCTCTGCCTCAATGCCATTTACGATCACTGCACCAGCGTTTTCTTTAGTTTAAATGCAACTGAGAATTGACAAAACTCAGAGCTACTTTCCATCTGCATCGTTAGAAACTTAAAGAAACACTAACTCAACATTTACACATTTTGCTTTCTTGGGTTTTTGTTCCTAACTTACCCGAAGAAACTAGCTCAGGATTAAGTATTTTATAAAATTAGGTACCTAACAAGCTGCAAAAAGTCATATAAAGCACCTAAGAAAGTATTACATTATGAATGTATTTCCTGATCTTCAAATCAAATTAATCTCCCTACCTCCCCTCTTTGTCACAAATCAACAATAAACCAAAATTTAAAACCAATTGCATACACTGGTACTGAACCATAAAAAGTATTTTCTTAAATGAGCTGCACACATTAAAAAGAAAGAAAAATGGAATTGCTAAATATATAAGAAAATAGAATAAAATATACATCAAACTAAACTTAAGTTTCAGGTCCATTTTCGTTTTGAATCACTGCAGAGAAAAACAGCAGTCCAAAAAAAAAAAAAAAAAAAAAAAGGCTGAATGTGGGCTGCAATGACCACAGAAAAGGAACCAGGCAATCTGGAACTTATATGTTGTAGCCCCCCCTCCGCCCCGCCCCCATTAAAAAAAAAAAAAGGGAAGGAAGGAAGAGAGAAGGCAGGAGGGAGAGGAGAGGGGGGACAAAAGAGGAAGGGAGGGAGGGAGGCAGGAAAGCAGGGGGGAAAGGAAGGAGAAAAAAAGAAAGGAAAAGTGTTACAGACAGTTCTAAGTTCAAATTTCAACTGTTCATGTTATTCAAAAATGTAATGGGAATGGCAATACGTACCTCATACGGCAGTGGTAAGAATTAAGTTAGATAATACCTGTTACATATCTAGCACTGTCCCTGGCAAGGAGTAGGTTTGTTCTGAAGACTAGTTATGTGATTGCTGGCAAGAACTCTTCCTTTGAGTGTGCTTTCTGCCATCTAAACACAGGGCGAAACCTGCAGGCTCCAACTGGCTCTCAAGATTGTGCAGATGCGCGGAGACATTAATGCACACGAAAGGCAGCCTGATGCAGAAAGGGCAGGTTTGAACGCTGCACAAACCTCTGTGAGCCTCGTTTTCTTCCGATAAATCGCAGGTCATAATACCCGTATCTCACATGGTCTTTAATATTGATGAATAAAAACAAAAGAGCTAATGAATGTGAAAATACTTAAAGGTTCTGTTACCTGAATATAAAAAAATAATTTACCTACAGCATTACTGAAGCAAAATGAAAAATGTCAACTCAAACCATACATACTCCAGCATGCCACAATGCATTACCATTATCATGTTATGTCAGAACTGTCACTGGATTTGTGAACCAGGAGTCTATCATTTTGTTAGAAAAAACTGGAGGAGTGTTACAATGTGTGTCTTTACTGCTGACTCAGGCTAAAGTGTAATGGTCTTTCTCTTCTGCTGCCACCTGATCTGTAAGAAAATCAGCAGGCTGAGTGATAAATATTGTACCAGGGTCACAAACTCAAACGCCTAAATGGGGATTGCCAGGAAATATTCAAGAAGTAGCTCGTCTCTGAAACACTATTTCATGGGAACAGCACAGCTGTGACACTGAATGCTCACCGAATTTGGCCTTGGTTTTAGGTAAGCATGGAGAACTGACGCATGCAGTCGTATTCAAGGGCCATTATAAATTTAAAGGAGTTAGCTGCAGTTAGGTTATTAGGTGAAATTTCTCATTTTCAAAATATAGTGACTCAAAAACCATTTGTGATACTGTGTAAGCCAAACAAACAAACAAAAAATGTCTGTGAGCTGGAGGCAGTCAATACTTTGCAATCTCCGTATTAAAGAAACAAGAGTAAATGCTCTGAGGGCAGGGGACCTGGTAGGTTTTGGTTACTCCAGAAAGCAGCAGAGTGCATCACACACAGTCAATACTAAACACATACTGTCTGAACAGCTAGTGGAGCCAAAGATCACAGGGGCCTAGAGAAAACACAGAACAATAAAGGAGCAGCCAATGGACACAGAACGTGCCCAAGGGCCAGTGGGTGGGTGGCTGCTCCAGTGATTTAGGCACTTTGTGTGCTGCCTGGTGACTCGGCTGAGCTCAGACCTACTTTTTAGTGTAGTAACTTCTTTACCCAGGAGGTTCACATTGGCTAATCCACCAGAGAGCTCTGAATACATGCCAGGTTTTCCAACAAATAATTATAGGTTGATTAGTATGTATGGATAACATATTAAAAGCATGTATGCACAGGAAAGAGATTTAAAATGTCCACTGCTGAAATAATAATGCAAAATATGAAACTCTGTCTGGAAAAAGCAAGAAGCTGAGACAGTAGCTCCATACTAACAGAGATCTTTCTTGATTCCCTGTACCCTGCTACTGGATTACTAAAATAACCGTGACTAATCCTGGATCCTGGAGACTCTAAATCTAGACTTACCTCAAACTCCATGTAATGAAACCATATGAAAATCAAGAGAGTTCAAGTGTGAAATGTTTTTTGTCTTTCCTAATTGTTGTAAGGAGAGAGAACACAGACAGATTTGGAAAGAGGTTTCTTTCTTTTCGATGGGCCCACTCCAAATCTCCCAGTCCGTAAACTGCCCAGGAGTCAGCAGCCCTGAGTGAGTCCCACCGGGACAAGGGAAGAGGCCCCAGAAAAGAGCTCTGAGTTGGGCTGAGGACAGAACTCTCCTTGCATCCCAGAGCTGGGAAACTTCTCTCCTCACACCTTCAAAAAAAAAAAGCCCAAGTATACGCCAAGCAAATGCCCACTGTGCTCACAAGAAATTATCTTGCATTCTTCTTTTTGAGAGAAATAACAGTATGATCTACATGCATGTCGAGAGATTCTACAATTGCTAACATTATGTAACAGAAAGGTTACAAGCTAAGTACTCTTAGCAATGTGAATAAAGGTAAATCAAGCTGAAAAATTATGACATCTACTATATATAAGTCACAATGTATGGGAAGGAGAGATGGCTTTATTAGTAAAAGTTCCTAGAACCAAAATACATCATTTTAAATTTAATATTGCAGAGAAAGGTAAAAAGAAAGGTCATTGCAGAAAACTATATTAAGTTCAAATTTCAGAATAATCTAGAATAAGTATCATGTAAGCAACTGCCAACAACCGCCCAAAAATCATAGGACACAGAGGACGAATCCAAGAGCTCTAATACAGAAATTACAGGGAAAACGTGAGTGCACATGTGCGCCCACACACACACGCGTGCAAGGGAACAGGGACATAATAATCAAAGGAACACTAGAAAAATAACCTCCGAACTGACTAAAGGACTTGCTTGAGCGTTAGCCTGAAGGGGCTAACGAAGTCTGAAGCAGGACTAATTGGAAATGGGAGTAGGGTGGAGAAACACTGAAATAGATGCATTCTGGGAAAAACAGAATTTCTAATCTTCAAAAAAAAATCAACCTCTAAGCTTCTAAATGAAAAGAACAGGTAACTTAAAATTTAAAAAAAACTATGAGACTCAGCCAGACCGCTCATTTGTAATACTGGGAAAGTCACAGAGTGGAACAGTTTTACAGACGTACAGGAAAAAAAGTAACTCAAATAAAAATATCCTATATTCAGCCAAGATAATATTCATTTTGTCTGAAAACAGACAAAAGCATTTGAGAATCCAATAGCTCATTAAGTATGCCAACCATGAAGGCTTTCTAAGGAAACTATTCATGGAAATGCTTCTAAAAAGGGAAATTAAAATAACAAAAACCACAATCTATAGAAAGAGATAAATGGAGAGTATAAAAACCAGCAGTGAGCAATAATACATGTATACATAAAAATTAAATCTAAATAGATAATACTGTGGCTGAGACTGCAATGTGACATAAGTATGGGTTCTGAAACAGAAGCAGTGTGCAAACCCAATAATGTGGGGCATAAGTCTAAATTACTTCACAGTACCCAAGAGTTGGAGGCAAAGCATGAGGGGGATAGGAGAGGGGGAAATGAGTAAGAATGATATGTTAGGAAGGAGGGCACAAAGGAAACCTCTAATTTTAACAGAATAAAACAGAAATACACGTTTAAAGATGTTTATTAATGTAAAGTAACCAATAGAGGAATAAAAAGATGCATGGTAAAAGTTCCCAATGAATTCTGAGGAAAGGGAAAGCAACTTGGTCCATGCACAGACGGCTGGGCAAGAACAAAGTAAAATGAGTACAAATTAAGAGAAGGAACAACGCCAAATCTACCAGCTATAATATAAATGTCGCCTACGTATACTGACTAGTGTAACAGATCACATATCCACTACCCAGCCACAACAAATAAACTTATTTGCTGTGAATTAGAAAAAAATAAATAGGGAAACACTATTTTTATTTTTATTTATTTTATCGAGGACAGGGAAGCAACTGTCTTAGAGCACATGCAAAGAAATAAGAACTCGGGAGTGAAGATAAAAAACAGCGGAATAAAAAACTACCATAAAATAAAGGTGAATCTGGAGAAGCACAAGAAAGAACAGACATTCCTGAAATGAGGAGCACCGGGGTGCCAAAATCAAGAAAAATAAGAATTAAAGAGAATATGCCATCGGTGGAAGACCAGAAAGTGAGAGCCGACTGGGTTATCTACAGTCAAAAGTGAAGTTCAAGAAAATGCTGCAGAAACGAAAGCAGGTGAGATCTATACATTCAAAGGGCCCATTGAGTCCTAGAAAAAACTGATCATGAAAGATCAACCCTATTTAAAATACACCCTAGTACCCGACGGTCATAAAAAAGTAATTCTTTGGGCACCTGGGCAAAAGGCAGTCAGTTCTGAAAGGAAGGCAAACCAGGCTGGCCTAGACTGCTCCACAGCAGCATTTCACAGGAAAGGCTGGAATGATTTTAATATCTTCAAGTAAAAAAAAAAAAGTAGCCCAGAGATTTTGTATGCAGTCAACTATTACTCAAAAAACACACACACGCACACATGCACGTGAAAACAAGCAATAATTACACATGCAAGAAATCTAAGGTGCTATTTCCCATGAGCTGATCTCAAAAGATTTGCATAAGCATGAATCTCATAACGGAGAGATGCCAGAAAAACTAACGCTAAACCGGTTTGAAATTCAAATGTTAAAAACAAAGGCCACTCATAACAGTAACAAACTATAAAATACCAGACATAAGCTTACCAAGTTTAACACTAAAGGTACAGTTCTCAATGAATCAAAACAAATGCGGAGACAAATCATGTTCTCTGACAGGCAAACTGAAAACCTTAAATGAAAACAGCACTGTGCAAAAAAAAATAAATAAACAGTGTACCTCTTTCTCAGTGATTTATGATTCAGTAAAGGGTAAACCACAGAGTCCAGTTGAGTTTTATGTTAATGAATAATAAACCATACATTACATGCACTCCCCTGTACTCTGCATGTAATGAACATAAAATGTCTGAGGTTAGAGAGTAAGACCACATAACAGGAGCCCTCACTAAGAGAATTCCACAATAAAATCTAATAAAATTAATTCACATTTCCCCTCTAAAACCTGGTGAAGAGAAAATTATAGTCTTTTGCTGCTGAGGCATACAAGAATAGCTCTCACCACCCTAAATCCTTTTCATCCACTACTGTAATTAATGTTGATAATAAACTAAGATTATATATTTCAAATTAAACACCAGCCACATACAGTATGTTTCAGTATGTCCTCGGGGGTATTTACAATCAGAAAGCACATATGGCACATGAGAAAATTTTGGAAGCAAATTCTTTTACATCACAACAGATGGGAGCGTTAATTTCTTTAAAATTGAAGAAATAAATGGTTTGCCTCTTAGCATTAAATCTCCAGGTTAAACTTTCACTCTTTGTATGATTTACTGATGGACTGATGCACTGAGGTACATTTATTCTATATGTCAGGGTGTACCCAGTACCACGCTGTCCAGACTTTGTTGCTCAGAGCGTTGACTTTGACTTCTGCGTCCCTCAGCACAATCATCTCCTTGGGTCTGAGCCCCTCCCTGCCACCAGACCACACACCGTGGCAGGCTGTTTGTTTTCTCTGCCGTGGCCCTGGAATTGGCCCTTTCCCCCAGGAGCCCTCGTGCTACCAGACAACGGCATTTAAAAACCAAGAACTGGGTGATGAAGATATTTTCCAGTTATAAATAGGTCTCCCATACTAAAAAAAGCATCTCAAGGGAAGGCCTAGGAATCAAGGTGAATACTATGAAGTACAGTTCAAGGGAATTAAGATAAAAGTAACTAACCCAGGAGGTGCTGAGGGATCAAGAACCCTGGAGACCCCAAAACTGATTTAGTGGAAAATGGAAAAAATTGAGTAAAACATAAATACTAACTATCTAGAATATGTTCCTGTTGGGAACTGCCCTGCCTGGTTTTAGAAGCTGTAACCCCACCAAGGGTAAGGCTGAGGGAGCAACCTTCAGACCAGAAGCCACTAAAGGGACAAAGCTTATCTCCCTGGCAGGGGCGCCGCTTCTGCTCCTTTTTCTTCACCCTGCCTGGCCCCCAATGCTAGATCGGTTAGCCAATGACACCAAGGGGGGAACGACCTAAGACAGGCACGATCACGTGGAGGCCCCAGGGAAGGACTTGGGGGCTACAGCAAAAGGGCGTGACTGCCCCTCGCCCCTCGGCTATGACATAGCCTGTGTCCTCATTCTGTCTGTAAGAAGTCTCCTAATCTCTTGGCTGCCTTACTTCCCCTGCCTGACTTAAGCCTGAGACAATGCCTTAAACCTGAAACAATGCTGGTGGTGGGTACTGGTACTGCCCTGTTCTGGAAAGGGGGGGGTTCCCCTGGCAATCAGGCCTAAGAAAAAATATGTAAAATCCCGTGAAACCTGTTTTGTTTACAATGCTCTCAATTAAATGATAAGGGTCCAAGCAAGAAGTGAGTTTGTTTCTCAAAGTTTTATGGCTCTTTAGCTATCTGACCCTGACTCAGAATAGGCCCCCGGAGTTCTTCATTATCTACTGTTTGATCCTTACTTCCTGACAATGATTAATAAGCTTTACCTGTATTCTTGTGCAAATGAACCCAACAAAAGCCCATTGAGGAAAATGCTCTTGGCCCTTCTCCTTTGAGAGATCAGCCACCTTTCCTCCCCAAGCAGATCCTGTCTTGGTAGACTTATTCTCATCTGTGGCAGCTGGGGGGCGGGGCAGAGCCCCCCCCCCCATTTTCCTTATTACATTTAATCTTACATGACCTTACCACAGTATGAAACTGTTAAGAGTTAACTACAACTCCCCAAAAGGCAGAGCCTACCCTGACACCAAACCACCTAGCCCAAGGCCCACTCCGATCCAGGCAAATCCCGAGCCGTGTTGTAAGTGATCAGGGCCCAGGTGACTGATAGGGGAGGAGCAAAGACATTTAAAAAATTATGCAAGAAATAAATCATCCTTGAACATATATTCACAAGCCATTTCTTTAATGATCCTTTCTAAAATTTATCTTGAACTCAACCAAGTATTAAATGACCCTCTGCAAAATCCCTACTCCTGAGAAAAATCCTTTAAAAAATCATATTCCATAGTTTTCACATCTGCAAAGATCAACATCCTTGGCATGCTGTTTAGAGCAGCCAGGTGCTCTCATACACTCTTTGCACCGCAGAGTGAGTCTATCCACTGCTAACCGTCAAATCACAGGTGACTCCCCCCCAATTCCAGCAATCACTAAACCCAGGTCTCCCCTTCTAATGCTCCCCCCCCCGCCCACCCGGTGAGAGCCGCTTCCTCCTCCCAGCACATCATGTAACCACATCACGTGAAGTGCCGTACGTACCATTTGCCAAACTGGCCTGTAAAGAAATTCTCTCCCTTACACACATTTCTGCACATGAATCTAAGATTAATCTCCCAAGTCCCAGACAATTTATTAAAAACCTTCATTATAAAGCCCTACTTTACCTTTTCACCTTCAATTCTCTTATCATTCTCCCTTGCCCCACACTATGCGTGCCTTGTTGTTATTTCTAAACACCATTTCTTTCCAAATGTTAGTAATCCTTTCAAGGTCTAGATCAAATGTTTGAAAAGACTGATTTATCTTTTACTAGATATAAAATACTTTGTAAAAGGGCAAAACTGCTGATTGACGTGGGCTTTCCTAGGTTTCTTCCATACAGAAACCATAAAAACGAGATAAGTTTAAAAACGTATTTTATTATCTGTATTAGAATTCCTTTAAAATGAGAGTTGGTCACCATCACATCTTAACCAAAGTAATACCCTTTTCCCTTGGAGGACAGCGAGACTGGCTCACTTGATTTCTTGCACAAGAAAAAGGGACCAAAAGTCCCTTTAAGGTCTCTGTTTCATTTCTTCTGAGTTCTTAAAATCAAAAAAGCTTACTTAGAATGTTGGAATAAGAAAAAGTTATTCAAAGTGATACAAGGATAAGGAGTGTAAGTTTATATAAAGATCTATGAAATGTTGAGACAACTTAAGAATCCATAAATAAAAAAGAAACCTTTCTTCTCAAATTTTATTAATGCAATCATAAATGAAATCTGAAATCTACTTCATGTTTTAGATATCTATCAGAACTTCCTTCTCATTGTACTATGTCTTTTAATTTCAGTTTCTATTCTATGTATCGTCTTCTATAATAAGCCACAGGAAAAACTGCACCTCAGTATAAACATTTATCTATGTATAGTAAGCTTTTTACAGCACTTCTGTTCCTATACAAAATATAAAAGGATCTATGCTTTTATAAAGATTAAGCAATCTGCCTATCATTAAATTTAAACTTCAGATTTCAGCTGTGTAGGTAGGTCACTTGTTGCTTATAAAAAGTAGGAAAATATTTTTTCACTAAATTAGAGCTTTAAATTGTCACATCATATGAGAGAGCAGGTAGTTTTCTATTTCTCCATAATTTACAGGAACTATTATTGTCAGGTAAAACTTTTAGACACCTAATTTAGAATTAAACTATGAACTTTTAAAATAAAATATCAAAAAAAAATGTGTTAGCATGTTGAACACAGCACCTACTACGTGCTTACCTTTCAAATCCAGAGTCATAGTTCCTAATGGGTGCAATAGCTTTCATCAGTTAGTGCTCACTGCCTGCAGAAACGATGCAGGACTTCCCGGGTGATTCTCACAGCAACTTCGAGAAGACGGGCACTGTTTCTAGTACTAAGGTTACAGGAGAGGAAACCAGGACCAAGGCTACACAGTCAGTAAGTGACAGAATAGAGAACTGAACCCAGAGAGCTGAATTCCAAGTCCATGTTTTGCACAGAGTACTGTTGTTCTTTAAAAAACTTCAAATGCAAACAGGTGTCTGAGCAGCTACGTTAACAGAAGGGCAGTCAAACTGGCTTCAGTGCCGTAAGTGTGTAATTCTGGTAACTGGGCAAGACTCTGTGGTAAAGTTTCTTCTTGTGACCACTTCTGATTCATCACCCTTGTAAACACAAACTCATTTTTTACTAATTTTTCTTATTCTTCCTCTTATGATTTTAATGATTTGAAAATAAACATTAACTATGGCATTAAAGTTCTTGGGGTGCTAATTCTAATCACATCTGCTAACTCTCATGCCTCATATACTTTTAAATTTTTGTCACAAGTTCACTTTTATAGAAATACCTATTTTTCTGTAGAAATCCATGTAGGTTTTAGAATAGTTTTGCTTTTGCTTTTGTTTTGCCAGCCTCTCCTAGGATACCATCTACTTTGAAATTTCCATAATATAGTATAAGGCAGCAGTCCCCAACCTTCTTGGTACCAGGGACTGGTTTGTGGGAGAGAGTTTTTCCAAGGAAGGGGGTTGTGATTTTCGGGATAATTCAAGCTCACCTTCTGCTGTACAGCCTGGTTCCTAACAGGCCTGGACCAGCACTGGTCTGCTGCCCAAAAGTTGGGGACCGCTGGAAGTGTTCCCCTGGGACACTTTCTACTGCATTAATCTTTTTACTGCATGTTATGACAGCCACTTTATAGTACAAAAAAATCACTTCGATTCAATGCCACCCCATAATGTAATCTTTATAAAGTCCTTTAAAACAGCAGTCAGGAATCACATTTCAGTTAAAACTCAACCACAGAAATCACCAATGCAAATAAATGAACCAAGACATGAAATAACAGAAATTTTCCACAGAAGGCCAAGTTCACAGAAACTCAGGTAATGATAACTGCCTCCTTATTTTAAATCATGTTTGGTGGTTGTTGGCAACTTTTTTTAAAACCTCAATTATAAGAGATGGGCTCATTCAGAAAGTATTCTGAATTCAGAAGCATTAAAATGTGTGCACTTGTGTGTGGTGGGGGAGGGGATCAAATCTATAACTTCGAAGAAAAGCCAGAGAGCATCTAGAGAGGGAGAAAGTGCGTCCTGCCTGGCAAGCGCACTGCACAGAGGGCTGGCCACTCGGAGGCCGCATGCATGCAGGCACTGGAGTGCAGCGCCCACTGCCTGCTGCAGGCTGTCCGCACCCTGCAGGTGAGCATGATAACAAGCACCCTCCCCACACAGCACACGAGCTGGGATCTGCTCCACTCACTTTCACTACAGAACAAGTTCCCTTCCAAATGACTCAATACAGGGGTGGGCAAAAGTAGGTTCACAGTTGTTAGTACAAATCCCCCACCCCCCGCCCCCAAAACTAGGGACAGTTCGATTCCCAGCTAGGCCACATGCCTAGGTTGCATGCCAGAGGCAACCACACATCCATGTTTCTCTCCCTCTTTCTCCTTCCCTTCCCCTCTCTCTGAAAATAAATAAAAAAACGTATTTTTAAAAATACAAAAATTAACTATAATGCAAAATAAACTTTCACATACTCATAGCTGTAAACCTACGTTTGCCCACCACTGCATTTCTTCGAATAAGTTAATTTAACAGAGTAAGAGTCACATCTTACTTTGCCCATAGAGTTGGTTACTTCTTTCTGATGACTTTGAAAGGACTCTGCTTTGATTCACTGCATGAGTTCACAATGGATTCTGAGAAGACACACTCATTTCAATTCACACCTCTTCCAGGTATGTATGCACTCACACAAACAGCACCAACTATCAATAACATGAAGATTTCTTAAATACAAATCTTATTGCCCTCAGTCACAGAAGTCTAAAACACAGACAGAACTTTACATCATGCAAAACATGCTATGATCCACTGAAGTTTAAAAACCTACAAAATCAAGACTAAGACTTGGCTGACATTATCTATCTCATTTTTGGTTTGTTCTAAAACATTTTAGAAGATGAGGGACAAGGAAATGGAGGGACCACGCTCATGAAATGTATACCTTGTTCACAGACTGTACAGAAAGTCACCTGGTTTGTACAACAATGAGGTACATGGCAGAGGGCCATGGATGGGAAGTAGGCAGTCCCTGACTTAAAAAGGGCGATCTACACAGATGAACACTCACTGTGGCATTTTGAATTTTCTTCCATCCTGCCGAAACACCGCCTGCAGTAGGTAGTGACTCACAACCCCCTGAATCATTTCCTGCCATGATCAGGTCAGGTCCCTACCTGAACCTCTGCTGAGCCACCTGCCTGCACCCTGAGCTGCCACCTAGTTGGTCACTTTTCTTCCTCAGTTACTAGGACTTGGGTATTTAAATAAAATAAACTACAGGGTTTTGTTTTTTTTTTTTTAAAGAAAGTTGTGAGAAAGTTGTGAGCTGAGTGTCAGTTGTGAAACCAAACTGACACTCAGAATATCATCTCTGTGAGCACGAATTTGAAACTCCAAATTACCAATTGATATTCAAATTTCTGCAATTCATCCTTTTCTGGAATTTGACTATAAATATATCCAGCCTGAAAAGTCTGTTCTCCTGGCTAACTGTGAATATGTATACCATTAATTAATATAAATGTAACAAAATCCAAAATTTCAGATCTAGCTACCTTAGATAAGGTTGCAAAAGATATAAATAAGCATTATGCTGAATAAAATTCTTGGTTCAGTTATTTAAAAAAGAGACAACAGACCACAAATGGAGTAGCTTGTGTTAAGCCCCCAAATCGGCAAACAAAGACTTAATGCCTCACCTAACTGCAGTGTCAGCCTCTCCCAGGCACGGAGCCTATAGCCAGCCAGTCGATCTGAAACTGGCTGATCGACCCTGGTGAGCTGATCTGCAAGATACACCCCCACCTTCCCCTGAAGGAAGACGACCTTGCTGGGAACTGCATTCTGCTAACGACTTCCTCATTAAGCCCCCCTTTGCCTACAGAAGCCTTTCATTGCCTGCAAGCCCTTGTACCTGCTAGAGGGGATGCTACCTGACCCCTGAATCACTGAAAGACGCCAATCAGACCTTCAAACTTACTCAACTGAATTTTAACAATGAACACAATGTAGAGGCCCAGTCTCTATGACCATATCTCTCTATGGGATCGACTTCTAGGAATTCAAATGTAAAGTTGTGAGGAGTCTAAGTGACTAAAAAGAGCCTGTATCAAAGATTTTCTGACTCACCCTGTTCTAAACATTATAATAATCCTAGATGTCTTGCCTAGCTGTGAAAGAGACCAACATTCGCAGACTCATCATCTGTGACCGATGACATGTGGGGACTGAAGGAGAGAAGACGCTATCCCAAATGTGCCTCTTTGGCATGAGGGATTATTTCAGGACAATTCAGAAAGAGCAGACACAAGAGAGGCTCTGAAACAGAGCAGAAGTTCCCCTTGTCAGGGAAATTTACACTTGAGTGTTTCCCAGGCTGTACCAGAAAAAGAAGGATGACTTCCAATCACAAGGGAATCTTACTCAATGGAGAAAGGACCGACTAAAAGCAGTGTCCGTAACACCCCTTATTTACTATGATTTTGCTGGCAAGCTCCCATAACTGGCCTCCCCACCCTCATTTTCTGCCTGTCTCCTGGTGGAGATGATGTGTAAGCCTGCCTTCTAGACGATCTCAGAGATTTGCTCGTTTTTCCCGTCATCCTACGTGTACACTCGTTAACCTGTCCTCCATCACAGGGGTCCTGGGGAGGTGGTGGGAGAATGCCCGTGTGCCACCTCTCCAACCCGACTCGGAGCTCTCCCTCTTTTCACCCGCAGTTGGTCACGGCCCACTTCTGGAACTCCAAGAACCACATGTAATTTTTATGAAAAGCTGTTTCTGCAATATTTATAGACAGTTCATTTTTAACAAATTAAAAATTTCAGACCACCCACTTTAAAGGGTAGGTAGCCATTCTTAAAAATGGCTGCAACTTCAGCTACTATTTGCATTAAGTTTACTAACTTTTGAATTGGAATACTGTCAAATACTTAAATCCCTGGTTTACAGTATCCCCAAGCAGAAGGTTATATTTTGGTTAAGATCCCAAATAAATGACACTGTAGAAAACTTGAATGACTTTAGCACAGTTAAAGTAGGAAATTAGAAACTGCCAAATATTGACACATAAAAAGACTGTTTTCTCAATGTTACGCAAAAAGTAAATGTACAGAAGACTAAGATTGTATGCAACGACATTACATGGTCAAAGGAAATACATCTGTACTTTCAAAGTTCAAGGCCAGAGTATGAAGATTTAAGGATATTTATTTCAAAGACACCTGTAACAAACATAATAATTATAAAGGGTAATGATAGGACAATGGAGTAAGTATAAGAAACCAGCCCAATCACTTTTACCTCAAATTTGAGGGAAAATGCGAAGGCTTTTTATTTTTAGTTCAGTGACTGAATTTCAGCTAGGTTATACAAAGTAGCCCATTCGATTTCATAACGTAAGAAGGCTGGGATGTAACCGACAGGCCCCTTTCTGAAAGGCACTTTGCTCCCGCACTGGGGAAGGCACGGAAGGGGTGCTGCATCGCTGCCACCACCACAGGGGTGTGGCCGGAGCACCGCTCTGTCCGTCAGAGAGACGTTCCTTCATCAATTCGCAAAAACGTTACTCAAAGTAACAAGCTCACTTCAGTGTTGAATTCTACCTCTCCCAACACTGTGTTTTAACTCAAGGAGAAATCTCAGATTAAGGAAGCACTAGTATGCTGATTAACCTCTGGACGACCCTAGGCTGTGGGGCCCATCTCTGCATGGGTCACTGTTTCATCCCAAGGGCCTAACACCACGTCGCATCCTTGAGAGGCACATCAAAACAGACTTCACATGTGAAAAATCTGAAGTTTCTCATATGCTTTTGAAATTTGTCCTTCCAGTTACCATTTTTCTTTAATCTTCACCCATTCTCACCGGAGGACATTTTTTAAAATTGCTTTCAGAGAGAGAGGAAGGAAGAGAGGAGGGGAAAGAGAGAAGCATCAACTGGCAGCCTCCCGTATGCGCCTGGACTGAGGACCGAACCGGCAGCCCAGGCCTGTGCCCTGCCTGGGAATCCAAACCGCAGCCTCTCAGTTACGGGAAAACGCTCCAACCAACTGAGCTGCACTGGCCAGGGCTGTTCGTGAAGTTTGTTTAAAAGGTCTCATTTTTCCTTTACTTTATTCCGTTTATTCAAAGTCAGGAGTGAGCTATCTGAGTTTTTTTTTCGAGTCTGGTTCGGAATGTAGCAGAACTACACTGAAAATCTCCCCCAGGTTTTCGGGCACCTGGAGACGCTGCGGTCTCTAGGAAACAAGGGCAGAGCCGGAGCCCCAGGCCTAACTAAAACACCAGCTGGCTTCCAGGGCTGCGGACAGTCCTCCTGGCCTTTTAAATTTTACCCGAAACATGAAATTCATAACATCTAAGGTAATTCTAATTTAAAACATTATTTTAAAGCACAGGACTTACCATTATAGGTTATTCTTGGCTTTGTTAAACACATCACAAGATGTAAATCCATTTCATCTGAGGGTACAAATTTTGAGCATACAGGGCACTTAAATCCTAAAAAGTAAAAGAAAGCCATGTTAACTGTTTGAATATCCAACTATGATTTTTTTTAAAAAGCATGGAAGACACAGAGCATTTCAAAATTCAGTATTATACTTACAGTAACATACTACTTACATAGTGTTACAACTTTAAGTTACGACTTAAAGTTAGGAAAGAATTTGTGACTGTAATATCCCATTTAAATTAGTTTATAAAGATCATCCCATTTCTAATAAAACAAGTTCAAATGAGAATTTGGTTCACTACAAAACTCCCCTATCTATTTCTAATGAATGGGTCCAATCATTCTCATTTCTAATTTTTTCACATTAACCCGAACTTCTGATTTCGTTGTAACAGCTCCATGTTCTGACCACGTGTGGGAGTCACCTTCCCCAGCGCGGCACAGTGTAATTTGTGCCACAGCTTTTGTGCCTGGACGGCACCATAGAAACTATTCTACCCCACCGACCTCTTAAACATTTATCTGATGAAGAAAGGGAAGCCTTTCAGAACAGCAAAATCAGGTCTAGAATCTAAGACTGCCGACTTCCATGATAGTGGCCTTGCTGCCACACCATGCTACCAAAGTCACAATGCAAACAAAACAGGAGCATTCCACTGCAGATTTCTCAATCCCGACACCTAAATGTTGGCTAGTTTCCTGCAACATTCAACCCGTACTACCAAGTATGTGCCTGAAGCGCTCTATTCAAAACAAACTGGCATACAGAAGGGGAGAATGTGTCACGAACTGTCCCACCCACGGTTTCTTGCTGTGCCCTGCTGCTCTCCTGCTCCCTCCCTCCCTGGATCTCCCTAAGGTGCTGAACCCCTGTCCAAGACCTTTACAGTTTACCTAGGAACAACACTCAGAAGTGGCACAGAGAGGTGGTCTGAGCCAATGGTTTTTCTTAGGAGTGCGACTAAAATCAGGAAGAGAGGACACTGGTCAGCTATAAAAGGCTGAAGCAAAAAAGTCACATGTGGGTATGAGAAAGCCTGCGGCATCCATCTGGGCTCATGTGTACACCAAACTCAGAGAGAGCAGAAATACCAGCTAACAGAGGAAAACGGTGCACACGGAGAGGTCTTGGAGCTGCTGTGCGGAGGCAGGAAAGGCCTTGGAGACAACAGTTCGTAAGAAGGGCAGTGAAAGGAGTCAGCCCCACAGGGCCAGCTGCCTCTAAGCCCATAGCTCGCTCCAGCAGTCCGCAGAGAATCTTAGACACTCGCCTCCTCGCTGAGTTGTGGGACTCACCACAACCAAGGGAGTCAGACTGGAGTGATTCCGAGGCAGAACTTTATACAAATCAGAGGGAGCTTTTGGTACGAGTACCTAATCCAGGTACATAACGTCCTAAGTAAAAGAAATGATTCTGAACACTGTTTTTCACACTGTATTAAAAGCATTTAAAAAAACTAAAAATTCAGGTGGTTCTTTGCATACGTTTTTTTCTCTTTAGGCTTTACTTTATTTCTACGTTGAGGTGTCACTAGTTATCCCAGATGGCAAAAACTCAAAAGAGTGACAGTGCACACTGCTGGTGAGGCTGTGGGGAAGCAGGTACTTTATTCATTGTTAGTGGGAGTGCAAAACTGTACAACTCCACAGAAAGGCATTTGGCAATATCGAGCTGGATTACACATGCATTTACTTTAGCAACCCCATTACCAGGCTCTCACCCTGAAGGACCGCCCCCGACACCACCAAAGACAATGCGCACGGCCAGGAGGTTCCAGAAGACGGCAGAGCAGGAAGCCCTGGAGGAATCTGGTTCCCACCTAGACCACCCCTGCACTGGCAGCCTCCGTCTGACCAGAACTCCGGAATCTACTGAAGGCGCGCAACTGCCAGAGGAAGCCCTGAGCAGTGTATTGTGGTTTACTTTAGCTCCTAGCGTGGCGGCGGTGCCCTTCCTCCTCCCCGGCCACGTGATGGGCAGCGGTGCACCTGTTCCTGGGGCAGCTCTCGCACAGCGTGCAGGAGCCAGTGTGCACAAAGACACCCTGTCCGCAAATACTGGGGACCTGTGCCCCGACGGCTGGTGGCTGCTGGTGATCCAGGAGGCGCGGAGAGAAGGCCTGTCACTGTCGCTGGGCACTCTGCCATTGTTTTAACCTCTCCCCACTCTGGCTGCACACAGTTCAGCCCCAACTTCCATCTACAACTTCTTGAGGGACTCCAAGTGAGAACCCCAAAACCCTATCACAATTGATCCCTGTCTACTCACAGAATCTTGAGAAATTTATGTTTTAACTAAAACACACGGCACTCGGAAACAGCCCACGATCAGAAACCTGTAACAGATCTGGTGAATAACCCATTATTCGCCTACACAACGGAGCCTCCACAGCTATAAAAAAAGAAACAAGGAAGGTCTCCATAAATGGATATCGAGAGGTATCCGGACTTCACTAAGTGAAGAAAGCAATATGAAAAAAATGTACATGTTATGCCAGCTATTGTGTGAAAAAAAGAGTAAATAATACGTGTATATGTGTGTACCTGCAGAGAGAAAAACAGAACAAGGAAGGATAAACTCCAAAACTAAAGGTTTACATATGTCACCTATGGGTGATGAGAATGTAGTGAAAAACAAAGGGAAGCAGGTACTCCTGAGCACACCTTTCAGTGAAGTTTCTGACTTTTGAACAATGTTAATGATATATGAATTCAAAAATAAAAAAATAAGCAAGGACTAGGAGAAAATCCACATTAAAATTAAGCGGAAACAAATGAACTGATGTATCAAACCGATACAGACAAAACTATGTGTGCGCACACAGACACAGCTCAGTCCACTAAAAAGGCCTAGAACCGTTAACACCTTGGCAGCGAAAATCAGACACGGCCCCCAGACCTTGGGTTTCTAAATGTCACTGCCCCATGAGAAGGAACCAGGGCTGCTTGGAGAGATGGCTGGCTCCAGGTCTGGGGCAAGGACACACGGCAGCTAAGTACACCCTGGGGGCCGGCTGAAGGAAGTGCTCGAACCGCCGACTCGAACAGAAAAGGGCGGGGCCAGCTTTGACACTCCCCCGCCCCCCCCCCCCCCCCCCCCCCCCCCCCCCCCCCCCCCCCCCCCCCCCCCCCCCGTCAAATGCGGAAGGTCCTAACTTCCAAATGGGCAACAACTGATGTGACAGATGACCAGATTTTGAATTCAGGAAGAGTGCAAAAGCACATAACAGTAAATACACGTACTTACAGAATCAAGCCAAAATTACTTAATTAGCAAAGAATAAAATGGTACTTTTACAACGGAGAAACGGGCTGATGCCACCTAAGCAAATGTTCAAACGTAGTGTCACCAACAAAAGGACAAGCTGACACTTGTCCCCCTGTGATTTAATTCACTGAAGACATGATACTGAGGATGTGTATACTTCTGCAAAATGTATTCTGAACCTAATTATGAGGAAATTTAACAGCTTCCAACAAAGAAGACGGGCACCAAAACAAATTAATGGAAAAGGAGGCACTATGATGAAACAGTGCAGGAAACAGAGAACTTCAGCACTGCCAGCCCTTAAAAACCTTGTAATTAATTATAAAATTTCTATATATTTTCTATCTATTTAGTTGCCTTTGTTTCTATTTATTTGTTTTGGTGTTCGCCTGATTAGCTGACAGGCTCTTCCAAATCTCCTCACTTGTCCCAACAATTCAAAATTATACCACCTCCATGAAACAAGAACAGGAAGCTATCAACTAAGAACAGAGAGGCAAACAAAAGCTCTTGATAATTAAACTTTTGATAGAAATTAAGAATTCAAATAGAATATTAACTTGAGGTAATAATGACACTAAATGAAAATAATAGTTAACATTCACTATGTAATAGGAAATTAAGCACACTGGACGCATTAACTCCTCTATCCCCACATCCTCTGAGTTAAGTACTAACGTGAGCCCCATTTTAAAGATGAAAAACACGAAGGGTAAGTAATCCAGATAAAGTCACACAGCCAGAGATCAGCGGCGTCAGGGTGCAAACAGCCTTCTGCCTCCAGAGCCAAAGTCCTCTCCCCATCGTTTGCATCTCCCAGGAAGCAGAACCAAAAGTCAAACAGGAGAGTAAATAATGAAATGAAAAGATTAACCCTGATGACTTAGCACCCAGCCAACTAGAAACAGACTTAAAAGGAAGAAATCAAAGGCGTATGTAATTTCCCAAACTGAAATTTGTGATGATTTTTGTGGACAAAAAAAAAAAAAGGTTCTGTAATAAAATAACAAATCCAGTGATGAAAAGCAACCTCATAGGGTGACCCGATCACAAATTCCTAAATGTGCAGGGCTTGGGGCATATAACTTCTTTAATAAAAGGTATATCTCCGCCTTCAGCAAACCCTGTCCATTGTCCTGTGCGTCTAGGTGCACACGCCTGTGAAATGCCAGACTAATCCTTTTTCAGACACTGAAGCATAACCACCCTGGAGGAGCACACAGTCTGAACTACCCTGCAATCCAACCTCCTCCTTGCTTTCTCCCACCTTCCTGTAATCTTCCTCACTTTCCCTCCTTACTTACAAATGTATAAAAGAAACTGCAAAGCGGCTACACTCTGGAGCGTGAGAGCTTGCTTCCTAGCAATGCCATTGGTTCGGCTCAAGTAAACTTAAAAAGTTCTCTAAAGATGTGGACATTTTTTACATTGACAATATGTAATCTGAGAGAATGCAGTGATACAACAAATAAAAATAAACAGCCATACTGAGGTACATTACTATGAAATAACAGAGCATCAGAGATTAAAACAACAACAAGGCCTACGGTTTTCCAAAAGAAAAAAGGCAGCTGGTAAGTGTGTAGAACAGTCCCGCTGCTGTGGCTCAGCTGGCTGGGCCTGTCGCAGACTCAAAGGTCCCGGTCTGATTCCTGGCTGGGCGCACGCTTGGGCTGCGGGTTCACCCTGGCTGGGGCGCGAGTGACGGGCAACCAGTCCGAGTTTCTCTCTAACATCGATGTTTCTCTCCCCCCACCCCGTTCCCTTTCTCTAAAACACATAAATCAAAAATAAAATAAATTTAAAAAATATCCAGAACTGTTTTCCCAGACTTTATTTTTTTTTTTGTCTTTCACGATATTAGTATTTCTGGAGAGTCTAGTCCGACCTTCAGAAGCAGCAGGGCACCAGTCTTCTCAGCAGCAACACTTGGAGGGAGAAGATGAAGTGGCAACTTCAAAGTCATTAAGAAAAGGATTTTATTTGGACGGACTATATGTTCAAACTACTACATATTCACACTTGATTAATACATTTTTTTCCCCAAAAAGTAAAGCACTAAAAACTTTCCTTCTTGGGCACACTCTTTTTTTTTTTTTTAGTTTGGATATCATTAGTTTATTATAAAACAAACACAGAAATTATTTACATGATAAAAGACTTCAGAACCTCCAGGGAACAGGCAGCTTCACAGGATGCCATTTCAACAGTGATTTATTTCAGTCTACAAACTTCCCAAGAATGGCAGCTTCTCTAAGTAAGAAAGAATCCTTGTCATCCAGAACTACTTTTGTGTCTCCATATTCTGGAGGAACTTGACCTGGTTGAATCTGTCCACCCTCTCCTTTGGAGCCCGATCCAGCAGCTACTACTGTTGCTTGCAATGCTTTTCCTCGAGGTTTTTCTGGAAGCACAGTGCCTCCTTTAGTCACCGTTCCCGCAGCACTCCTTCAACTAATGCTTGGTCAAAAAGGGGAAGAAACTTTCTGAACATCTGTCTCGCTGGGACTCCAGCGGCTTTCATGCTGCAGCCACAAGGAGAGTTGGGTATACTCTCGAGAAACCTCCAGAGCATGTGGCTCTACGAAAACAAGAGAGCAAGCAGAGAAGAGAAAAACAGGAAGACACCAGGATCCAGGAAACAAGATCTCTGATAGAGAGGTAAAGGGCAGTCCTCGGAAGAGGAGAGCAGAGGGTTCAGGAAGAGAGCAGGAGGGAGGGAGGGGAAGGCAGGGGGGAGGAGAACAGAGAAGAGGAGGAATGTTTATTATAAGACTAAAAGCACTTTATCTTTTCAAAACATATGTATATATTGCCTTGGTTTAGGTTTGAAAACTATTCTAAAGCAAAGGACCCATCTGTTTAGTGAAAAGAATTCTGTGAGAACACGTCTCAGCTGAAGCTGCTGGCTGCCCAGGTCGCCTCTGCCCTTCCCCCATAGACTCTCCCCTTGCAGCATCCCAGCTAGAATGGGCTCCACTCCCCCACGAACAGTAAGAAGAGTTCGTGCGGGACCCAAGCACTGGACCTACTATATAAGGAAGACAAAAGCATTACAAAGGCAGATGAGTTAGACAATTTTTAAAAATTAACCCAGAAACAGAGCTGTCGTAGTTCAGCAAGTAAATTGGATATAATAAATTGACTGCAACAGAAATAAAATTTCTATAACAGAATTTATGGTTCAGAAATAACAAACACAGAAGACTCAGAATGAAATAGACGAAGCTAGCGATAACATCTCCGATGTGAAAAGCACACACAGGAAAAACAACACAAAGATGACGTTGATTTGAAAAAGATGAAATTCATGGAAGATAAAAGGCTGTTTCCCTCAAAAAAGAAAATGGCATCAACAGAACAGAAAGAAACGATCGAAAATATAAAAAAAATTCTAGTAAATGTCTAGACAGAAAATGTGTGTACCAGTGAGGGGTGAGGGCGGCAGAAACCGTGCCGGACTCAGAATCATCTTCCAAATATTAAAGGTACTACTTGGGGCACTTTTTTGGTATGTGTTGTGGAGGGAATTGTCTTCAGAACTCTTAGAAGGGAAAAAGAGTGGACTCGAAAAATTTATATTCTCAAATACTCAGTCTCAAGATCGAAGCAAACGACTACTCAGAATAAAGACTCCCAGAGTGGACAGGCTGTGGTGTTACACACACACACACACACACACACACACACACACACACACACCACATTACGCAGGGTATTACCTAACTAAAGAATCGTGTACACAGCTGTAGAAATCACTGCTCCAGTGTGGTATGCAGACATGTAACGCCAACAATGTGAAAATGGTAGAAGCAGTGAGAGTGGCACGATCGTGCTTGTGTGCACACAGAAGGGAGCCGGCGGCGAAGAGGCTGAGGGGCAGGACCGAGCCATGTCGCCTGTCCTCGTACAGCAAAGGTCTCAACTACTCTCTCCCTGACCCTAAAGAACTCTGAAAGGGTCCTCAAACCCTGCTCAGGCGTCACCCTTCTCGAGGAGTCTTTCTCCGAATGCCCACCTCAAAGCGGAGTCAGTCATTCTCCTCCCCTCTGTATGTGTTCTGCTCGCTGGTGGAGCACGTGGCACGGTCATCACTTATTTACGTGTCTAACTTCTTCAGTAGCTTTAATGGTCTGGTGAAAACACAGACTCTGAAGTCCGAAAGACCTGGGTGCAAATCCAGGTCCACTCACACACACAGGTGTCCCTGGGGAAGGCACGACCTCTTCCCTGTACAACACTGGTGACGCCACTTACCTGCTGGGAACCTGGGGCGGGGATGAGAGATCACACCCATGAATGCAGAGCACATCTAGTGCGTGTGCTTCCAGGAAGTATTCCATGACCAGGAGCTATGACTTATGGAAACTGTCCCCTTTTCAATTTGCAGACAGTTCACTTATTCTTTGTAAGTTCTTAAAGTAGTACAGTTCTAAAAGATTCTTTCATGATAAAATCTGGACCCTTTAGACTAAAGGAAAACTTCCTGTAACAATTCAATGAGACGCACCTGCTGTATCAAAGGTACTTTATAAAGATAAATACCCAGCATATATGAATACCCTGTCCTTTTCCACTGTGATGACTAGCAAAAATATTTGCATCTCCAGTGACCCAACCCTACTTTTACTCACTATTTGCACATTGTTTCCTTCTATCACAATTGAGTCCAGTAAATATAACTAGTGGCAGGGACAATTAGGATGAGCTTCTGCTTTGTATTTTCAAAGGTGGAAACGCTGCTCCTACTATCAGTCAGACTTCATTGGGCAAAAGAGAAGATGCCAGTTACCAGGCGCTGTGAGATGTTCCACAGCAAATCTGCGCTCCACACCTGTCAACCAGTCGTCTGTGCGCTTGCTTGGCTGGTGGCTATTAACAGCATACAGACCCCAGAGGCGTCACGCTGGAAAGTGACCCTTGCACCTGCTCTCAGAGTCCACAGAGAAAGAACAGAAGGACAACCGGTGCCGGCTGCTGGGGAGACAGTTCAGGACTCCAATGCCAGAGTTTATTGAGGGCCCTTCCTCTTCCACCCACATGATCCTCCAAATATCCTGCCCCTTCCCACGCCTCAGCCTGCTGCACCCCACTGGTTATGAATGCACGCAGCCCGGAGCTGGCCCTCCAAGTTCCCCCAATCACAGAACTGTTTCTCTACACTTCACAGTAAACCAAGCTCTGTTCCTTCTCATCTCAATTAGGAAATTTAATTGACTAACATACAAAATTTCTAGAAGGAAACGACCAAGAAGCTTAAAACCCCCTTAGGCACATGTGCACGGAATATGACAGACAAAGGGAAGAGCCAATCACAGAAGCATGAGTTCTGGGCATTTTTATAGCAGGTGACCTCCACCTGCTACCCCGCCCCCGCCCCCAGGTGATACGAAGCAGCAGCTGCCACTTCCTATCTTCAACAGTGGAAACGAAACTAACAGCCCGTAGACTTTCCTGGTTCAAACTGCTCACCTACAGAGAACAGCAGTCTAAGCACAAGGAAATCAAAAGTGACAGAACTCAGCGTTCCTGACTCCTAAGCCATCAAGCTTTCTAGCCCAGCACCCTGGCTCTTCAGCACCCGTCACGCTGCTGTACACACAAACTTTACTTTCCCTGCACTAAGCATTTCACGTGATCTCCAACTTTTACCCCAAGGTATATTTGGTGTAGCCAATTTAATCTTTCCTCCCACAGAACACAGCCATTCACACCTCTATGCCTTTGATCTTACTTTGCTTCTCCCTTACTTTATTAAAAACTGACTCCCATCCCTTCAACCCAGATCCAGTCTGCCCACCTCAACAGTGGGCAGTGGAAACCTTGTAAGAGAACTCAAACAAACATCATATGGTTTCAGTTATATGTGGAATCGAATGAATAAAATAAACAAAATAGAAACAGACTCACAGATTCAGAACACAGACTGACAGCTGTTAGAGGGGAGGGGGATTAAGAGGGTGGGTAAAAAAGAATTGGACACTTGAACCCTAAAATTTCATTAACCAATGTCACCCCAATAAGTTCAGTAATATTTATATAAATTCATTAATTCGACTTAAAAAAGGAGGACTCAAACCCACGCACTTTCCTGCCCGACTATACTCCTTTCATTGACAGTGCTTGTTAATTGTCTTCTGTGCAGAATTCATCTCCCAAACGTGATGATATCTGCGAAGCAGAAACCTGATAGTCTCCTAAGTACTCAAGTCAATCACCTTGCCCTAGCATCCAGCAAGACTCGATAAATAATCTAAATGCACACGTGAATGAACTGTATCGTCGGCCTGAGTTCTGCAGAGGCGAGAGGGGCACACCTGAGGTCGGATTAGGGAATTCTAGTTACTGTTAACTCTAACCTGCAATTACGAGTTCTAAGCATTGCATGCAGGAATAACCTGCATTTAAAATAATTCAGTTTAAGGGTAAGATTTCTGTGAACATGTCAAAAGAAAGGTAAATAAATCAACTCCCACAAGCGAAGCTTTGCAGCACCTGGT
Source organism: Tonatia bakeri (assembly GCA_004024845.1). NCBI lineage: Eukaryota > Metazoa > Chordata > Mammalia > Chiroptera > Phyllostomidae > Tonatia > Tonatia bakeri. The sequence continues at coordinate 166,913 of PVIA01002487.1, read as the reverse complement.
ACACAACAGAGTGGGGGTCTGGAGTGCAAACCGAGGACAGCCACAGCTCCTCTCCAGGAGCACCTGTTCCGAAAAAGTGGTCTCAGGAAACGCAAGCCAGTTTCTCTAAATAACCACTGGCCAACTCAGCAGCAGATTACCTGTCTTCACACTACCACGGTTCTCAAGTAGGTAAAACTCCTGCTGTAACAGAGAAGATACTCAAGAAGCCAAAGGGACACATTTAAGTAAAACCAACACTGTCTACTATGTGACAGCTACTTAATACAAAGGGACAAAAGTATCTCTAACAAAATAAAAATGACAGCAAAATATAGCACAGCACATTTTAATCTCGCTCAACAAACATTTTCCAGGTTAGATGTTTAAGCACCTAATTCTACATGTCATCAAAACCAATCCTTGATGAACCTAAACACCTAATTCTATAAATCATCAGAAACAATCTTTGATGAGGCCACGGATCATCAGTATACATCAATTTGAATAAACACTCCTGAAAAGCTCAGTTTATGTCAAGATCATATTTTAAGTCCATCAGGGAAAGTCATTGTTTTCTACTATCTACCCATTTGTGACAATTCTGTCACTTCATTTTTTTCATACATTATCTTTTTAAGAGAACTATTTCTGATGAGACTAGAAAGAAATAAAGCAATATTAAGTGAAAATTATAATCTTACTTTTTGTAGTCCCAAAGCAAAATATGTCTATTATGAGACATACAGGCATTCAAATATTAAATATCAATATTTAAATATTAAATATCAGCATACTGAAACAATTCACAAAATGTCATACAAGGATTTTTAAAATATGCCCTGAAGGTTTCTTTGTAGATTAGTGAAAGGTGTGTGGTGGGGTGATTTCTTTTCCCTCTCTTGGTTCCTAATTAAAAAAAAAACAAAAACAACCACCTCAGGGAATTGCATTTCTACATGCTTTACTTGAGGTGTAAACCTAGCAGCGCCCTCAGCATTGTTTACAAAGAGCGGCTTCCCAGAGCTCACTGCGAACAACTCCCTCTGGGACTCTGCGCAAGGTCACCGGCGAGTGGAGGGTCCGCGGGGAGCACCATTCCGATCCCCTCCTGGAGGGCTTGGCGCGGTGCAGGTTCTGCCGCGGCAGTGAAACGAGGCAGCGGCGGAGCCAAGGCCTAGGGCTCTTCGCGTTGCACTATGTACCCCACTCGTCTGACACATCTCTCGTCTGTAACCAATTAAACTAACAATTATATAGTATCTCATGCATAAAAACGTCCTAACCATGCAACCATTATGGAGATCTATTCTGAGCTTGTTTTTAAGGAGAGAATGTTCCCTGTGAACAGTGGCGAAATTCTACAAAATGAATGTGTACAATTAAGAACATACACTAGGAACTACAAACAAATCAAAATCCACACAGTTATTGAATCCTGGACATCTTAACAAACGTAATTCCGATATATAGGAAACTATGCAGAAACCCAGAGAGATTAAGTAATGGAGAATCAATAATTTCTCTCCACCCAATTGAAAAAAAATTTTTCAGCCATTTCTTTTAGTCATGAAATGCAATAGTAACAAGCATAAATGTTTACACCTTTAAAAACAACACTACAAAGATGCCCATTTGGGGCTTTTGTTTCCTACTTATTATTTCCATTATTTTGTTATTCCTTTTATTGTCTTCTAGCCTACTGATCACCTTTCTGCCAACTTTTTTTTCCTACCCTAGTCCCACATACACACCAAATACCCCATTAGCGTTACTTCTCATCCTATATTTTGGCTTTATTTATTTATTTATTTATTTTTTTTTTAAGGGAGGGAGAAAGAGAGAGTGAGAGAAACATCAATGTGCGGTTGCTGGGGGCTGTGGCCTGCAACCCAGGCATGTGCCCTGACTGGGAATCGAACCTGTGATGCTTTGGTTTGCAGCCTGCACTCAATCCACTGAGCTACGCCAGCCAGGGCTTGGCTTTATTTTTTGTCTAGATTATTTTAAATACACATAACCTACAAATATGATGGATTAAAGTAACTATGAAAGATCTTAACGGTGGGCCATTCAGACAGCTAAAATGAAACACTGGATAGAGACTAGGTAATTCACAAACAACAGAACCTTTTCTCACAGTTCTGGCGGTCAGCGTTCCAGCACAGTCAAGCGAGGGCCCTCTTCCTGGTGCAAGGGGCATGGGGGCACCCAGAGCCTCTTTTATAAGAGCACCAATCCCAACCACGAGGGGCCCCGCACTTGCGCTCCATTCACCCCCCAGGGGCCCCCTTTCCTAATAAAGCAGGGTGCTGTGTTTTCAGCATGGATCTAGGGGTCGCCCACATTCACACCACAGCAGTAGGTAGGGCAGGCTACCTATGTTTGGAACTGAGCATGAGCTTCAACAGAGTCAGATTGTTTGTTTTCATAAATAGGACAAAAATAGCTTCTACTCTGAAATTTTTTCAGGCAAAGGACAGGGGAGAAAACACATCTCTGAGCCACAGCTTTTCATCTGAGACACCGCGCAGCTGTATAAGGCCCACTAGCCGCCACGGCCCTAAGTTAACACAGAAACCAAATGAAGGGCAAACAAATTTTAACTATAAATTTTGGAATAATTACTACAATGAACTCTACAACAATGGTTAGTAACTATCATACCCATTGGCTTAAAGCAAAACACAGGAAAATCAGTACAGGCCACAGCTAAAATTCTCAGTAAGCTTGAGGTCTCCAAACAGTCTGCTTCTGAACATTTACATTTCCAAGTCCCTTCAGTTGCAGGAAGCATATGACCCGAGTTCGATGATCAGCTCTAGAAACAGAGTATCACCCGCAGAGCCTCCACGGCTCCTAACTGTCATTCGTTTCATTTCCGGCTCCCTCTGTGAGATGCACGTGTTGTTCCTACCATATTTGTATTTGTCGTCTTACCATGTATCTATTCCAAAAACTATTTTTAAAAAATTCTGTTATCCTCACCTGAGCATATGCTCACTGATTCAAGAGAGAGAGAGAGAGAGAGAGAGAGAGAGAGAGGGAGGGAGAGAGAGGAGAGAAACACCGATGTGAGGGCAACAGCAGCTGCTGGCCTTCTGCTCACGCCCCGGTGGGGGATGGAACCTGCAACCTGGGATGTGCCCTGGCCGGGAATCAAACCCACATCTTGGTGCACAGGAGGAAGCTCCACCCAACCAAGCCGCCTGACCCGAACCAAAAACTGTTTACTAAATGTTCAGTGAATTTTACTAAAGCTCCAAGTCTCTTTAAAAATGTAAGTAGGAACAAAATCATTGCTTTTAATGAGTAGTTACCAGATTTCATTAGACTTAAAATATGTTCAAGAAATACAGGCAGCTAACAGTCATAATGAAACCACTGTCCAACGTCTTTAGAACTTTCAAATATAAATACCAAATATATCGATGAACTCAAAAACATGATTTAAAAATGTATCTTCTTCATGTTTCACACCAAGATTATTTATCTACTTCACAGCACCATGGCGAAGCATAGTAGATGACGCAAAAAATATCGACTGAACGAACAACTATGTCCTCCCTCTAACCAACCCTTTCTCTCGCCCCAGTGTGAAGACCAGGTGTTCCGTTCTCCCCGCTCAACCCCCACTTTAGTGCTCGTGTGACAGGGCAGCTCGGACGGACGGCTAGCTAAAGGGCACCGCAGAGCACGGCTCAGGGCATCTCCTCCCTCCGCTCCTCTGCCTGCCTGCCTGCCTGCCACTCTCTCTCTTGCTCACGTGCAGGAGCACTCACACCCAACATGGAGATTTTACCATGCTCTTAACTATCAGCATTAAACCTAAATCAAAGACAAGAAAATACGTAAAACCATTTCCCAGCGAGTAGGAAAAGAGGGGGTGGAGACCACAGGGTTGAAGAGACAGAATTCTGATTTGTTACTTTCTTCAAGTAAATTTGGACTAGTTATTCCTCTTGTTGTATCAGGTAAAACGTACCTTTAAATGATTAATGTTCCACTCAGTCACAGAAATATGAGGGAGAAACCAACATAATGAGGCGTATCTTCTTCTGACAATCACTGTACAAATTCTCCATAAAAGACCATAAATGTGTGTTGTTTTTGTTTTTTTTTGAAGAACAGGGAACAATATGTATGATAGTCTTAGAGGACTTACTTTTTAAAGAAATCCTAAAGTTTTTAATGGCTGTTTTGTTTCTAAAGGAGACAATCTTTCACCACTCGTCCTCATCAACTAATCCTACAATGTCTATCATTGATCAGTCTTATTCACTCATGGAATGAGGCTAAAGGAAGGATTTCCCCAGGAATAGCAACTTCAAACAAAGCGGCAAAAATGGTTGTTAGTATCTAACTGAGAAGGCGGAAAGGGCAAGAGAAAGCAAAAGGGCCTGAAGTCCTGGCTAGCCACACGCTGCAAGGACACAGGTGGAAAAACAGGAAGACGCAGCAAAGAACTAAAGTAGTACGTCCTCTTTCCTACAGCTGCAGTTCCCGCCCCACTGTGCACTGTACTGTCCAAAAAGAAAGCCACAAAAAATGTTGGAAGACAAAATGGGCCAGCGAGAATGTACAGGGATAAAGTATGCAAAACATTTACATTTTTAAGTTTCTAGCATTAGATTTAAAATACATTTGTGCCATCCTGGGTGTATCTTACATCTGTATGATGAGTAAACCCACCCTTCCTCACGTGCTAATGTACTAATTTGAAATGTGAGAAGAGGGGACAATAATAATAATTTAAAAAATCACAATTTAAACAGTAGCCAGATATCATTTTTAAAATATCGATCAGGCTGCTTCCACAGCTTGGCTACTATAAACAATGCTGCAGTGAACACAGGAGTGCAGACATCTTTCTGCATTAGTGTTTTGGGTGTCTTCAGATAAATACCCAGAAGTGGGACTGCTGGTTACTTCTCTGTCTGTTGTTATGGCCTTCGTGTGAAAGTTCACTTTGTCTGATGTATCTTTCCACTCCCATTGGCATGAAGTATTCTTCTATCCCTTTCAGTCTGCGTGTGTCTTTCCATCTGAATTAGGTTTCTTGCAGGCAGTCCCCCTGACTTTTGATCGGAACATTTACTCCATTTACAGTTAAAGTAATTACTGGTAGGTTTGTAGTTACTGCCATTTTATTATTCGTAACTGATTTTTTTTCTTCTTTCTTAAAGAAGTCCTTTTAATGTTTCTTGTAATACTGGTTTGACAGTGAAGAACTTCTCTAACTTTTCCTTGTCTGGGAAGCTCTTTATCTGTTCCTCAGTTATAAATAACAGCTTTGCCGGGTACAGTAATCTTGATCGTTAGGCCTTTACTTTTCACCTTTTTGAATATTTCGTGCCACTCTCTCCGGGCTTGCAAAGTTTATGTTGAGAAATTAGCTGATGGTCTTATGGGAGCTCCCTTGTAACTAACCTTTCTCTTGCTGCTTTTAAGATTCTCTTTGTCTTTAACATTTGACATTTCAACTATGTTTAGGCCTCTTTGGGTTCATCTTGTTTGAGACTCTCTGTGCTTCCTGGACTTGTATACCTATTTCCTTCACCAAGATGGGGAGGTTTTCCATCATTGTTTCTTCAAATAGGTTGTCAACTCATTGCTCTCTCTTCTCTTTCTGGTAACTTTATGATGTGAACGTTTGTGTGCTTGAAGTTGTCCCACCTAGAGGCTCCTTAAACTATCTTCATTTTCTTAAAATTCTTTTTGGTATTCTGATTGGGTGTTTTCTGCCGCTCTGTCTCCGAACTGTGGATTCAACTCTCTGCTTCATCTGGGCGTCCATCGACAGACAAATGGATAAAGATGATGTGTGCACACATACAATGGGAAAAACTCAGCCACACAAAGAATGAAATCTCGCCATCTGTGACAACACGGATGCACTTACGAGGGCATGATGCTAAGTGAAATGATTCAGACAGAGACAAGTACCATGTGACTCCACTTGTATGTGGAATCTACAGACAAAACAAACGAAACAGAACAAACCCACAGGCATAGAGAACATTTTGGTGACTGCCAGATGGGAGCGGGGTGAGGGGAACGGGCAAAAAAAGGGAAGGGATTAAGAAGTCCAAGTTGCCAGGCGTGCAACCACTCACAGCGCTGTGAAGTGAGGCACAGGGAACAGAGTCTGCAACACTGTAATAACTATGTGTGCTGTCCGATGGGCGGTCACTTATCAGGGTGACCACAAGTCGTACAAATGTCCGATCTTATGTGGTACACTTAAAACTAATATATTGCATGGTAATTGTATTTGAAAAATAAAAAATAATTAAAAAAAACTCCAGGTTAAACAAATATGTATCACTTAAATATTCTATTATTTTCTTTAAAATGAATATGGCTCTGATGTTGCAGAGATATCGACAATAAATGTTAATATAGTAATTCACAAGTATGTGTATTTAACATAAATCTACTATCACAAACACTACATTTTTTAACAAGTAACTATTTTTCGACACCTAATCAAATGCAAAATGTACCTAACAATATTTGGTAAGATTTTTAAAATGCTCTTTTGACAACTGGGGCTTTAAAATCTTGAATATCTGGTTAAAAGTGTTTTCTGTTATTGTCAATAATTTAATTTTTTTTACAGCCACTGTGACAAATTAAGAGGTAACTACGAAGGTTAAACATACATTAGCGGTTCAGTATCACAATCAAAATAACGTTAATTGTAGCAGTTGGGCACCTGACCACAATCAGTATCGCTTTTAAGTGGAGAAAACTTTACCCATTATGTTTGTACTCAAATAATCAGACCCAGTGTTGCCAGTAATTCCTAAGGCCACACATACATTATTTAATCCTTGTGACTTATCATGTCAAATTTGATTCAGGATTGGTTCTATAAGAGTTTTTAAGTTTAGCAGAAGATGTACAATCACTAATATACGATGTTCTGAGAACAGCAAAGGCTAAAAGAAATGCCGACTCCCAAGTGCAAATCAAGATGCAATCCAACTCTACTTTTAAAAACACATTTGTATTTAGTCTGACAAAAGTTACTGGCTTCCTTTTTCACAGGTGCTGACCTCTGGAAACTACTTCTCATTGGTATGGTGTTAATCACCTTCTTAAAGATACAGCTCCTCAGGGAATTCACTCTAAGTATTTCCCTGGCTATAATGAGCTTGCTGACGGTTCCTCCTTTCCACGTGTCCTACTGTCTCTTGGGTTTCCCCAAACTCACAAATGGAAGGATCAAATAACAGCATTCCAGAATTACTGATTTAGAACTCCTTAGGAATAAGAAGAATTATATTTCAGCTTATTTGCTATTTATCTTGAATGTTTCTTGTAAAGAAGCTGTTCATGGGGTAACTCTGGCATATGATGGACCCATGGGCTCAATGCAGACTTCTGCCTGCCTCTGTACAGCCCTTGAGTCAAAAATAGTTTTCCATTTTTAAACAGCTGGGGGAAAAAATAAACAGAAGAAGATGATTTCACAGCACATGAAAATCAGATGAAAATCCAATCTGTGTCCACTAATAAAACCTTATGGGCACATGGCCACGTGAATATGTGTACACCTTTCCTATAGCTGGCTTCATGCCACGGAAGGGCTGACAGAGACCACACGACCCGCAAAGCCTAAAACACTCCCTGGCCCTTCACTGAGGGTTTGCTGGCCCTGGAGTTTGAGTCATTAAAAATTATCCAAAATGTCTCAATATCTGTTTCAAAAGAGGGAACTAGGAAAACCCCTCTGAAAAATCTTCATTATGGGAACAAAAACCTCTGTAAGCTGCCAGTAAACTTAATTTAAAAAATTGAGTCTACGAAAGAGCTGAGGAATAATGAACCAGCAGATGTGGGTGGTGATGATGGCCCAGTCAGGCCGGAATTGTCACCGCTTCCCTGAAGCCACACCTGTTTGTTCAGAATCTAGTACCAACCTGGCGGATTTCATCTCCGAAGTATCGGTCACACTCAACCACTTCTCCAGAATTCCACCACCACCCTGCTGTCTGGCTACTGTCTTGTTTCTGGGACCTGCAGCGACCTCTACACACATCCGCTCTAGCCCACCCCCTCCCAAACTGTTTTCACAGGCCGCCTTCAAATAACACACCTGATGATGACACTCTCCTTAATGCACACTCATACACATGTATTCACACACACACACACAGTTTTTACTCGTTACACACAGCCATGCCTTCAGTTCCCTCTTACCTCCATCCAGCCTCATCTCTTTTAACCACTAATCAAGATTTAAAAAAAAGGACGTATCACATGCTACATGCCTGCAGTTTCCTGATCAACATGATTTAGTATTTAATTGAATCAATATGACATAAAGATCAACCGCAAATTACTGAGCAACTTTTGTGCTATATGATTACATGCAATGTTAGAATATTTAATTTTTGCCTTCCCATCTACCTTGCAAGTGAGCTACACTTTCACGGGTATCTGACAGTGGCCAACAAAGTAGACCCTCAAAATATACTCACTGCTTAATTCACTATAAAACCTCCACCGTGTTCTTCGTTCTGTTGGAAATTCATTTAGACGGGGATGTGCTGACGCAGGGTCTTGAACCCAGAAAATTCAACGACAAGATATTAAAGGGAGGTGGGAAATTTCAAAGGGCTTCAGCCAAGAGTGAAGCGTCAGAGAAAAGTCTCTTTCAGCTGTCTACTCTCATCATTAACTAGGACGTCGTAACAGCCTAGTCAGAGAAGTAATGAATTTTGAGCACTCAAAACATTTTCTTATCCGTAAACGTAAAACCTAGGTTAATCGGCCAGTCTCAGAAACCTAAATGTTTTACTCTGTTGGTGAAATACAAAACACTGAGTATGATCACCTAACTGAAGACATTCGAAGGGTGCAGAGAATGCTGAGACTCTAAGTTCATTCAAAATCTCACAAAACCACAAATATGAACACTTTATAAACTGTGCTTTGTCATTTTATAATTTTTACATATTTTTAATATGATGTTGCTCTAGCTTTTTAAAATAGAAAAAGCATTCAGTAATAAAGACATCAGCATCTAAAGAAAATAGTATGTATTTCAGAGATGCACATTTAATCACAGGGGGTGAAACGACAAGGTGTCTGGATCTGGCTAAAGTGTTTCTGACAAAAGAGGCCGATGAAGCAAATGCGGCCAAGCATCACCAACTAGAAACGCGTGTGATGAGCATACGAAGCTGATTACTTCACTGAACTATTTCTACCTTTGAATATATTTGAAAACTTTCCTAACAATATTCTTTAAAGGGCTTCAGCAAATCTAAGAAGTCTTTTTTTTTCACTGAGTAAATCTGAAAAAGGCAAAATCCAGCTACAGTGAGAGGTGAATTCAGAAAATACTGAATTCTAATTTCAAAAAGCAAAAATTTGACACTACTATTTGTTACAGAAGATGCTGAGCCACGACAGAATCCCAGTACCACCAGCCCGAGTAGAAGTTGATATGATACTTTTTAAAATTGTTTAAAATTTAAAATTGTTTTAAATTGTTTAAAAGCAAGCTGAAGGCATGCAGAAACTGGGATCTGGCAACTCCACTTCAAGCTACAGGAGCTGGAGGGGTGACTTTCCCACTTCCACGCACGTTAAGATTCACCGGAGAGCTTCTTTCCCTGCCCACGACCCCAGGCCCGGATTTGGGGGTGGGGGGAAGGGCAGGGCCCACAATTCTGCAGGTCTAACTAGCTCACAGTGCCACCTCTGACGCTGAGTGTCAGAGGACCACACTGGGAGCTCACCTGCCCCAGAATACATGTTCACGGAATAGTCCCACCAGCTGCATTCTTCATAGTGCGACGGAAGCAAACGTCCAACGATGGAGTCGTTAAATAAACTGGGGTGTACTCATGGAGTGGAATGACAAGTATTAACCGCAACCACAGAAGGGTGGTGACAGAACAAGACACTCCAAGTGTGCCACGCTGAGACATTATTGTGAGCTGTAAGGCACTTAAAAAAACAATAGATGCTCAGAGAGGCTTTCTCTGAGCTCCTCTCGCCTGCCTACATGGACACAGACCCTCCGCAAGGACCTCTACGGTTTCAAACGCGGGTGTTCGGGGGCAGGGAAGACTGACTCTCACCCTTGCGGAGGAGCCCAGAGGCCGATGCCACGCCCACACAGACTCTGGCCCAAACCGTCATTCGTTCCTCCCATCTAGTCTTCTAAGGGCCGCTTCCCCAAAATCACTTCCTCTCCCCTGAGAGGCTTACTGCCCCTCTCCCCTTTCCCTCTGAAGATGATATTTAAGTCTGAATTCTAAGGCATCTTGGAGCTACACATTTTTTCCAGGGTATCTCCCATGTATCCATGTCAGTAAACTTCTGCCTGGTTTTCTCTTGTTGGTCCTTTATTACAGGAGCCGGTAAATGATAAATGTCAATGATAATATAAGGAAGAGCAAGGAAATGATTAGCACAAAACATTGTGATTATCCCAAGAGAAAGAAAAGGTTCCACCATCAGGAGAAGCCGGGGAGGGTGTTGGAGGCACTGGCAATGCTCCATCTGCCTCTGGGCAAGCGTGGCAGGGGTTTTTATTCCTCAAAACTGTGTTCAGTTTTATGCATTTTTCTTATGACTAACAAAAATAAATTTACGATATATTCTTTGATGATAGACTTTAATGAAAATGACTTCCCAGAGTTTACTAATTTAATCTTACTGCTCTAAATCTAGCCTCATCCTTTTAATCAATTAAATTATAATCTAAGTTCAAAGAATTAAATTATTAGTCATAGCAGTGAATGGAAATTTTATTAAATTGAAGTACAAAGTTTTGAGGCAACAGCATGACAAATAGATATTACTATAATAAATCCTAAAAAACCTATTTCTACATCTTTTAAAAAGGCTCAACTATTTTAAAATTTGAAACAAGAAATGAAACAACACAGAACTTAAGAGAAAATTTAGCAGTTACAAGACAATGGATGAAAAAAATGTTTAATGAACTTGGACTCAATCTATAATTCTGACCAAAGATAATAGTAATTACATTTTTAATGTGTATAGAACAAACATCTTACAGAGAGAGCTAACTGTCAAAATTTGGAAAGATTCCAAATACTGGAGGAAAAATAAAAATGCAGGTATGAGAAAAATTTTTCTCCTTCCCACTCCAATGAACCTCTCCCTCCTCCACCACCCACCCCCCCAAAAGAAGCAGCAAAAAGAAGGGGCAAAGGAGAGTGCAAGCTCCGAGAACAACACCACTGTGAAACACACAACAAACGACGGATGCCGTCCGACACAGCATGCAAGGACAGGACTGCCTCCCGCTGAAGCTGTTTTTGTCCACACACAAACAAGGCAACAGGGAAACCCTGGGGAGCCACAGAGACCCAGCTGAAGTCGACAAAGTTTTCACCAGAACAGGTGAGGGCAAACAGTTCCTCACTAGGTCAAAAACTTTGTAAATTTTATTTATATACTTACCATTAAACTACTGGCTCCAGAAGGAACAGAGGTAGCAGAGTAGAGAAAAGAGGGAAAACCAATCAATACTAAGAATAAAAAGTGGCAATACAGTATTCAGCTCTAGGCACCAAGAATAAAATGGAAAACAAGCACAAAGTCAGAGGTTAGGCAGCCGCCTGACCAGCAGCATCAGAGGTGGATTATCGACACCCCTTCTGCCTCTTATTCCCGTCCTGCTTACTATTTGGGCACAGAGCTTATTCTTAACAAAAGGCGCACTTGAGAAGGCAGAGAAAGCAAAGCCTGTAATTTTTATAACGGGCACCAGTCACTATTGCAACTTAAATTACCAAGGGAACCAAGAATCCTTTCCTGACTTAAATTCTGCAGCAACTGGAGTATCCAGTATCTTAGGGAAATCACCTATTTTCATCCAAATACATTTATACAACTAAAGCGGCCGTTCACCATCTCTGTGACTAAAACAGATGGCTTTTCTACTCGCCGGCTCAGTTGGCACCGACCCATCTTCCTGAACAACTGAAAGGTGACAACACGCAGAGCCACTGTGTTGACCTGCACCTACCGTGCCACCAAAGCCTGCACTTCCCTCTTCGTGGCTTTGTTCCAATAGCTTTTCTTATTCTGAGTATTTCATGTCATCTTTTGCTTACTGCAAGCTCCCACACCCACCACTGAATGGGCAGACAGAACTATGATGTCCACGATAAGGATGTGAGTCCGCACTCACAGAGCACTTCACCGTGAGTTGGGCGATCTGCCACACGCGCTACATTATCGCAGCCAGTCTTTAAACTGCTACGCGAGGAAGGTACCACTGCCATCGGCACTTTTGAGAAATAGAGGTTTCGAGTTTAAATGACTTGGCCAAAGTCACAAACACCCAACCATAGACCCCAAATTTTAAGCCACTATATTAATAAGCAACTTAGAATAATGATCTTCACAAGGTTTCAATCTTGTCCTTATTTCCTGTAAGTGCTGAAAATATGTATGACAGATAAACGTAACATGCATCACAAGTCTTATAAAAAATTTCCCAAGTTACTGATTTTCTAAAGTACCAGAACATAAGACACCAAGTATAAAACACTGTACTCTCATAAAAAATCAAACTCTAGTCACAAGTAAAAATACTAGGGAAGTAATGATACTCAGTGGTGAGTGGCCAACCTCATCTACACGCACTACTGCTGTAAGGACTAAATGACACCCACACATCCCCATTAAAAAGGACAGAAAGTATCTTCCTGCATGCCTTGTCCATGCAAGGAACTCAGTCAATAAAATCAATGGCTTACGAAAAAGATAAATTGCATGGTTATTTGTTATAAAGAGAGATTTCTTCAAGGATGCCTTTAAATTAAAATGTTTTAAAAGACTAGGAGAGCAAATTTACAAAAATACAGTCTAACATACAAATAAAAGCTAAATAAAAGGCACAACTTCCTTTAAACTTCAGATATTTTTAAAAACATGTGAGTAGAACTAGTATCTCCCCATTTCCCTAAGAACAATAAAAGCTTTGTAAGATTAAAGGCCCACAACTTCAGTAAATAAGTACACTTACAGAGATGAAAGGCAATTGGTCCCTCAAACAGCAAAATGTGACACCCAGGGGTGTCCTGGTGGATGCTTAACAACTGCTCTCCAGAGGAGGACAAACCCTGACTTTCCCACGTTCACTGATCTGCATGGGGTACACTGTCTGTGTCCGGTTTCTAGCTGCCCAAGTGTCATCCCTGCACACAGAACCGGGAAGAAATGAGTGCATCGTTACTCACTACCTCCACCATAAAGATACAGTAGGTGTCAGTAACCTCAAGAACATAGGTAACAAGAAGATGTAAGAACTCAAAAGTGATGAGTTTTGAGTACTTATTACCTTTGTTTCAAATATAAATTATTTAATTGTAAGTTCATATAACTGAATTTTAACGATGGCTGCCAAAATCCTGAACGTAACGATGAACTCCGAGAAGGGCCACCTCCAGCACACCGCTGGCGTGGAGCCCCCTGGCTAACTCACCAGCCCTCTACCTCTCTCGTTTTCTTACTCCACCTTTTGGTGGATTAGCAAGGAAGAAAGCTGTGACATTTCAATCAATCAGTTCTGCCAATTATTTCTCCTAAATCCACGGGAATGCCCCATAAGTCCACTCTGCTCTTCAGTGAGGCAAGGCCAACCCCACACCCCTACACGTCTGCAAACACAGGGGGCTGGTGACGTTCACTCATACTTTTCTCCAGTCCTCACCGCAGAAAAATGAAAGCCACGGCCACCTGCATTGGCTGCAAACAGACTCCCCCAACATGCTCCTCTGACATGACAGTGTTGCCTGACATAGGCTGTTCCCAAGTTTCCTAAAAAGACCAGAACAATTTACATGTATACCAATATCGCTTACAACCCCATCACCTGAAATGGTGTGTTATTACTGTACTTCCTGCCAATCGGACATGCATAAAGCGCTATCACATTACTCCTTCAGCTTGCATTTCCCCGCAGAGCAATCTGGCAGAGCCTGCTGAACTCAGTACCGCGGAGCGTGGTGCCAGGAGTGGGGAGCAACAGGTGCTTGGACCAACAGCCCTGATGGAAACAACTCAGAATCCGCGATTGAGAAAAAACAACTCACAAAACACGAGCTGGCAAGAAAGCTGCACGTGCTCAGGCCAGAAAATGGGAGAAGGCAGGAAACCCGAGGCTGCGAAGAGCAGCAGAACTCTGCCTTGAGGGAGGATGCTCTGGGAGGGCTGTAATCTCACTATCAGGATAAATCAGGATCAACCCCCTTCTTTTGACCACCACTCCCCCAGGCAACTGCAAGGAAGATCCACTGGCCCGTGACACTGGGTGGGGAGGATATGGGAACACCACCACTGAGAGGACAAACATGCCGCTTCTGCCACCCAAAGCCTTCACTCTTGGGTGGTCAAAACCCCAAGAGCTGAAATCCTCACACGTCAGCGTGCATGTGCATCGGAATCAGCCGGGAGGCGCTGGGACCTGTACTAGGTGCTTTTGCAAACGCTGTGTCATTTAACCCATCATAACCTTGTGGAGTAGGTTTAATCACTTCCACTCTTATGATGACATTCTTAAATTGAAGCTCACAGTCTAGCAGAAAATACTGATGACAGAAGGGAAGGAATGCCCCCCAGGGAATTTAGTTATTACTAAAGCCCCCTTTCGAGTCTCTTTCCATTGCAAAACAAGTATGTCCTACTTTTCAGACACCCTCTCTCAGCAGGAAGACACTGACATCCCAGCTCAACAGACGAGCCCTACAAGTCTCCGTCCCCAGGTGGCACGGGACTGCATGTCACACAGCTGAGGGCGTACAGGTGTGGTTCTGGGACCAGCAGCGTCGCAGCAGCTGTTCACACGACAGCAATGCACATTCTCGGGCCTCACCCCAAACTTACTGAATCCCAACTGCGAAGGTGGGGGTGGTTCTCACGCCCACTCAAGTGTGAGAGCTAGAACATCGACAAAAGATTAATAAAAAAAAGTCAAGTCACTTTGAAATTAATTTGGAATATACTGAATTAAAATGAATTATCCAGATTTCTTCATTGTAGAAACTGAATGGGTTACAACAAATGTGCTTGGTTACAGAACACCGCCTTTTAGGAGAACCTTACGGGGCCAGACTAAACTCTAGCGATGCTATCCCGTGTCTGTTTTGCTCCTCAGGGCCTGAGAACTAAGGGTACACACGCCCTGCCAGAGTCAGACAGACTTGAGTTGAATCCAAGCTCTGAAAGTATGAGCAATGACAATACAGCAGCAGTGAGGGCAGCAATACTGATAACACCACCACCAGTTCTTTTGTTTATAAAAGTTACACAAGCATTACTATAAAAAATAGATGGCAATACATGAAGAAAATGGAAGTGTTCCCACTAGCCAGAAATAAGCAAATTTGAGTGTATGGATATTACCTTCTGCTCTTTTGCCTTTACATACTCATATGCACACTAATTTGTTAAGAAAATTACCAAAGCAAAACCCATACTACACTGATATTAAGTCATTTATTTCTAAGCTATCTATCCACCAGACTTCTCGAGAACAAAAGTGTTTTTCACCATTTTATCACCAGCATCAGAAAGCCTACCGGGCCTACTGCAACAGGTAGAGTATTCTTTTATATTTATAGAGGGGAAAGGAGGGAGAAAGAGAGGGAGAGAAACACTGACCTGTGAGAGAAACATCTACTGGCTGCCTCTCACACACGCCCCAACCATGACCTGGGCCTGCAAGCCAGGCGTGTGCTGTGCCCTGACTGGGAATCAAACCTGCCACCTTTCACACTTGGTGAGACGATGCTCAGGGCCACACCAACCAGGGCAGCACTGAGCAGTTTTTGACTGAGTAAATACATAGCACAACAAAGAAAAATCACAGTCTCTTATCACAGACTGTGATAAGAGAACAGTTCAAGTTTCTTCAATGCTTAACCTCAAAGACAGCTAAAACGCAAAAGAGCACCTAAACCTGGGCTGCTTCTGCATGTTCAAGTCCACTATCACATTTTCACAGAGTACATGGGATACGTTTCCCTAAGTCTTTGCTACATGTAACACTGTTGAAAAAAAAAAAGTCTTAAGACACTAAGTTTGTGAATACACAGCACAAGCAAGAATAATGTCAGTGGGGTGGTAGACAATTTGATCCCAACAGACCTCAACTTTTTGTGAAGCCTGTCAGTTTCTTCGAATTCCTCTCTAGAGCTCCTGACTCTCAGGAAGACCGTTTTTAGAACAGCAAAGAGTGATCTGGCGGAACTAGCTCACAACACCCGCACCCCTGAAAAAGTAAAACCACATCCGTCTCTGAACCAGGAACAGCACGTCCCTTCCGACAGGCCTCGCCACAGTCCCCTGAGCACACCAGCACACCAGCCCACAAGGGGACACTTCTCCAGGCTGCCGGCCCGCCTAGTCACTTGTTCTCATGCTGTAAATTCAATTAATTACCTTCTGGAGTCTGTTACGAATGGGGTTTGCTTATACTAGTATGTCAAATCCAAGACATGGACACAGCTTTAAAAAAAAAAAGCCTCATTACTCTTTAGTCTAGCTTGGAAACGGAAGCCCAAGGAAAACACAAAGAGCATAAAGTTAGTTGTATTTCCCTCAAAGTAGAACTAATTCTCACCTGTCCAGTGACCCTTCCAAAAACATTAACTACATCAGAAGTGAATGCAGCCAATCACGCCCCAGTCTGCTTTCACAAGTCTATAAAGCCCATCGCCTGCCTTCTGAAAAACGCTCTTCCCTGCGGGCACCAACGGAATCCCCAGACTGAGGTTCTGCCGTCCCAGTCACCTTTCTCAATTCACACGGCTCGATGTGAAGGCACAAAGGCGATGAAGACGAGCAGAACCCTCTCTTCTGCTCTCTTGGTCTTAGGTGACCACGGATCCCCAGACAAGACCTGGTACAGTCTTGTCTCACTGTCACAACGGCCAGCAAGCACTCCCCTTCCTGGTTCCTCCCACACAAGGCTGGAGTTTCTGATGCAGGAGGAAATAATCCCAGCTATTATTCTGGATCTCAGTTCAGTTGTACACAAGACCTAGTGTGATCTTGGACTCATTTACACTTCCTGGACTCATAAAAACACACTATAGGCAGAAAGAAAGATGTATATCTAGTCAATGTCTACTTAATTTTTTAATACATTTTATTGATTATGCTATTACAGTTGTCCCATTTCCCCCCTACCCTGCACACCCTCTCCCACCCATATTCCCCCTTTAGTTCATGTCCATGTGTCATACTTGTAAGTTCTTACCTTCTACATTTCCCATACTATTCTTACCCTCTCCCTATTTTCTACCTGCCATCTATGCTACTTATTCTCTGTACCTTTTCCCCCTCTCTCCTCCTCCCACTCCCCTGCTGCTAACCCTCCATGTGATCTCCATTTCTGTGGTTCTGTTCCTGTTCTAGTTGTTTGCTTAGTTTCTTTTGGTTTTGTTTTAGGTGTGGTTGTTAATAATTGTGAGTTTGCTGTCATTTTACTGTACATGTTTTTTTATCTTCTTTTTCTTAGATAAGTCCCTTCAACATTTCATATAATAAGGGCTTGGTGATGATGAACTCCTTTAACTTGACCTTATCTGAGAAGCACTTTATCTGCCCTTCCATTGTAAATGATAGTTTTGCTGGATAGAGCAATCTTGGATATAGGTCCTTGCCTTTTATGACATGGAATACTTCTTTCCAGCCCCTTCTTGCCCGTAAGGTCTCTTTTGAGAAATCAGCTGACAGTCTTAAGGGAACTCCTTTGTAGGTTACTGTCTCCTTATCTCTTGCTGCTTTTAGGATTCTCTCCTTCATTTTTACCTTGGCTAATATAATTATGATGTGCCTTGGTGTGTTCCTCCTTGAGTCCAACTTCTTTGGGACTCTTTGAGCTTCCTGGACTTCCTGGAAGTCTATTTCCTTTGTCAGAATGGGGAAGTTCCCCTTTATTATTTGTTCAAATAACTTTTCCACTTGTTGCTCTTCCTCTTCCCCTTCTGGTACCCTATAATTCGGATGTTGGAACGTTTAAAGATATCCTGGAGGTTCCTAAGCTTCTCCTTGTTTTTTTGAATTCTTATTTCTCTATTCTTTCCTGTTTGGTTGTTTGTTTCCTCTTTCTGGTCCACTCTATTGTTTTGAGTCCCAGTTTCCTTCCCATCACTATTGGTTCCCTATGCATTTTCCTTCATTTCTCTTATCGTAGCCTGCATTTGTTCATCTAATTTGCGACCAAAATCAACCAATTCTGTGAGCTTCCTGATCACCAGTGTTTGAACTGTGCATCTGATAAGTTGGCTATCTCTCGGTTGCTTAAAAGGATGGGTTTTGGGGCTTTGATTTGTTCTTTTGTTTGAGCCATCTCTCTTTTTTTTTTTTTGGTCTGGTCTCACCTGTTATGGTGAGGGGCAGAGCCTTAGGTGTTCACCACGGCAAGGAACCCCAGTCGTTGGGTTGTGATGTTGTATGTGGGGGCAGGGTTGAGAGAACGGTTGCTCCGTTCTCCTTGGGACCTCAGTTCTGCTGCTTCCCCCAAGCAAACTGGGCCCCTCTGGTGCCAATTCCCGTGTGGGTGGGCTTGTGCATGCCATGGGACCTTCCAAGGACCTCTCCTGTGAGGCTGGGTGTCTCTCCCTGCACCTCAACTCCCACAGGTGTCCTCCATCAGTGTCCCGAGGCTCTATTTCCCAGAGCTGGGATCCTGGGTTGCACACAGTGCCTTGCTTTACAATCGCCGCCTCGCTGGGTCTGACAGTTGCCTCCCCTCGGCCAGGGTCTGCCAGCTGCCGCTTGCACACTCAGGGTCCACCCGCTGCAGTCTTGAGTACCCTGGATGCCTTACTCACCCAACTCTCTCTCCTCTCCGCACTGCGACCTGCACCTTGCTGCTCATCTCTGCCCCTCCTACCTACCGGTCTAGATGAATGGGTCTATTTCAACTTCTTGGTTGTCCGACTTCCATTCAGATCAATTTTCTGTCAGTTCTGGATGTTACTGTTTCTAAATTATTGTTGTTCCAATCTTGGTTGTGCGTGGAGGTATGGTGCATCCACCTATGCCTCCATCTTGGCCAGAAGTCAATTTTTTAAAAGATTTAGAATAAACCAAAAACAGAATAGGATAAATTCCCAATTCTTTGAAATCCTGTCCAACCACTTCTCTACATTTTTTGCATAAGTGGGATTTCTCCCACATTTGGAAATACTGATCCAAAAAACCCAAAAGTTCCCTGAACTTTGGTCTTTTCCTGAGAATTGACAACATGCGAATAAATCAACTATAACCCACTTTGCCATAGTACATATCATCTAAAACATAATATCATCCCAAAACTTTGCCAGACAATTTAAAATTAAACTGTGCATAAAGTAGGGATAAACTTTAATTTTTAAATTAAGTTATTTTTTAGGTATTTACCCACTCAAGCCTTCTAGTACATAGTTCAACACTTTGGGCATTCTTAGCTGTTTTTTTTTAAGGCTTTATTTATTTGTAGAGAAAGGGGAAGGGAGGAAAGAGGGAGAGAAACACCAATGGGCGGCCTCTCACAAGCGCCCAGAAGAGGTAGCAAACCTCCAAGCGCCCTGACGGGGAGTCAGACCAGCTGGTCACCTTCAGCTTTGCGTGCAGTGCCCAGCCTACTGGGTTGCACGAGTCAGGGCGGCGCTCTTCCTCTCAGCTGCCCGCACATCGGAGTAAGTGATGGGGAGGGCGTGGCCTGGGGGGGAGTGGGAGTGGTGAGAACAAAATTCACTAAAATTGATTTAGAGAGAAAGGGGAAGGGACGGAGGGAGGAAGAGGGAAGGAGGAAGGGAGGAAGGGAGACACAGATTTGTTGTTCTGCTTATTCACGCACTCATTGGTTGATTATTACAAGTGCCCTGACCAGCGATCGAACCTGGTACACTGGGACGACACTCTAACCAACTGCGCTACCCGGCCTGGGCCAGTGTCTCCCATTTCTAACTTACCCTCAACGTGAAAGCACACATGTTACATGATGCCATTTATATGAAGTTCGAGAGCAGGCGGAACAAAACCAATCTGTGACAGAGACGGGTGACATGAATTGGCCTCTCTAAAACAGGGTGGGGATGACAGGGTGGGAGCGTAAGGGAGCTTTTCGGGGCGTTCCCTGTTGTGATTGTGTTGGTCAGAAGTACTTGGCAAAACTCTTCAAACTGCACACTCAGGTTCTGTGCGTTCCAACAAATGAAGTTAACCGTAAATTTAAAAATAGGGGGAAAAGCGGGTGCTTCCTTTCCACAGGGGCCAGTTCCCAATGATGATAAAATTGAAGGTTCAGGGGGAAAAAGTTAAAAGAAACTGAGAACATGACATCACCCAGCGCAGCAAAACAGGGTCCGTGTGCCTCATTTGCTGCAATCAGCACCCAGCTTACAGCAGAGTTTAACCATCTGCTCCCCATGTAAAACTTCAAGTGTAAAAGAACTACAGAAAACAGAGAACTGCACCAAAACTATTAAGAATTTAATTAGACGTGAAAAAAAAATCACAGACCAATAATGAATCTTAATCAATTTGGGTCCTACACACCTTTGAAAATCTGGTGAAAACTATGGATTACTCCTCTAGAAAAATAAACAAACCACCAAATTTTGTATGTAATTTCAAAAGCTTTATGAAGCACTTCAAATTTATCCATAAACAGGGGCCTACTAACTGAAGTTCATCCATAAACTCCGCAGGGGCCTAGTAATTGTATATGAAGAAATTCTTTCCATTACTAGGTGTAACTTTAATATTTAATTTACTGTGGATAAAAATTAGACAACTCTGCTTTCAATCATTCGAGACTACACAAGATGATCATTGCATTTTTTCTTCTGTTGGTTTTTTTATCCTATCAGTCCACTATTTTTATTGTTCCATACAAGATCTGAAAAACGCTCATTTAACCATCTTTTATATTGATGGTGTCAATAATAAAAAGAAAAAAAAATTACTTAAGATTCAACAGCGAACAACTAATTAAAGTTGAAACAATGAGACTGTCCAAGGTTTACCACAGAGTGCTGGGCAGAATGGAGGCTCTCCAAAGAGGCCTAGGACCCAGTCCCTGGAGCCTTGGGTGGCATGGCAAAGCCATGAATTAAAGTTGCTAATCACTGGTCTTAAAATAGGGAGATCATCCTAGATTATCTATCTACCTGGTAGACCCAACTTAATCACGAGGCTTCCTAAAAAACGTGGAAGAGTGAGGCGGCAGAGTCAGCGCCAGAGAGGCGGCAGCCTGCGAGACACCCGCCCAGCACTGCTCCCCGTGCAGACGGAGGGGTCGTGATGAGCCAAGCAGTGCAGCTGTCTCCAGAACCCAGAGAAGGCCAGGAAAACAGTTTCCCCCCACCCAGAACCTCCAGAAGCCTTCCAAACCTTGACTTTATAGCCCAGTGAGACCTGTCATGTGCCTCTGACCCCCATGCCTGTAAAACAATAAATGTGTGTACATATCCATAATGATGTTTATAATAAATTGGGTCTGAATTGTCTAAATTTCATCAAGATGAATTCCTATTTCTTCTGCAATTAAAAATAGGACTTGCATTTAAAGATGACTGCCTGATCAAATTTATCAGTATCTGCTCAGACCATTCTGCTAAAATCATTAAAAATGCCACTGTCAAAGGGAATAAGCCTGTAACAGGATAGAGAAAATGCATGAGTGGTAACTTGAACTGCAGAACCAGGGAAGCAGAGAAGCAACCCGATTTACACCGAGCATAAGAACTTACAGACACAAAGAGAGGCCTAAAACCCAGAGACAGTCACCGGGTCTTGTGCAAGAAGCAGTCGGAGCTCCCCGGTGGGCCCCCCACCCCCGACTGCAGGCAGGCAG
Source organism: Tonatia bakeri (assembly GCA_004024845.1). Taxonomy (NCBI): domain Eukaryota; kingdom Metazoa; phylum Chordata; class Mammalia; order Chiroptera; family Phyllostomidae; genus Tonatia; species Tonatia bakeri. The sequence continues at coordinate 145,081 of PVIA01002487.1, read as the reverse complement.
GCAGGCAGCGGTGCCTGCACCTGGGGATAACAGGAATATCTAAAGGCAGAGGGACCTACTGAACACAATGACTAAATGAAAGGACCGTACTGAGTGTGTAAGACTCTCAACTTCCTTCTAACTCTGCCCCCAGATCCCTGGTATAAAAAAGTATGTCCTCAGGTGAAAAAAGGAGAAGAGCCATTCTTGAAAATATGACCAGACCAAGAGAAAAGACAGTAACTTAATATTCCTAAGAAAAGGGCCCACAGAGATGACCCTACTACATACATGGAGAGCTTCCAATCAGCTTTTTCGGTGCCTTCTTTTATTCAAAGTACGAGTAACCAGCCAACGATCATGAAACACTTGAAGAAGAAAAGCTAACCAATGACTGAAACCGAACAATGAGAAAAGGGAACTGGGAGGAAATTGAGTCAAAAGGGAGAGAAAAAATTTATGCATGGTAAGTACATATCATTAATTCCTAGAAAACACAAAACGAGAGTGTATAAAAACGTAATTTAAAATAAAAAGCTCTTGGAGACTAAAAAAGATTACAGAAACAAACAGAAATCAACTAAAGGACGTGAAGATAAGAGTTCAGGGGAAAGCCCCCCCAAAAGAACAAAAAGCAAAGATACTTTAAAAGGAAGGAAACGATGAGGCGAAGGAGCTCCCCAGGAGTCGACACTGAAACAGGAGGAAGGAAATGGTAGAGGAAATAATTTAAAACCCAAATGCGCACTGCAATGGCTGAACACACCACAAGACATATAATGTAATTTTATAACCCTAGGAATTCACTTCTTTCTGGGGCAGTTTTTGTATATCATTTAAATAAACAATAATTTGGGATCAATAACCTTGTTACCAAGTACATTCTGAGGAACAGTATTTACAAAGTTTTCTGCCATGTGACCAACACAGTAAATGTGCTATAAAACTGAATTCAGCCCCGGTCGGGTAACTTGGTTGGCGGACCCTCCTGTACATCAAAGAGGTTGCAGGTTCAATGCCCAGTTGGGGCGTGTACAGGAGGCAAGTGACTGCTGCCTCTCTCTAAAGTCAGTAAGACATCATTGACTGGGGATTTAAAGGAAAAAACTTAATTCAAATATTCAGGAGAGACTCCTAGAAATAGAAGGTACAAAAATAATGAAAACTTTGTATTATTTTTGCAAAATCTGAGAAAAGGAAAGTGCATGGTCTTCCCGAGGAGGGTGAGGATGGGGAGTAGAGTATGAGTCTCGAATGCTATCATTTTTTAAAGAGGTTCAAATGTCAGCTAAAAAATACAGGTATAATGAACCTTATGTAAATTACTTTAATCCTCATAATACTACAAAGCAAGTATTCTTTTTGTCCTGATTTTAGAGACGAGAAAACTAAGGCATAAAGTACAGAGAGGTTAAGTAACTTGAGTAAGGCTGCACAGCATGAATGGACGCAACCCAGGAAGCCGGACTGGAAGACCCAAGCAAGCTCTTCCCCACGTCAAGACAGTGCAGCCTGCACACACAGAGCATTCCACCTCCTGTGCCTCAGTGACTGATCTGTGCACAGGCACAGGACTCCAATTGGGCAGAGCAGAATCTTCCTGTTGGGGGTGGAGCAAACGACCTCTCAGAGCACAGGTGGTTGGAAGCAGCAGTTGAGCCTGCAGGCCGCCAAATTGAAACAGGCCTATACTCAACAGAAGGGATAAAACTGGGAAAGACGCAAAAGGGCCCAAGGAGCCCAGGCAGACCAGGCAGCGGGCAGGGGTGTGGGAGTGCATGCACACAAGGGCCAAATTTCAGCTCCAGGGACCCTGGTTCCCCCACTTGCCCCTTCAATTCTGGGAGCTACCCTTGGATCCTTTCTAATACTGTGAGACGATTCATTGTTTGTCCCCTTAAGACTACTTTAAGCTGTGTTTCCATCATTTGTAACTGACATAGTCTTAACATTCTCTGACCACGTTGAAATACTTCTAGTTAACACTAGAAATTAAAAAAAGAACAGCAAACTTACCACCTAAAAACGTTAAAACCACACTTAAAATAAATGAAGCTAGGGAAAAAAACAAAACTAACTTTACAAATGAGAAAGAAACTAGGGAATAATAGCAAACCAAATGAAATAATAATAATAAAACTAGTAAATTTATTGTTCAAACCAAGAGTTGGCTCTTTGAAACAAATTACATTCCAACAAAAATCAGGATATACAAAATGCTCACAATATTAAATTCAAATGATGTGATGTACTTATCCTTCTCTGATATACTAGATTACTTTACTGTTAAAAAAAAAAAAAAAAGAACACTGAATAGAATGATTCTGACAGACATTATTCAAAGCGCAACCACCACAAAGGCAGGGATGTGTGCCTTAGTTCTCCCGACAGTGCTTGGCAGAGCAGTGCTCATTAAACAGGCATTGAGTGACTTCTGGAATGCCGGGAAGCCATGTGAAGTATCACGTTATAAGAAAACAAAGTATGACAGAAGAAACTGGGGAAGGGGAAAGAGCGTGCTGTCAAAGAATACGTAACCCACGGGTCCGAGAAGACACTGACAGATATACCTAACTGATATTAACAAAAAAAAAACTTCAAAATTTGTGGAATTTAGTTAATGCAATTTTGGAGGAAAACCTGTAGCTTTAAAATCTTATATCAGAACATCAAAAATGTATAAAATCAAAAGGACGTACAGAAGGAATGCCCCAGATTTTCCATCTATAACAAGTGTGTGTGTGTGTGTGTGTGTGTGTGTGTGTGTGAGAAAAAGTACACAAACAAGGTGGGGTAAGAGCAGGTTTATACTTCACAGTTGTGAGTACACGAACAGTTTGTTCTCGTGTTATTATGTATTAATTACTACATTGTTCTCCACATGAATGACACTAAAGCTTCCGTCGCCTCACCCTGCTTCGCTGTGTCTACGCACATAAAATAGACATCAACGTTTTCCTCTGGTTATTTCTGGTGGTCAGATTACAGGTGACTTTCAATTACTTACGTATGTTTCCTATGTTTTCATTTTCTCTCATGAACACACATTTTTATAATACACAACATTTTGAACATTTTTTTTCCTTGTGCTTCTATTCCAATTGCTGGCCTCCTAATCTGCCTGTCTCTTGAAGTTCTTGCTCCCCAGAATTTCATGCTTGCTCCTCCTCAATTTATATCTGTCCCTTAGTAACCTTGTCCACTTTTTGGCTTCACTTAGAATCTACAGATTGACAATTTCTTATTTTTTGTAATGTCCTAAATTAGAGATTCATACTTCCTACTGCTTAAAGGATGCTTCTAGGTAGGAATCTCATAGCCACTCAGTTCAACAGGCCTAGAAGAACTCATTATCATTTCTAAAACTTGTTCTTTCCTTCTTTGCTGTTAATTTTGATTAATGGCACCACTATGCACCCCAGGTTTGCAATCCTATCAATTCCACCTGAGAAATCACAAACAAATCCAACTTTTCCTCTCCCTCACCAATGCTGAGACTTCAATTTAAGCATCCAGCAACTACAGTCTAAAGAAGTCTTGGCTTATCTTCCTGCTGCCACTCTGGCCTCCTAAGGTGCAATTTAATCATGTTGTACTCAGCTGCCAAGGCTGAGCCCTGCACTCCTCAGGAAGGTTTCCATCCACATAAACTATGATAGTAACGGTGCCCTCTGGCCCGATCATGGTACTTACCCTGCTTTGAAACTTAGGTTAAACACGTTTAGAACACTATAAAATTCTTCAACAACTGGTCCACACCTATTTTCCTATCTTTATGTTCTCATCATTCCTCCTTGCTCCCTATAATCCAGATACACTTAACTTTTTTTAGTATACCCTATCAACGTCTGAGGTGTTTGTGGGTGCTGCTTTGAGTCTGTAGCGTCCTCTCTGCATGAAACTTCTAAATGCTTAAAAACAGTTTAAATGTTACTGTTCTCTGCAAAGTACTCTTTGACTGCCCTAGACAGAGATACCCTACAAAGCATTGTTAACAGTCCTATCATAGCACTTGTTACAGTGTATACCAGTCTCAACTGAGCTGAGTACCAACAGGAAGAAGCCCCAAGTCTGTACTCCTAACCACCAGATACTCAGCCCCAGAAGGAGCTGTTTACTAATTCAACACTTATTACATACATTATTACTTTTTCAAAGTAAATAAAAACTGAGTTTAAAGTTAGAACAGTTGCACATTTAGCTGGTCAACCTAAGCCTATAATCCGTGTGGCAGACAGACCAAGTTACCGGCGCTGGTGCTGCCTCCGGACATTTACACCTTTCTGTCTGGAGTGTGAACAGGACCCGTGACTGGCTGCTAACCACAGGGCTGTACGTGATCACAGGCACATATTTACGGAAGACGGCAACACCAGCCCACACTGCTGGGCTCCCTCCTTTGCTGGCTTTGAAGAAGCAGTCTGTCCTGAGCCTAACCACGGGGAAATGAATTTCACCAACAACCTGCAGGAGGAAGGCTGCTTGAAAGTGGACCCCTAACCCCACTGAGTCTCCCAGTAACAAGCCGGTTACTCAAATTAAGCTGCTCCCAGACTCCTGACTTGTAGCAACTGTGAGATAATAAATACATGTTATTTTAGGAAGGTAATTTTATAGTAATTTGTTAATAAGCAGCACACAAACCAACATAAATCAGAATCTGAAGTTATTTCTGAACCTTCTGTTCACACAAAAGGCATGTTTTCCCCAATTCTAAACAGTTCAATTAGTATAAAACCAACTTAACTCATTCGTTAATACCAGTCAAGTACATGCAAAATTGAAACATTTAGGAAGTACTTTGCTACATAAAGCAGTTCCTATACTTTTAACCCATTTGCTAATATACTCAGCTGTACATATACCCTGTATATGAAGTAAGTATAACATTAAGGCAATTCTCCTTATAGACACTAAATAATCAATATGAAAAAGCTGGTAACTAATTAATGGTATTGGTAACCAGAGAAAAAATAAGAACCTACTCACTGGTTACCAGGCAAAACAATCAAATTGGAGGGGATGGAGGCCTTGCTGGAGACACTACCTGTTGGCAAGACAGCAGCCAGCTGTTTTAGCAGCCGGCACAGCTTCCAAAGTACTGGGCTCAGGTGGCTCTCATAGTAGATGATCCCAGTGCAACACAAACCGCTCCAGCCCACCGTCCACCTTGCAGTCAAGAAAACTTTCAAAATATTCCCAAAGCAGAAACTGCCATGACAGAGCCCACACTTCATTTGTGCGCCTAGCAAGCGTACAACGGAAGGTGTCTCCTACAGTGTTGAAGTCTATGGGCTCACAAGTGAGAAACAACACCCGCGTTCTTGTTCTGTGGGGGGTACCAGGAGTTGCGGTTAGAAGTGTCACCTTCTTCTGCCACACCCCACAGAAGTCCTCAACTGAATAAAAGAACATTCAGGAACAGGAAGTAGATCAATCACAATAAACCTGCATCTGTCTTGAAGATTAAGAAAAACAAATCTGCCTAGAAATACAGATTTTATTAACACTCTCAGTTATGAGAGACATCCCACACTCCTTCGGTGTAAGGAAGCATGCTTCTTAAGGAACGAGAGGCCCCTGAGTGAATTACAGTCAGCCTACTGGAATACTCAGGGGCACACCACACCCAAACAAACTCGGGCCGATTGGGAGGAGGTCAACAGCAATCCAGTCCCACCGGTTAATTGTTTAGGTAAATTCACCTTACATTTTCACTCACAGAGATTTCCTCAGCCCACATAATTTCTCCAGACGTGCACTCCATTCACGGGTGTACTTTTACAGTCTGATTTACCTCTCCCATCCTTGCTGGATCATTAAAGACTGGGGCATGACCACCCACATTAATTACTTTTACGAACATGAACAACTGGACAGTGGGAAAAATGCAGACATAAACCCAAGAGAACCCTCCGTGAGATGCCACTGCACTTTTATACATTGGACTCCACCCTTAGGGCCTGTTTCGAAACAGAAGCGATAGACAAGGCTTTTGTTCACTTCAATGGTATTAAACTCAGCTGCCTGAAAGTAACAAAAACAAGAAAATCCCACCTCACCTAAGAACCCCTGTATTATTGTAATTACATTCTGTGACCCCACAACTTAGCTCTGGGAACTTCCGGCACATTGACACACCTGGAGTGCGCTCCTCTAGGCTGGTCCTCTCGGGAGAGGATTAAGAGTGCACACGGCCAAACTGCGTGTCCGAGAGGGAGCAAAACACACCAACATGGAAATGTCACTCAGTCTGGGAATTCATTCTGAGGCAACTAGCAACAATTCACCTTGCTAGACTCCTTAAAAAAAAGTGGTACTGGGTTAGGTTTTCCTTTTCTATAAACTACATGACGGCCCATAAGAGGGTAATTTTGAATCTTATGAGTACCATGTTTTCTTATTAGGAGATATTAATACAAATGTATCAATTTATTTTTACAAAATTACAGTAATAAATTTCTACTAATTCAGAAATATCCCTTTTCTCCTTATTCAGATGGAGTTACATTTGTACAATTTATAACTGAATAAACACATTAATACTATAACACATACTAAAAATTAAATCAATGAAGTATACTTAAGTCTAATTTCTGAAACAATTAAGAATCATCATCTGGGTCCCTAAATATCAAGTGGTGAGAAGCATACTTCTACTAAGTTTCCCTAATAACCCAACCACTGAAATAAAAGTAAAAATCTCACTGAAGTGCATGCGATCAGAGGGATGTGTTTTTACACGTGTACTCTACCCTCCTGTCTCAACGAGGATTTAAGGTACAAGCTCTTTGATCTACCCACTGTGTACCAGAACAGGTAATTTCTCTGATCCTCTTCCAGCCTTTCTCACCTGGGGTCCCTCATCTGAGCCACTCAACACACATCACTCAAATTCTCCAAGACTCCTTCTAAACTTGAGAAGGCAGAGGAGGACAAGTGAACTGCACACAACAGATGCCTCAGGCCATCAGGGCCCAGTCTCCGCAGAGCTCCGCTTAAGAAACACTGCACTGCCAAGTTCCTCAGGGTCACTGTGCTGCTGCTCAGCCCCAGCGCCCCAACCCGGAAAGGACTAAAGAACCGAGTGCGCAAATCTAGGAACTCGGGCAAAAGAAGAGATGAGTGCTCTCCCCTCTCTAACTTTCCGCAACTAGGTCCTTTCCATTTGCTATTTACTACGAATCAAGAGCATGGGTGTCAACCATGTTTGTCCTCTGTTCTGAATGGAATTGTATCTATTTTAAGAAAACAAACTCATATAGATAGTTACAGAACAGCAACTCTTTACGAAAAGAATAGACAGTCAACTATACACTGAAGATGTAAGAACTATTACTTTGACAAGCCTTTGTCTAATTCCCTTTCTTTAGCAAGCTTTTAAACACACTATCTTTTGATGACCATAACTGCTAAATGTAAATTTTCATTTCAAAAAGTATTTTTTTAAAAACCAGCTTATCTTTTATTATTACACCAGTCTCCCATTCTCAAGAAACTGTCTTTTGTTATTCCTCAATGCAGTGACTACAGCACCTGTAACTGTGTTAATTATAATCAATTCACAGGAAAGTAAACACTAAGAAAAAACTATTTTCTCAAAAACCAAGGATTTTTTAATGGCCCAGCTCTAAGAAACGTTAATAATTTTATTTACATAGCAAAATGACTTTATAAAAAGTAATTAAGAATTGTCCTATAGTGAATGTGCAAGCAGTATTAGAAAGATGCAAAGACTAGACATTCCCATTGTTAATTTATGCTTAACACGAAGGTTGATAGTACAGAACATCAACACAAATTACATTATTGAACATCCCACTTTACCAACTTCCTCTCAAATTTCTCACGTTTATAAACATTGAGTAAAGAGAGCACAGAAATGGAGGGGATGTTGTGCGCTCTTTACCGGTGCTCAACTGTGAATGTGTATCAAGATACATATGCAATGATATGCAAATGTTTATCTTCAGTCAGTATCTCTAACCACATTTAACTTCTATTTTTTCCCCCATGAACTTGGAGAGGGTGTCTTGATTCATCTCCTGTAACTGTTTTGAGGGTAGAGATCACTATAAAACGTAACTAAAGAGGTCAAATTCATTTTCCTCAAATCAAGAGCACCCTTCCTCCTGTTTCTACACAAAAGCACATCATTTTGCTACCAAAAATTTCCATTCCTCACAAGTAACTTTTCCTGAACTCGAGTCCACACTGCTTTCCAAATGCACCCAGGCTTTCAAGTGCACTTAGTAGGAGGAGCTATGATAATTTACTAGATCGTCTCCTAAAACAGTTTTCAATGTTTTAAACGCTGTCCAAATTAAGCAGGACTCATATTAACCATTATCTAAGGCAGCAGTGTACTGGGGTTAAAAATGCACTTTCCATTAACGCATTCATCCGATTAAATGTGCGAGGTAGGTGGGACTATTTGCACAGACTTAACAATTAGTTACATATTAACAATCAGTCCAAAGGAGATCACTCCCTCCGTTTTCAGATACTCGTTGTGTGAGACCCTCTGACTTCTGGCCTTTAACAACTGCTCAACACTCACTCGAGTCCCAAGATAGAGCTACATTTAGCAACGGGTCTCCTGACTTCCTGATACTAAAAGCCACAAAGCACCAGGGCTGCTGCGTCAGTTTGTTTTAAAATAATATTTGCTCTTCTCATCTCGCAGGGAAAACAAGGGCTTTCTGTCATGGGGAGACGCTTAGAGGTAAGGGTGCACACGTTTAAAAAAACAAACACCAGGTTCTGGCCGCAGCGGCGTCCCGGGGGTTAAGTGGCGATTTTCCTCCCGGGAGGGGGGACTGAGCCGGGCGGCGCGGCCAAGCCCCGGCGCTCAGACTGAAGGAGAAAAGGAGAAGGGTAAAAATAAATGCAGCTGCGGCCCACGTGCCGCCCGTGGGAGCCAGGGAGTGAGGGGGCCGTACCTCCAAACAAGTGCGGCGAGAGGTGAGCTGGTAAGGAGCCGATCACCAGGCGAGGCCCGCCCGGGCCCCCTCCGGCCGGCCGGTCCCTGCCGCCGCCGCCACCGCCGCCACCACTGCCGTCCTCCGGGCTGCTGTGCACCGAGTCCTGCGAGCCGTACTGGCCGCTGCTGCTGTTGGGGATGCTGAAAGAGGACTGCGCGGCCCGGGCCCCCGACGCCACGGTCCCCACGGCACCGCCGAGGGAGCGGCTGCGAGGGGCGGCCGAGGCCGCCGCGGCTCCGCCCGAGGAACTAGGCTGGTGCGCCCCGGGCACCTGAGCAGGAAACCTTCCGGCGGCCGCGGCCCGTGCCCCGCCGCCGCCGCCCGCGGTCCCATTGGCCCCTCCGCTGCTGCTGGAAGGTAAATCCGAGCCCGAGTACGCGCGGGTGCGGCCGTTAGCAGCGGCCGGGCCGCTCTGCTTGGCGCCCATGTCCGACCTGCCCCGGGCCGGGCCCACGCGCAGCGCCCGGAGGGCGGGAGAGAGCGCGGGAGCTAGAGGGCAGGGCCGAGGCGCCGAGGCCGGCCCAGGGGGAAGCCCGTACGTCCAGGGCCGCCGCCCGGCGCCCCGAGGGGCGGTCGACACCCGGCGCGCTCTTCTTCTGCGGTCGAGGGGCGCGAGAGACGTGGAGAGGCGGATCGGAAGGAGGTCCGGGCTCCGGCGGGCGCCCCTCGCTGGCTCCGGCGGGAGGGGCGGCTCAGGTGGCCGTGCGGCAGCCGCTGGTTTCGGTTCTGCTGCGCCGCGACGGGCTGCTGCCGCTCTCTGCCGCCACCGCCGCGCTCTGCGCCCCGGGCCTCGGCACCGCCTCCTCCCGGGCGGCCGCTGCTACCGCCGCCATCCTCCTGCTCCCACGGCGGCTCGCGGGTGAGTGGGAGGCGCCCGCCCAGACTCCGCCGGGGCCACCTTCCCTCCTCCCCCAGCCACCCAGCTGTTATTAACGGAGAAAAAGGAAAAACGAGTGGCACGTGAGGGGAGGACGGAGAAGGGGAGGGAAGAGGTGCGCGCGCTTCCCGGCAACCGCCGGCGCTTTTCCCCCGCGAAGGAAGGGCGGGGGGGCAGACTGGACCACGAAGGTGGGGGTGGTCCAGTAGGAGAGGAGATTGCTGGGCCCTGGCACCGGAAGGCCGAGGGGCTGCGGTGCTCCAGGGTGAGCCCGGGCCCTAGTGTTTGGGTCGAGCGCGGTGACCCCGCCCCCGTCCCCTCGTGCGACCCAGCGGATTGGCTCCCGCCGGCATGGCCCCGCCTCCCCCAGCCGTGGCCTTCCCGCCCTGGTCCTGTCTCTTCTAGGTACCGCCGTTTGGTAGGTGCAACCCCTCCCGCGGACTCGGTGATAGACAGGTGGCTGGTCCCGCCCTCCCCCGGGTGTTCTCCCTCCTCCATCGCGGGGCCCACGCCGATTGGAGGGATTTACCCCACCAGGCACCAACCAAAAGGCGGCCCCTCCTCTCGCACGTGGCCATCGGACGCAGGGTGTCCCCTTCACATTTTCCAGGCTGGAAAAGGCTGTGTCCTGTATCCGGAACCCATCAGTTTGGCTGTGAGTTAAATTCTTTGCTGGTGTTATTAAATGAGTGTGTCTTTTATATGAAACAGAAGCTCAGCAATGCTGTTAATAAAAGAACAGTGAAAACAAAAGAATCACGAATGCAACAGAAGCCAACTTGATCTGCATTGGCCCTAGCGCATCCGACACTCCACCCCTGGAGGAAGAACAGAGCGGGAAGCCCTAAGGACAATCCAACCTAACCTTCAGTTGCAGGGCAAAAACTGTGGTGCAGAGAAAGCGGACCCAAAGTAGGAGACCTGGGTTGTAGGTCTGGGACCAAAACTAAGTAACTGTAGTGGGCAAAATTATTTTACCTTTTCTGACTTTAGTTTCCTTCCTGGGACATTTGTATTAAATTTCTAGGGTGTGCGCAGGTTTAAAATCTGATAATTTCTCTAAGATGGACTTTATTTAATAAATTATCAGCCTATTCCTGGTACTTAGTATTTTGGTAGCAGAGCATGGGCTGGTCTGTATGTCCAGTGGCCAGCCTGCTGGGACCCTCACATTTTGAAAATGCCTCAGTGCTGTATGTAAAAAATAATAGCAGCTGGTGTTTTTTGTACAAACTACAGAAATAAGTACTTTGTCTTTATTTCATATGTCTAATGTCATTTATGTAATGATTTTCATCACTCTGAAGTATGAGAATCAAGTTTTTAAACAAAAATGAAGAATATGGGACGGGGGTCTGTCCAGAAAGAAGTCCAACCGTTGTTAATATAACAACAACAATTTGGGAGACATTGAGGGAGCTTGGCAGCCAAGGAGAGTGGACTGGAATGCACATGCGTGAGTAATGAGGACTTGACTGTACTAGTCAGTGGGACAGTAGAAGCTATTGAGTGTACTATGTGGCCAGCAAATTCAAAACAAAGTAGAGCAATGAATCTGCATCAAAATGTGCATTAAGCTTTAACATTCCTCTGCAGAAATTACTCAGAAGGCCTCAGCTATGGGCAGCTGGTGATTCGCAGCTTCATCAACAACATTCTCGCTCATGTGTCATGTCTAGTGCAGAGTTTTTGGTGAAACATCAAGTAACCCAGGTGACTCAGCCCCGCTACAGCCCAAATTTGGTGCCCTGTGACTTTTGGCTTTTCCTAAAACTAAAATCACCTTTGAAAGGGAAGAGATTTCAGACCATCAGTGAGATTCAGGCAAATAGGATGGATGGGGCAGCCAATAGCGATTGAGAGAAGTGTGTGAGGTCCCAAGATGCCTACTTTGAAAGGGACTGAAGCGTCATTGTCCTACGTACAATGTTTCTTGTATCTTTTTCAATAAATGTCTCTGTTTTACATATTACATGACTGGATACCTTCTGGACACACCTCATTGTACAGATGTACAGGGGTGGGAAATAATGCAATAATTAATAAATAATATAAGAATAAACTTTGTGTTTTGCCTACTTACAAATGTAAACATACTTTTGCCCATCCCTGTGTATACATTGTGCATATGTGTGGATATATATATATATATATATATATCTCAGATATACCAGTGAAATACATAGGTATATGTTTATAGACATATATGTGTGTATATATACACATCTATGTATATATGTATACATATATACATATAGACACACAGATACATACACATATATATGTATATATGGGAATGGAAAGACAAAGCAATTGATGCAAATCTAAAATTCTTGCATCCTGTGTATAAGCTTACTGAAACCAACAGTTACTTGGTAAGCAGAGAATGGTTTGAAAGGCCATAATGGTTACCAGCATAACAATTTCCAATTAAAGAAGGTATTTAGTGATTTGATTTGATTTGCCTTTTATTGAATGAGTGTAAAACTCTGGTCCAGCAGGAAAACTTTACCAATACCCTAAGAACCTACTGCTAATAGAGAAAATTACAAACAGATTAAAAAAAAAAGGAGTAAAAGACTTTTGCAAGTCTCTGGGAAGCTAATAACTGGTTAGTAAGTTAAAGAGTTTCAAACTCATCTTTATACATGCATTTTAAAAGTTTAGACAAATATCGCTCTGGCTGAGTGGCTCAGTTGGTTGGAGCATCATCCCGTACACCAAAATGTGGGTTCGATCCCTGATCAGGGCACATATGGGAGGCAACCAATCAATGTTTTTCTCTCTCCCTCTTTCTCTCCCCCTCTCTCTCTAAAATCAATAAACAGCCCTGGCTGGTGTGGTTCAGTGGATTCAGTGCCTTCCCAAGAACCAAAGTATCGCTGGTTGGATTTCCACTAAGGGCACATGCCTGGGTTGCAGGCCAGATCCCCAGTTGGGGGCATGCAGGAGGCAACCACACATTGATGCTTCTCTCCCTTTCTTTCTCCCTCCCTTCTCTTCTCTCTAAAAATGAATAAAACATTTTTTAAAAAATAAAATAAAATCAATAAACATATCCTTGGGTAAGGATTAAATTTTGTTTTTAAAAAGTTTGGATAACTCGAATGTGGAACAAATCCCATTCGGTAGTTAAAACTATTCAATGAAAAGCTTTAAAAATAAAACCCGCTGACTCTTAGTTGTATTCGGATTTGTATTATGCTTCATCACATCCAGAGTTGGTTGTATTTTTGATTCATTTTTACCCTGATGATAATTATACCTTAAAAGCCCTCCACATGTATTCCTAACTAGTAAAAAACCCCTCCTAGTGCCAGGTTTCACACGTGCACACCATTCACAATAGTTGGAATTTTACATTTGTTTGATTTATGTCCGTTCCTAACAAGACTGTACATTTCATGAGGGCATGGAGAGCATGCTTTTGCCTGGCACACAATAGCCTATAGGTAAGTATTTGTTGCAGCAATGAGTGGCGAGAAGACCATTTACAGGCTGAGTGTTGGACATACAGGATAAAAATTGTGTTTTTAATGATCATTCGTTCAGTTCATAAATATGTGTTTTGTGTTACTTGGCACCCTATTAGGGCACACTAAGCTGCACAGAGGAAACAAACCCGCAGACCTCAGGGCTGTGGTACAATGAAAGCATAGCGTGAGATCCCCGGGCACACTTTTTCATCTCTCTCTGAACAGTCCCCCACCTGAGGGGCAGTCCTGGGTGTCTCTTCTCCAAATGGTGACTCGGACCCAGGCTGTCATCTAGTGGCTGAGCAGGCCTCCCCCTCTCAGTGTCCTTCACTAGATCCTGTGCACCTAAGAGAAAAGGCAGTTACTGAAAGAAGATTTGGCCAAGCCTGGAAGGGTTCACGTCCCTCCTGCTCCCCATCCATGTTAGCAGAAATCAGTCACACGGTCTAACCTAACTGTGAAGGGGTCAGGAAATGTGGTTTTATGAACGCACCCAGGAAGAAAAGGAAATAATTTTGGCAAGCACATAGCAAGCATGTCTTTGTCACACACAAGAACTATTGTCTGACTGTCAAATACCTGAGCTAAATATTAACTCAGTAATAAAAATTGATATATGAAAAATTTGTACTGAGAGTTATTATACCATCAAAATGTAGTAAAAAAAAGAAAAGAAAAAACACCCTGATTTGTGTTTGTGTGTGTGGTGGACCAGATAAATTCTCTACGCATTACATTGTGTTTCTAGAAACACCACCTAGCACAACTCTTACTTCAGACATTTGGATCAGTGATCCTCAAAATAGGGTCCCCAAATCATCAGTGTCTGCATTGCCAAACAACTTGTCAGAAAGGCAGGTTTTCCAGCCCCACCCCACACCCCAATCAACCGTGCTCGAACAAGCCCTTTAAGAGATTCTGATGCACGCTAACATTTGAGAACCACTGAGCTAGGCAATCACTGATTAGTTTCAAAACAATACTGTGTTAAGACATTTTGATTAAATGCCCTCTTCACATGGATGTCCTTGTCACCCCACTTCCAACCCATGGTCACAGGCTGGCCTCAGTATTCTCACTCGGTGCTGTGTTAACCTTTCCTTTACAGCACTGATCATGTGATTATGTTGTTATTGATCTTGCTCATCACCAAACAATCTGGTCCACGGCGGACCTCACATCTGTACTCCCCAGCATCCACCACCATGCCTGGTGCCTCTGAGAGCATAAAAAATGATCTGTGAGTGAGGGAATATTTCTACTTAAATAACTGTTTCTTGAAGGTCAGACTTGACCTTACCTTGTCCTTCTTAATATCTCCTTAGTGGTAGATGCCCCTTCCATTTCCACTCTGGGTAGGCCTTTTCAGTTTTTTCCCCCATGAGAATTCTGGTTATAAAACTTTGGTCTGCAGAATTCTTTCCTTGGCCCCCTTCCATCTCTCTTCAATCTCTCTCCAAACAGAAATCCACATTAAGCTGTCAGTATGTTTTACAGTCAACCAAACCGTGCTGACTTCATTTCAAATATGGAGCTTCTGTATTATACCCTTCCAGTTCTTTAAAAATTAAAGGGCCACTTCTCCTGAATCAGTGCATACAGGTGTACACACACGTGCAGCACAGACATGGATTTTGCGAGGCCCTGCCTGTGCTTCATGGACTGCGCTCCCTCTGGTACTCCATCTCACCTTTGTGAAATGCTGGTCTCTGCCTCCTGGGTTGACTTTTTGCTTTTGGACAGTGTAGATCGGTGCTTTGCAAACTTTAGTGCACAAAAAGAATCACACGGAGGCCTCATGAAAACAGACTGCCAAACCCCACTTTCAACGGTCCTCATTCCATAGATCAGCACTGGGCCTGGAGACTTTGCCTGCTAATGAGCAGCCCAAGGATGCTGATGCCTGGAGACCTCGGGCCACACCTGAAGAAGCGCTGGTCTGAATGATACTTTCCTGCACGTAGTCGGAGTTGCTGTTTCAATAGCTCAGTCACTCTTTAAGAAACCAGAGCCCTGGGTCTTTAAAACTCCTAACATTTGAAGCATTTTCGTATACTCTATTTTGCTTCCTCTTTACATGGTTCAATGATGATATTCTGGCCAACAACTTTCAGGGTTCACATTTAGATCGTATTGTTAAAGCTCTTTATGTTGACAAACTTGGTGGCCAGAAACCCACACTGAAACAGATGAGCTAGTTGTGGGCTTGTCAGTAAAAATACCTGACTGATCATTTTGCTATTGTCTGGTTTGAATTTCAGCTGGGGTGCGTCTTCTCCCTTTGGCAGTTACTCTTCTTTAGCGCTTCTCTCCTCTCTTGACCACTCTTAAAGCTGTGCTGGATCAGACCTTGGACGTGTGGGACGACAGATGTGCCAGGGCAGAGACCTCTCGCACCCGCCCTTTCAGTCGGCCCCAGGCTGTCCTGCAGCCTGTAGCAGCAGCCCCTTACCCTGCACTGAAGTCTCTGCATCCCGCTTTTCCTCTGCAAGATGGCCATGGCTTTCTTTGCATTTCATTTGTAGTTAAGTGTTATACACTACCCTGTCTCTTTTCCAAACTATAAGTCTATATGTATAATTTATCTATCTTTAAATAGACCTTTGCCCTACTATTATATTTCATCTTTTAAAGAAAGAAGTGGACCATCTAAACATTAAAGTTTATGTTAATACAGCCCACAGAAAACACCAGTTAGGATTTTTGTAGTAATGAGAAGCTTGTATCTTAAAGTCTGAAACTAAAGTTAGTGTAGAGGAATGCTTAGGAGTCACACTGTTGGGTAATTTTTCAGAGAACATCAATAGTTTGTCTAGTGTATGTAACAGACTTTTGTTCTTCTGTCATGAGTAAGCCAAACCCGTCCTTCCCTCTATGCTCATTGATTCTTTAATCGGCTGTGCCTGTCTCCCACAGGGTGGAGCCAATCATGGCAGAATTGTATGCACACCCCACAGGGTGGGGGCGCTCAGGCCGGGGTGGGGCGGGGGGCGCGGGGCGGGCTCTGTCTAGCACTGGCTGCAGGATTTAGGGCAAGCCCCTTACCCTAGCCAGACCTGTTTCCTTTGTAAAATGCAGATGATCTTCAGGCCAGCCCCATGGAGCAGAGGAGTCTCAAAAGTTCCAGCCTCTCTCTGAAGATACTTTGAAATGTGTTAATAGATACACAGATTTTCATCTCAGTGTTGTTATCCCTAGCAGGTTGTAATCGTTTGCATATTACCTGTGGCAGTTTGTGAATTGTGCACTTTAATATATACTGGTACTCACTGGAATTGATTTTATCACTTCATGTAATTTTGATATATTACTCATGCTTAAGGATTTATTGTTAATAATTATTTAGCAGTGATTTGCTGATAAATATGTACATCCTTAATCTTGATGATAACATGACATGATGACAAACCAACATATTTCTACCATGGGATATATATATGTATATACACATATACATGAAATTTAATTGTCATTAAGAGACCAGGGACTAGCTATTTGAAGTCTGTAATACAGGAAGCTTTTAAAAAATTTCTCTTGATTAAAAAGGGTAGTTAAGGAAACCTATAGAAAACTGAAGAGAGAAATTGAGGAAGATACAAATAAATGGAAGCATATACTGTGTTCATGGATTAGAAGAAGTAGCATCATTAAAATGTCCATGCTACCCAAAACAATCTATAGATACAACACATTGAATTCCTATTAAAATACCAAGGGCATAGTTCACAGATCTAGAACAAATACTCCAAAAATTTGTATGGAACCAAAAAAGACCACGAATAGCCTCAGCAATCCTGAGAAAAAAGGACAAAGTTGGAGAGATCACAATACCTGATATCAAACTATACTACAAAGCCACTGTAATCAAAACAGGCTGGTACTGGCATAAGAACAGACACATAGATCAATGGAGAGCCCAGAATAAAGAGCCCAGAAATAAACCCAAGTCTCTATGGTCAATTAATATTTGACAAAGGGGGCATGAGCATACAGTGGGGGTAAAAGTGGCCTCTTCAATAAATGGTGTTGGGAGAACTGGACTGGTACATGCAAAAAAAAGAAAAAAGAAACTAGATCACCAACTTATACCATACACCAGAATAAACTCAAAATGGAAAAAAAGTCTTAAATATAAGCCATGACACCATGAAAGTCCTAGGGAAAAACATAGGCAGGAGAATTTCAGATAGCCCATGTAACAGTATTTTTGCTGATATATCTCCTAGGGCTAGGAAAATAAAGGAAAAAATAAACAAATGGGACTACATCAAATTGAAAAGCTTCTGCACAGCTAAAGAAACCATCAAAATGAAAAGGGAACTCACTGTATGGGAGAACATATTTGCCAATGATACATAGGACAAGGGTTCAATCTCCAAAATTTGTAAAGAACTCATACAACTCAACACCAGGAAGACATCAACCCAATTTTAAAAAATGGGCAAAGGACCTGAACAGACACTTCTCCAATGAGGCCATACAAAGGGCCCATAAACTTATGGAAAAATGCTCAGCATCTCTAACCAACACAGAGATGGAAATTAAAACCACCATGAGATATCATCTCACAGCTGTCAGAAGGGCCATCACTAATAAATTAACAAACAACAAGTGCTGGCGAGGTTGTGGAGAAAAGGGGATCTTCCCGTACTATTGTGGGAATGCAGACTAGTGTAACCACTGTAGAAAACAGTATGGAATTTCCTCAAAAAATTAAAAATGGAACTGCCTTATGACCCAGAGATTCCACTGAAACACCAGTTCAAGAGAACTTATGCATCCGTACTTATGTTCATAGCAGCACTATTAACAATAGCCAAGTGTTGGAAACAGCCCAAGTGCCCATCAGTACATGAGTGGATTAAAAAACTGTGGTACATACCACACAGCAGAAAGAAAAAAGTAATTTCTACCTTTTGCAACAGCATGGATGAGACTATTATGCTAAGTGAAATAAACCAGTCAACAAAAACCAAATCCTATATGACCTCACTTATGGCTGGAATCTAATGAACAAAATAAACTAATGAGAAAAAATAGAATCAGAGACACGGAAACATGGAACAGACTGACAGCTGCAGGAGGGGAGGGGATAACGGTGAAAGGAAGGGGAAGGGACTAATCAAAGAACACGTATGAATGACCCGTGGACACGGGCATGGACGACACCATGGGATGGACCGTGGGAACGGGGTGGACTGGGCAGACGAGAGCAAATAAGAAAAGAATTAGGACAACTGTAATAGGATAAACACTAAAAAACAAAAAATAAAATTATAGAATCTTTAAAAATAAAGGGTAGTTAAATTACAGTTTCACTAAATTACACTTTGGGAACCTGAATAAGATTAAATGTGTAGCGAAAGTATTTTACGGTAACTGGTGACCAGATCCCTAAGCTGTGTCACCTATGGAGTCTGGAATCCTTTTCCTTTCTGAAAACAGCTTAACACACTATGTCAGCACCTGCTGATAAAAAAAAAACAACCTTAATTCTTGCTTATCAGAAAGGTATGGAGTATTAATAAGAGCTTAAATATTTATATTATGCTCTATTCTCAATTAATCCACTTTGACTTGCAAACAATATGTTTTGGGAAAAAAAATCTTTAAAAGCCCTTATTTTAAACCCTTAATATACACACACACAAAAACCCCACAACCCATGATGCTTTTCCCTGATTATGAAGAAATTTCTTGGATTCCACACATAGTAGAATAAAGGGATCCCGGATCTTTATTAGGGTCATACTGTTGAGGAGACACAATGTTTAGCAGAAAGGTGTGTCATGGGGTCAGTACTGAGGGGATTTTCCCAGCATACAGAACTGAATCACTTGGAGGAAAAAAAATCACTCTCTGCTACATGATATTGGGTTGGCCAAAATTTTCTTTCTTTCTTTTTTTCCCCCATAAGATGGTTCTAGTAGCACTTCATTGCCTTGAACTTCATTTGAAACAATTTTGTTAAATTGTATTGTGACAGCTGTCATATCAGTGAGCATTTTTTAAAAAATGTATTGAATTGGTGAATTTTTGCAGTCATTTTAATACTGAAGATGGAAGAAAATATGCAACATTTTTGGTGTATGAGGCTTTATCCTTTCAAGAAAGGCTGAAACACAAAAAAAGATTTGTGCCGTGTATGGAGAAGGCGCTGTGACTGATCGAATGTGTCAAAAGTGGTTTGTGAAGTTTCGTGCTGGAAGACGCTCCATAGTCGGGTAGACAAGTTGAAGCCAACAATGATCAAATCGAGACTTTAATTGAGAACAATCAATGTTATACCATGTGGGAGATAGCCGACATACTCAAAATATCCAAATCAATAAAGTTTTAGGTGAAAATGAAAAATGTATCTTTTATTTTGCAGAAAAAACTAAATGGACTTTTTGGCTAGCCCGATGCATGTGGTCACATATGCACTCCCCTCCCTGCTTCCTGTCACTCATGTAAATCACCATGGTGACGCATGAACGATGAAAAGGTATGGTGAGACATTTTCCCCGCCTACTGCCTCCCCCAAATCTTAGGAAAAGCCCCAACTGAAGCAAGCCCCTTACGTTAGGCCTAGATTACAAACGTTTCCCAAGTACAGGAACTCTGTTCTTGTTTTGTCTTTAACTCTGTAACATGTCTGCTTCCAGAGGCCCAAGACAATCCGCACATTCAGGAACTGTTGTGGAACCCGAGGGGCAGCAGTGACAATACATGTCCTGAGCCACTACTGACTTCCCGGGCTGTCATTACCACACTCGGTCTATGTTTCAATAGTGCTGTTTTCGTCACTTCTCAGCCAGGATGTTCCTTAGGGGGCAGTTCCCTTCTGTTCTAGTTGCCGCTGCTCAGTATGTGCCCCCAAGTGAGGCCGGACTGGAAATGGTTGGCTCCGAGTCTCAGGACTATCCTTCCCTGGCAACAAGCGAGGATTGAGCCATAAGACCTACTGTTCGACTTGCTCCACCCTCTGTTTCCCAGAATTTAGCTGGGTGCTGGCTACATTCTAGGGATATGGGTCTAAACCCAGTAGGTTCCGGAACACAGCCCTGATCTGGGTCATCCCCAATACGCGGAAACATCAGGACACCTTGGGACCCACACTGGAGATGTTCTGTCCTTCCTTAAAGAAAAAGTGGCTGAGCATTTGCAACATGCCAGGCCCTGTGCTTAGCTCTGGAAATGCAAAGTTAAACCAAACAGGGCCCCTGCCTTCAACAACCTTCTCGCTGGTAATCAAGGGACACAGATATAAAGAATGAGATGATTACAGTGCAGCATGGTGAAGGCATGCTGCAGCCGGGTGCGAGGATGGGGGCGGGGTGCGGGACGAAGACACATTCCCAGAAGTGACACTGAGCCGAGTGCTGAGAAATTTGGCCTAAGCAGCCGCAGGTATTCCAAGCTGAGGGAGCATGAAGCCAGAGAGAGCTCTGAGCGTTTGCAAAACTGCGAGCAGTTCATTACAGCTGGGACAGAGGGTGGGAAGCGCTGAGGTGAGCAGATAGCCTGGGAAAGTAGGTTGAGGCACAGTCCAGCTGGCTTGGCGTGCTGGGCTACGAGGTTGGAATCAATCCAGAAGGCAAAAGGGAACCACTTTCATAAACAGGAAGTTGAGAGGGATCACAGGCAGTATTTTAGAAAATGTATTGATAGGAGGGAGGAAAGCACAGTGAAGTGGAAGACTGGGGGGCTAATGGAGGGCAGGCTCAAAAGCTGTTAAGGCAGTCGCCTCCACAGGTCTCGGAGGCCAACTGGATGTTGCCATTGGCTGAGAAGAAACACTCAGGGATAACAGGAAAGCTTTCCGGTCCCTGGTAGCACTGGGTAGGAAAGATCAAGTTTGAGAAGTGGGGAGATGAATCCAGCTTTCCAAAGCAGAATGAAACCAGCTGTTAGGCGTGGCAGGGCATGGGGCCAAGTTCTGTTGACTTTAGGCATCCGATGCAGCGCTGAATTTGCATGCAGGTATCAACAGGTCACCCTAGCCTGGTTTCTCAGAGCACTGGATTTCATTCTGCACGACGCTTCTCGGTGCTGGAACCGGGACTCCCGCTCCGTGTGTGTGTGTGTGTGTGTGTGTGTGTGTGTGTGTGCGCGCGCGCGCGCGCGTCAGTGCTGTTCCTGGGACAGACATCCTGAAAATGGGACGCACCAGGTGGGTAGAGTAAGTGCTGTCAGTCGCTGGAGGGCAACCAAATGCCCCTGCTGGGTGGGGCACATTTCTTTTCCTCCATTGTTAGCATTCCACGAGCAAAGGAAATCTGGGCCTTGTTATCTTCCAACACAGTCCTCTGTCTAAACAACATCTTCCTACTATACCAAATTGGCCTATTAAAAAGGTCACTACCTCAAAAATTGCATCAGACATTATTTTTAAAATAATGACTGTGATAGGCAGAAATACGCCCACCCAAAGATGGCCACGCCCTGGAATGTGATTAAGTCACCTTACTGGGCAAGAGGCACTTTGCAGATATAAATTAAGCATCTTGAGATAAGGAGGTGGTTCTGGATTGTCCAAGTGGGCCCAATGTACAATAATTACAAATTCCCTTATCGGGGAAAGAGTGAGGAGGAGAGACAGAGGCAGAGTGGCATGTAGGAGAGAGAGTCAATGAGCTACTGTCAGCTTTAAAGATGGAAGGAGCCAGGAGTCAAGGAATGCTGGTGGCTTCTAGAAGCTAGAAAGGCAAGGAATGGATGCTTCTTGAGAGCCCCTGAGAGGAGCACAGCCCTGCTGCTGCCTTTATTTTAGCCCGGTAAGGCCCGTTTCTGACCTCCGACCTCTGGAACTGTGAGATAATCAGTTTGTGGTGTTGTAATCACCTAAGTTGATGGAAATTAGTCCCAGCTGCAATAGGAAACTAATACACTGACTGTTCTTTGGGATTTCAGAAGCCCCCTGGTTACAAGCTGCCTAAAAATCAAAACTAGTAAACATGGCCACAAAATGCTCATGTGGCTGACCTCACATATTATTTTCCTTGGCTTCTGGCCCACTCTGAAGCCCGGAGCACAGGACACCATGGCTTCCTGAAGGTGGACACTACAGGTAGCTGAGGTAGCATTCTGCTTTTAAAAACCCTAAGTGCAAGCAGGGCCTTCCCACTATCTGCCCAGAGCCCTGTAGGCTGCCTCCCCACTACCAGCACTGAGATTATTAGAAAGTCGCAGGATTGAAAGAAGCAGCCTTTGGTTCAGGGTTTCCGTGTTCTGAAAGAACTCTGGAGAGTCAGAATCTGTAAGTACAAGCTCTATTTGGTGAAATTACGGTTTTGAAAATAGCCATGTGTTTGCCAGGACCTGTGGAAGGACCCGGGTGAGGGTGTCCCCCACGGAGAGAAGGCGGCTGCTGGGAAAGTCCACACTGACATCTAGTGATGCAAAACCGCACTGCCAAAGGCTCCGGACGGAAGCAGTTCACTTCAATGGGCTCCTCCTTTGTGACGCACCTCCCCCTTTTCCCCTCCCCCAACCCCTGTCCCGGCCCAGAGGGCTGAAGACGCCGTGCAGACCAGCTGACTTCAGCTGCCCCAGTGCAGCCTTGAAGGTCAGACTTCTTCACGCTCGTGTGCACCGGTGCAAAGTTTAACCATCTAAGCATCTTGCCTCCTAATTTTTTTAAATGATGATTTCTGCACATTTTAAAGCTAAAGATTGTACTTCTGAAAGCCTTTCAAGTATCCTGGTAGTCAGATACTTGAGCGCCAAATGAGTTTAAGAACATTTCTATTTTCTAGGTTCACGGGACAATCACTGTGGCTGTGAGGTCCTGAGCAAGGAACACCCGCCCCCCCCCCCCGCCCTGCCACCCAGGGACGGGCCAGATGCTGCAGGTCCTGGCCCTTCTGTGCCCCTTGAGCTCTCCCTGCCTCCTGTTCTCACCAACTATGATGCCTGAAGCACAGGGGAAACGGCAAAGAATTCCCTTCCATTTTTCCCCTTTCTCCCAACACACGTGGTGGAAATAAGTCAATGGAGATGAGATTCCTATTTCCTTCCTGAATGGGGACGGAAATGGAAGCAAGACAGTATTTCAAAGGCTGCCGCCATGCCCAGGTAAACAATGACGAGGGGTCGCAGGGCCGAGTGCGTTCACTCAGGGACACTAAGCTGTGCACTTAACAATTCTTAAAATGGTAAATTTTATGTTATGTATATTATACCACAATTAAAACAAACTAACGAGAGGCTGACCCACAGGAGTAGCAGTAGGACTGGGAGAGGATTCCAGCCTTCTCAAACGATTGGATGCAGACACATTTTAATACTCATTTGGGCAAAATATACAGAGTAAGAGCCAGTGAACAAACATTAAACTCTCCAGAAACCGTCTTACAACCTTCTTATTGAAACAAGCAGATCTAACCATCGTGAAATACCCAGATTTCCCCATGGAGTGTGGTTTTCTCCATACATTTAGGACATTTTATTTCATGACATGTAAATATCAAGCTTCAAGGAAATCACACAGATGGATGGGAAAGCAAAATGTGCTGAACTAAAAGCACCCGGATTTTGTAAAGAAAGGGGAATAACACCCCCCCCCACCCCGTGAGCCATGCATTACTCGGTTCTGACTGTCAGAAGCACACAAGAGGTAAAGACATTGTCGGAATTCAGTTGCCTCTGTGAATTGAGTGCAAAAGGAAAGGATAAGCAGGAAAGAGCATGGGACGTGACATGTACAAACAGCAGATTCGTAGGTTTTAGTGATGATGAATTGTTATTTTTTAGAATTTGTAATCTGTTGAAATACTGATTCATTGAATTCCCAGGGAGAATGAAAAGAACTCTGTAATTTCTTCAGTAAAACGTAGCATTTCAATTAAGTGTTCAGACGTATACCCATATGGCTTTTCCAGTATATCTTTTAACAGATGGCTTGCTAATAATAAGTTTGTTCTGTTCCTGCATCTCCCCGCCAACCAAGGACTGGGGAAGGAAGGGAAATATATTGTCAAGACCAAGATTAATGAGGAGTATGACAGTGGAAATTAGAATTTCATTTTAATACAGAAGGATTTTTTTTCTGCTGAGTTAAAGTTATTTGATAATGTCTCAGGAGTTCCAATAACAAAAGAGTTTCTTCTGGTGTCCACAAAGAACTTAAAACGTACACCTTAAAAAAATGTTAAGCCCCACCAAGCAGAAAATTTACCTAGCTCAATGCACAGGACCTTTGGAGAGACAAGAGTTTTGGGAGCTAGGCCATCTCCTCTAGGATTTCTGTCAACTCTGCCACCATCCAGGCGAAACCCATGTCTGTCATTGTACCCTCAGTTCACAATCCTGCAGGGAGAGTGACCCACAGCCAGACTCAAAATGGCAATGGCTTGATGATTCGAATCACAGAAGCTGTCTTGTTTTTCCTATTTAGTGCAATCAAGCTAATGGCTTTTGTATGATTTTCCAAACAGCTTAATGAATATTTTATGATTTAAAATAATTATCTTTCTTAGCAGGCAACATTATAAAGAACCCAGACTTCCTCGTGTGAAGAGCGGAGAGCCTCAGGATGACGTTTGTATCTGTCGGGACCGTAATTCCAGGCGCGGACCTGCAGTCTGTGCGGAGGTGTTCCCAGTGACATCAGAAAAATGAGGACGAGGCAGTCATCGCGTTCTGATCCGTGAAAAGCTAACTGTCTGCTAATAACATGATGGTTCCTCAAAAAATGAAGCCCAAAACTACCATGGGATCCAGCAACCCCACCTCTAGTATGGACCCAAAAGAATCAAAAGCAGGGACTCAAACAGACATGCGCACACCCGTGTTGCCGGCAGCGTTATTCACACGGTCAAAAGATAAAAGCGACCTGCATCCGTGAACAGGTGAGTGGGCAAACAGAACGTGGCCTGTGCATACACCGGAATGTTAAGCAGACTCAAAAAGGAAGGAAAGTCTGACATACTAAAACATGGGTGAATCTTGAAGACATTAGGCTAAGTGAAATAAGCCAGCCACAAAAAGACAAACACTGTCGGGTTCTACTTATGGAGGAACCTAGAGAAGTGAAATTCGTAAAGACGGAAATTAGGGTGGAGGGTGCCGGGCGGGGGCAGAGGGAACTGGCGAGAAGGTGTTAATGGGGACAGAGTTTCAGTTGTGCGGGGTGGGAGGCGTTCTGGAGATGGGTTGCCCAGCGGTGGAATGTAATGAACACCGCTGAAAACCTTAAAAACGGTTAAGATAATTTTATGTGATGTGTATTTACCAGAATTAAAAATTTCTTTACAATTTCTTAAAGCTAAATGTATTCCATTTATAAGACTTCCCTTCAGTTCAAGGTTGTCCTTTCTGCTCTTTTGATTGATTTGAGGAGATTTGTTTTTCTGTTCTTTTGGAGTTCTTTGGTTTTGTCATTTCAGACAAGGAAAAATTCGCACTCTGCTTTTGAACCCTGAGATCATTTTGGATTTTTCTTGGCCTCCAAAACCTACCAGAGGGGAACTGTGTCTCCGGAGATCAGCGGCCCTGTCCTCTGATTCTCCTGCCTGGAGTGGTAGGAGATGCCCCCAGCAACCAGCGCAATAGGGCTTATTGTCCGCTGGAATTTTGGCCCTAATGTGGGGAGGGTGCATATTGGAATGGCTGGGAGTCGTATATACTAGACACAGGTGTAAACATTTCTAAAAGGGACCCCTCCCCGCCTCCCAGGCGACATTGACCCCTCCCCAAACTTAGCTAAACTGAGAATCCCTGCCTTGTAGTACTGATACAGCCAAAGTATTTCAGCGGGGCTAGAAAGGACCTGGCCACCTCATTTATTAAGTCACTGTGCTGCCTTCTCTACAGGGCTGTGCCTTAGCCTTCTAGCAAGTGGAGGGGGGGCTTCCAGGGGAGGCACTGAAATACCCAGCAACCAATACCGCAGAAAGGCTCCCTTTATTTCTAATACCAACCCTTCACCCTGGAATTTGAACCCATTTTTCTTTCCTCTTCAGGCCAAGTCCTTTAGTTATTCTGGGCTATTGTTTCTTCGGGGAAAGAAATCGAAGGAATTAAGTCAGGACTTTCACAGTGTGGCTTGTGATCCATCAGTGGGTCAGTGAAGCATGGCCAGCATTTTCTTTCTAAAGAAAGAATTGAGAGACTAGAAAAATTAAAATGTATCACATGTAGAAAAGGTATAGTTTCATGAAATTTTTTATATATTCTGGGCTGACACATAGAATGTTTCTTTGAATGCAGACAATCATCAAAGAAGTTAGAAAACCATTGGATTCATTAAATAATCTCTATAATATGCAACAGCCTACCACTGTAGGAATCTCACTTTTATAGTAAACAAGAAGTCCTCCGCACCAGCTTGCCATCCCTCTAACAAATCCAAGGAGCTCCTATCCATCCTTGAGATGAATGTGGTTTCCTGTGAGCAATCTGCCTTGATTCCTTCCTGCAGACTCGGACGGACATCAGGCCCGCCCCTGGATCTCCCCTGGCCTTCGGGATGATGAGTTCCACAGTGCTCACTCTGCTGTTTTGGCATTGTCTGTCCCTCTCCCCAGCAAGGCGTGTGTTGTACTTCAGTGAGGTTGGGTGCACAGGAGAGTGAGTGAGGGAAAGAAGGAAGGAACCAACGGCTGTATTTGCTTAAAGCAGCGTTTTTCAGATGGCTGTCACATCAGAATCCCCTGGGGAAGCTTTTAAAACCGCACTCAGACAATTCAAGTAGAATGCTGACAGTGGAAGCCAGGCACCGGGAATCCTTAAAGCTCCCCAGGGGAGTTCAACGTGCAGACAAGGTTGAGACCTGCTGGAGAGACCAGGACCTGGTCTCTTACAAAACAGATTCTGATTCCCTGGGGCTGGAGTGGGGCTCAGGGTTCTTTGTAACAGTTCCAGGTAATACCGAGGCTCTGGGTCTACAGACTAGACTTTGAGGAGCAAAAGAAGAGTATCCAGTGGATGCTGGCAACAGAAAATGAGCTGAGAGAGCAACCTCAAACAGACCTGCAAAACAGAGAAGGTAATACCAGCCATGCAGTTTCTGGAATTAGCTGACTGGCGTAGTTTCTTACTAGTTACCTGACCTAGGGTTGGTTTCTAAAAGGATTTCCCACGTGATAATGGAGATACAACAGTAACTTAACTCAGAGGGTGCTCGTGAGGACCAAGTCACATACTTCATAGAGACCCTGGCACATACGTGTTCATTACTGGTGTTCTCGTTATGTATTCCAACCCACTTAACTGGCTTCCTGCCCTTGGTAAATTACCTAAACTCCCTGAGCTTCAGTTTCCTCACTTGTGAAATGGGAAATCACAAAATTCATCTTCCAAGATTGGCTTTACAGAAAGAAGTGGTATGTAACATTCTTAGCATGGTATTTGACCTGTGTGCTTGTTCAAAAAATGGTTAATCTTCTAATTAGTTTTGTTTGTATTGGGATAATTCACTGTGACCTCCCGCAGGGACATTCTCTCTACAACCATCTGTCAGATCTCTGAATCTCCTGCCCCCCACCCTCCACAGGCCCTAGGCTGCGGGGACAGATGACAGGAGATGGGGGGATATGTCACTCTCTATGTCAACATGTTACACTTCAACAGCAGGATTTGGTTTTTATCACCCTCCTGAGCTCACATGGGTAGGTCTGGGCAGCAGCCATTACCTTCCTTATTACTTTGCAGATGAAGAAGAAATAAACTTGGCTAGGACACGTTGGATTTTCTCGAGCAAGTCCCATATGGAGGATAAAAGCTCTTACTTCTAATCAGAGCCAGAGAAAATACTTGCAGTTTCATGCTTCTCTAAAACCCCTTTTCAAAATGCTCGGAAGGCCTGCCATGTGCCAGGTGTTGTGCCAGACTCAAGGCAGAACCTGTAAGAGCGATATGAACAAATTGCCACAGGATTGCAACGGAGGTCCAGGGGCTGGGGGCAGCAGGATGTGATGTTTCACAGAAGAATTGCTGTTTTGGCTGGGTGTCGAAAGTTAAGGAGAGGTTGAGAAGTGGGAAACGGTGGGGGGGGGGACGGTGTTCAGGAAGAGAGGCAGCTTGGGCAGGGGTGACGAGGTGGGAAGGAGCTTGGTGTGACTGGGGAAGGGCAGGCAGCCAGAGTGAAGAAGATGGAGCTAGAAAGTTAGCCTGGAGCCGGATGGTGAGCCAGATCAGAGAGTCTGGATCTCATCGTGTTAGCCAGGGTAGGATGACCACATAATTCATCATCTAAATGGGTGGCTTTTAAGAGGAAAAGGACATGCTAACCAGATGGAATAACAGAACACCCAACATTAAACGGCACTGTTCCGGGCTAACAGGGGCCTCCCTTTAGGAGACCTCCAAGGCCTGACAATGATCAGATCTGTGTTATAGAGGAAATTCCGGTAGCAGTGCGGATTGGAGAGAGGGAGGTGCCTGCAGTCAGGGAGACAGCTAGGAATGCAGTGGGGGTGGGGAGGAGAGACATCTGGTGATGCTTTTGTCAGAAATATAATGGATTGAATATAAAGAGAGAGAGAGAATATTTCATGGCTCAGCACTTCCAGGCTGGGGGTGTGGGGACTGAAGAAGATAAGAAGAGAAACAGGTTTGGGGAAACAGTTTGTACAGTCTGAGGCACAAGGAGTCGGAGATATTTGCTGCATACTGGTGTTGATATCAGTGTCCTGTAGGCCATTGCAGCTCAGGGCATGGAAGTCACAGGTGGAGACTGGGGATATAAATTTTGTTATAGGAGATAACACGAGAAGGAAGAAGAGGAAGCAGGGAAGTCAGGGGGAGTCCGAGCAGCAGGAGGGAAACAGGAGAGGGGACAGCCCGGAAGGAGATAGAAGGAGGAGAAGGCCTGGGGTGTTGGAGACCAATTCATCCTCTGAGCACTCTCAGGCAGGCCGAGAATGATGAACACGCACATCCTACTTGACAGGGGAGCATCCATCATCGCTGATCTTCTCAGAGCGGTGGAGGTCGAAGGCTGCATGGGAATGCTGACCAGGAGGCAACCGCAGACCACTCTTTCCAGGCGGCTAATGACGGCCTGCAGGAGAGAGATTTCCAGCAACCGGATGGGGAAGCAGTCTCCCTTCTTCCTTTTCCAAATGCCGCTTAAGTCTGGTGTCAACATGTGATCAGAAAGTTAAGAAAAAGCAGCTGAATTTACCCTTGGTCCCCTGAGTTTCACTTTCAGTCCTGAGAGCTGAACTTGAAGTGCTCTTCCTCGTCCAGAGGGATGGAGGCTTTAAGCACTTAGGTTGAGAGTGTGTTTTCCAGCCACCAATCTTGATGCCTTGGCTTGTATTCAGAGGCAACTTGGTAACGGTCCTGTAAGAACATTTCAGTGTCTAACGCTTTTGCACAATAGCATTGCAGGGCACTATCACTTAGCTATTATAAACAGTGAAAAGATCAATTAAAAGACTTTTACCCGATGAATATTCATGATTCTGTGTAAGACCAAAGATGGCTGAATCAGTGCCCTCAGAGCCTGGAGAAAGACAAAGATGGTGTTGGGCTTCCCAGAATTCTCAAGGCCTTGACCAACCTTGGTCTAAAGGTATGCAGGTCACCAACCTGGTCCTCGTGGTCAGTCATCTCCAGCAACAGAGACCTGTGGGCTCCACTCTAATATAGAGCTGGAGAGAAAACCAGGTAATATAAAGTTCAGAGAAAGGGGATTCCCTTGAAGAATAAATAGAGAGGGCAACACCTTGAGAAGTTGCAACTACTAAGGGCCGCAATTCTTGCCTTCACCTTCCAATGCATGAAGGGATAAATGGAAATACTTTGCTGGGATTCAGAAATGTTCCCACAGATAGAACATGTGGGTTATATTGGTAACAGCTCTCCTCTTTCATCTCTTACCATAATTCTCATTTAAAATTTCTCAGTCACCTTGTGCCTTCCTTATATCTCTACCACTGCTTTATCACACTGGCTGTGCACGTGATAACCTTTGTTTCTCAAATTGCAAACACCGACACTGCCACCATCCTTCAGTCCCAGGCGAGTCCGCCCCAGTCACAGGGGATTCAGGCACCTGGTCAATCTCCTTCTCCCCCAAGTAGTATCATCCTCTTGGAAGATTTCAGAACCCATCTGGGCACCGTCTGTCTTAGTCTGCTCATGCTGCTGAAATAAAAAAACACCATCAACTGGGCAGCTTTGAAACAATAAATTGATTCCTCACAATTCTGAAGCTGGGAAGTCCAAGATCAAGGCGTCAGTAGATTTGGCCCCTGGTAAAGTTCTGCTTTCTAGAAGGCCAATTTTCACTGCAACTGCACCTGGTGGAAGGGACTTGGGAACTCTCTGGAGCCTCTTTTAAGAAGGCACTAATCCCATTCATAAGAATACCACCTTTATTACCTAATCACCTCCCAATACAAAGGGGTTAGGATTTCAACATAAGAATTTGGAGGGGAGGTGTGAACATTCAAACCACGGTATCCTCTCATCAGCCTGGCCTCAAAATCCGTTGCCTGCTCCCCTCCCCACAGCAGTGCCATTCACTTACACTTCACCCCAACTGTCCGTCCCTTCCCGTGACCTTACCCTGGACATTGTCATTACCTGAAAGCATGCCACCCCTGCAAGTGTATAACTTCAGCACTACTTTTTCAAAACATTCATTTAAAAAAAAAGATTTCATTTATTTATTATTTTTAGAGAGAGGGGAAGGGAGGGAGAAAGAGAAGGAGAGAAATATCAGTAAGTTGCCTCTCTCATACCTGCAATGGGGGACCTGGCCTGCAACCCAGCCATGTGCCCTGATGGGGAAATCAAGCTGGAAACCTTTCACTTTGCCAAACAACACCCAACCCACTGAGCCTTGCTGGTCAAAACGCTCACTCTTTGTCCCAATTAAGAATGAACTCACTGGAGTAATGTCAGTGAGAACTGCAGAGTAAGAATCTCCAAAAATTCTCTCCTCCATAAAGTAGTGAGAAAACTGACAAAAAAAAAATGGTCAGAATCAACTTTTCCAGAACTCTGGAAATTAATCAAAGACTTGCGACAATCCAATGAGTGTTTATTCAAGGAAAACCATTGAATCTCATTAAGAACCGTGAGCTTAATTCGACGTGCACCCATCACCCACCAGCCTCAGCTCTGTGGTAGTCTTGAAAATCACCAGCCCACAACCACGGTGCAAACCTGCGGCCTGCAGCCACTGGAGGGGACACAATAAGACTAAAATGCCTTCAAAGCCTCATCTCAGAGTACCATCATGATCTGTCTGGTAGTTCCCTGAGATTCTGATGGCAAGGCAGTCTTTATTTGACTCGATTTGAAGCTTACCCAGTGTGAAAAGCCTTTTCCCTGGGGACTTTGGTTGAGAACACACAGAGGCAATTGTTTAGGCAGTGGATAACAGTCAGTGAGCAATGGGCTAACCAAAAAGCTTAGAAGGAAGAGCTGGGGAATGAGATGCCCACATTCCTGAGAAACTAGAAGGCATGGGCATGCATAGACCTTTGCAAGTGCCCAGGGCTGTGAGAATACTCAGGAAGAACCAGAGAAGGCCCTAAATTCTCACTTCTGTGCACCCTAACCTGGAAGCTGTGCGCAAGCAGGAAGGGAAGGATACGGCGGAGTTGTTGACTGTCTGGCTGCATGTTGAAAGCATGCCCCAACATGCACACAGAGCCCCTCTGTGGAGCTGGGAGAATTATTGGTTTCCAACATTTAAGAGAATCTCAAGTTTTGTGGTACTGTGGTACTACAAAGATCAACCAGGTGCCACATAGTGATGGATGTCTAATCATTACCTGACCACTGAGCAGACTTAGTGTCAGAAATAAACAAAAACCATCAGAAATGAAGGAAGAAAGAGACAATTCAACAATAACACGTGGAGACTTCAATCTGACACTTTTGATAATGAGTAGAATGACTAAGCAGAAGATCAACAAGGAAACACTATAAACCAGCTAGACCTAATATACATCTACCAAACACTCCACTGAGCACAATGCACATTTTTCTCCAGTGCACAGGGGACACTCTGCAGCACAGACAGTATGCTAGGCTGCCTTAAAATTGTTTTAAGCAAGTTTAAAACAATTTTAGCATAAAACATTTTAAAAGATTGAAGTTGCAAAGTGTTTTCTTGGACCGCTATGGAATGAAACTGAAATCAATGAACAGAAGAAAATGTAGAGAACTCTCAAATAAGATGGAAATTAAATAACAAATTCCCAAATAAACTATAAGTCGAAGAAAATCACAAAAGAAATTAGAAAATACTTTGAGAGGAATGAAAATATAAACATGGCATACTAAAGCTTGTGAGATACAGTGAAAGCAATGATTAGAGAGAAATTTATAGCTGTGAACGCCTATATGAAAAAAGAAAAAGATATCAAATCAATGACATAACCACTAGAAAAAGAAGAGCACACTAAACTCAAAGAACATAGGAGAAAGGAAACAATACAGATTAGACTAAAAAATAAATAAAATAGAGAAAAAAACAGCAAAAATCAATGAAAATAAAAGTTGATTCTTTGTAAACACAAAACTATTATTTTTTCTGTTTTACAACTGTCAAAACTGAGGCTTAGAGAGATTAAATCATTAGCTCAAGGTCACACTGCTAATAAGTGGTGGGTTAGGATTTGAACTCAGACGTGGCTCTTAAACTTCTGAGTTATACTGACAACTTCACAAGCAGAATTGTCACACATTTGACAGGAAACAGGTTAAATGGCCAAAGGCTCTCTTCCCTTCATCCTACTGCTGTTTCCTCCATATTTCCCCCACAAATCCCCATGGGATTGTTCTACAATTAGTTAGCAATCAAATCACTCACTACTCTTTTTAAAACTAAAAAAAAAAAATACCATTATTTCTCTAAATCATAATGGTTTTTAAGGCTCTATGCTCTCAACCCATGTGATGATTAATTTTTATGTATTAGCTTGACTCGGCTCAGGGACGCCCAGACAGCTGGTGAAACATCATTTCTAGGTGTGTGTGTGAGGATGTCTCAGGGGGAGATCAGCATGTGAACCAGTAAACTGAGTAAAGAAGATGGCCCCACCCGTGCAGGTGAGTAGCATCCAGTCCACATGGGCCTGAGTAGAACAAAAAGGCGGAGGGAGGGAGAATTCCCTCTCTGCTAGAGCTGGGACATCATCTTCTCCTGCCCTTGGACGTCACCGCCTAGTTCTTTAGCCTTCAGA
This sequence comes from Tonatia bakeri, assembly GCA_004024845.1. Taxonomy (NCBI): domain Eukaryota; kingdom Metazoa; phylum Chordata; class Mammalia; order Chiroptera; family Phyllostomidae; genus Tonatia; species Tonatia bakeri. Next base: position 111,630 of record PVIA01002487.1, on the reverse strand, counting down.
CTCAGACTGAATTCTACCACCAGATTATCTGGTTCTCAGACGGCAGATTCTGGCACCTCTTGATATGTGTATATATATGAACATATGTTTATATATTCTATTAGTTCCATTTATCTGGAGAACCCTGACTGAAACAACCCAGCACCACAAGTACACCGACCCCTGGAAAGCCCAAAGCATGAAACTTTCAGGTCCACTGCAAAGGAAACGCTTTGTTGTTAGAAAATTCGTTGGTGTTTTCCAGTGAAAACCCACCTCCTAGAAAGGAGGGTGTCCCTGAAGACAAGACAATTTCATACTAAAGAAAGCTTGATTTTATCTTTTAAAGAAAGGCCAGAGCCAGGCAGAGGAATGATAACGAAGCAAGGTGAGTGCCCAGTCTGTTCCATTTCCCGTCCATTCAGCTGGATGCAGTGCGAACATCAGCACCGACGACTGGTACAGACGTTTCCCAAAAGCTCAGTTACAATGGAAAGTGCTGCTGATCTCACAGTCATAATTCGTATTAATCTGCCATGTGTTCCGTGTGAAGCCCAGGGACAGATGTTGTGAATCCAACCACAGTCACGATCCACTTCAGGGGATGTGCGGGTGACAGCCAGTTCCAGGGTGCGGCACAGCCCGAAGCACTGGGCAGAGGATGAGGGACTACACAGGGAAAGCTGACTTGTAGTGATTTCCCTGCTCATAGCTTTTAGAGACAGATGCTGAGTGGCATTCACTGTTCATTAGCCCAGATACCTCTGAGAGAGTTTGCCTCAACTGCTGTAAATCTCTTACTCAAGCAGCATGTAGATAGCCATGTATATTCATGAGGACAAAGAAAAAGCTGGTGTGCTTTTGAAAAAGAAAGGTCAGCGAAGGCCAAAAAATTTAAAATGTAGCTCCATGTCGACTGGAGCAGGGCTAACGAGTATAACACACACAACTCGCACATGCACACACTCACTCACACCCCGAATTGAGCCCTTGGCCGACATCGGCCATCAATCACGGTGGGTGATCACGTTGAGATTGACCTCTGACACTGTTTCAGCTCAGGGCTCCTGGGACCCGTGACTGGTCCTTTAGCCTTGACTCTCAAGAAAATTTGCCACCCCTGGCCTAGCTTCCCCAATGGGTGGGGGACAGCATCTCATGTATGTTCAGCTGCATATGCTCTGCTCTTCCTCCTGCTGCCTTGCCCCAGGTTCTAGCTCCTTGCTCAAGGCACCCTTATCGTCCTTCACTCTCTGTGACCTTCCATGGCCACAGCTTGCCCAAGGGACACGGGCACAGTTAGGGACGCCATTCGGTGTATTTAACAACTGGCTCAGCCAAGGTGCCGGTCAAGGAGAATGGCTCCCTGCCACGAACACTATGGAGACAGCCGTGCTCCCGGAGAGAGTTACCTTGGAGAGGCGTGACAACCGGCCAGGGTGTCAGCATTTTCCTGCAGCATTTGCAAGATGAGCTGACTCGCACCCTCGATGAAAGATAGAACCCCCCAGAAATTCCAGGGGACTTTTGAACTAGGCTGACTGCCCAGCCCACATGTGTGGCCTTCACGTTGGTGGGCCCAGAGTGTTCCTTGTCCTTATGAATGGCGGTGTGAGGTGTCCTCTCCGGGGTCTTCGGCATTCCTTGGTTATTGCCCACCCCCACCTCGACCTTCTGGAATTCTCCACAGCTGAGGCTTCTTCTCTTTGTGCCATTTAAAAAAAAATACAGAAACACATGCAGAAAAGGCATTGTTATTTGGAGGCTTATGCAGTTTCCTTTCAGCATTAGGGTCAAAAAGCCCTTGTCCTTTATCTCTGTCAGTTGAAAAGAAATGTAATAAAGGACAGACCTCCATCTAGTGAGTGAATGACTACATCCCCCTGGATGAAATGTGTGTTAGAACCATGTCTCAGTGTGTGTTCCTCGGAGCTTCCGCCCGCACCGAACCCCCTGGTGTGTTTGTCACACAGCAACCCCAGAAGCCCGCCCGAGACCTGCGGGATGGGAAGTGTTAGGCGGGAGGGCCAGGGCTCTGCATTTCTAACTCAGGTGAGCAAACCCGGGGCTTAGAGACTTTTGGTCATTCTGTCCAAAGGGTTGGCCTTCCCTTGAACTGATTTCTTAACATTAAAATCTGGAAAATTCAGAACATTAGCTTTTCCTGGTTATCTTCATAGTAGAATTTAACCATGGATAGAGTAAGGTATCAGCTATAGAAGTAAACACGGGCTCATGCATCATTAAATACAAGGGCAGTTCCTGGACATGGCCCCAGAGAGCAGATGAACTGTTTGTTTCTGTGTCATGAAATCCAGTCAACATCGATTATTCTTATGGACAGAGGGAGAATCAAGGATAGGTGGTGCCCCAAAGAGATAATCCAGAATCTTTTATGTGTAGCTTTAGAGGGCACTCAGGGCCACAGTGAGACTTGGGCACTTGGTCTCACTTGGTCCCTGGCCTTGGGACCCCTTTAGGCTCCCTCACACGCTCCACCAACGGGAAGAGGTCCTGGTGTCATGGATGGTGCAATAGAGGCCTGGGCAAGCCAGGATTGTCTCCATTGACAGTGAGTCCCTGGGCCCCTAAAGTTCTTTCACGATGCCTTCTTAGGTCTCAGGATTACAGCGCCAGTCCCCAGATAGCCCTCTGTGGACGCCAAAAGTATACCCCAGACTCACATATGTGTCTTGTGGTTTTATCTGGGGAATAGGCTAGTGAGGTTAAAAGACTATGGACTTTGGGCCCAGACTCAGGTCAACTGCAGACTTTACTGGTTAACAGCTCAGTGGCTTGATCAAGTGACTCGTCTTCTCTGAGCTTCAGACTTCTCTTATTTTAAATGGGCATAATATTCCCAACCTCCTTAGTAACTGAGTAAGAAGATTTTAATGCAACCATGGATATAAGCGCACCAGTGTGGTCCTGGCACAAGGCAAAATAATGCTCAGTAAACACCAGTGTCCTTTCACTTAAGAAACCGGGTAAAGTTCCAACCTTGGCAGTATCTCTCCTAGCCAAGGTAAGTTAATCATTGACTGACAAAACCAGGTCACGGAATATCTAGGAAACAAAAACAGGATGTCCTTCAGCTCAGCGTTTTCAAGCAGACTTTGGAAACTTATGGATGAGTGCACTTTATGTACATTTAACACCCCAAATAGGAAGGACACCATCTCAGAGGACAGGACAGTTGGCCACACGCATGCTCACAGGCTCACACACAGACGGACATGCACCACATTTACCCTTATTTTTCTGATGACTGCATAGATTAGTCCTGATTGGACTTGGCCCTTTGGGGAGGCACTATCCTAGAATTAACACCCCATCTGTCCTCTCAGGCCACGGAAGTCTGTAAATCAGTGCCTCGCTCTAGAAACCTTTGGTGGGACCCAGCCCCAAGTCCCTGGCCAGCCTGCATATGTGTGCTGGCCTGAGGTCGGACCTCTGCATCGAATTGGCATGGCCACAGCCACTAGTGCCAAGAGCCTGTGCCAAATTCCCCCAGACAGAAGTAGAGACATTCTTTTCATTTCACATATGAAAACTCTAAGACAGCAAGAGGTTGCATGATCTTCCTCATTCACATTGATTTAATGGTGAAAATACGATTAGAACCCATATTTTAGAGCTGGAACCAATGTTCCGAGATGTGAGGGCAGTCCACCAGCTGCCTGGCCAGTCTGCAAGCAAGACGAACAGACCAGCGGGGCAGCTGTAAATTGCCTGCACCACTTTGGACAGGGACAATGACATTAGTGCCCGTTCTGGTTTCCAAGAAGATGTGGACCTTCTACGCCAATCATGGAAAGAAAAGTTCACATGTGAGAGATTTTTTAAGGTATAAACATAGATATCTATTTGGAGAATATAACAAAATTTTAAAAGCTGATAAAATCACGAATGTCACAAAATCTAAATATTATATGTGTATTAATGAAATGCCTGCCATACTTTTTTTTTTTAACATGTGAGGGAAGGGGTTGGGCACTGACAGGGATCCCTGCCTTGCTCCCAGTCTTAAGGGAAACACTTTCAGCTTTGGGCCAGCAAGGGTGATGCTGGCTGTGGGTTTGTCCTATATGGCTTTATTAAATTGAAGTATGATTTTTTTCTTCCCACTTTGTTGATAGTTTTTATTATAAATAGGTGCTGGACTTCAACAAATTCTTTGTCTGCTACTATTGATACGATCATGTGATTTGTATCTTTCATTTTTTTATGTGGTGTATCACGTTTATTGATTTGCAGATATTGTACCAAACTTGCATCCCCTTAATAAATCCCACTTGATCATGGTGTATGATCTTTTTAATGTATTGCTGGATCTGGTTTGTTAATATTTTGTTAAGGATTTTAGCATCTATGTTCATCAGGGATATTAGCCTATAATTTTATTTCTTTGTGGTGTCTTTATCTGGTTTTGGGATTAGGATAATGCTGGTCTCATAAAATGAGTTTGTGAGGCTTCCTTTCTCTTGAATTTTTTGCAATAGTTTGAGAAGAATTGGTGTTAGTTCTTTGAATGAATCCAGCTAGTTCAGGGCTTTTGTTTGTGGGGAGTTTTTTGATTACTGCTTCAATTTCACTAGCTGCAATCTGTCTATTCAGATTCTTTCTGATTCAGTTTTGGAAGATTGTATGTTTCTAGGAATTTATCCAAAAAATATTATATGTGTATTATAATGTGCACCATCCAGATTGTGCAATTTGTTCGTGCAAGTTGTTTGTGATATTTTCTTATAATCCTTTGTGTTTCTTTGCTGTCAATTGTTACTTCTCTTTCATTTCTGATTTTATTTATTTAGGTCCTCTGTTTTTTCTTGATGAATGTGGTTAAAGGTTCGTTGAGCCTCTTTATCTTTCCAAAGAATCAGCTCCTCATTTCTTTGATTTTTTTTTGCATTGTGTTTTTTAGATTCTATTTTGTTTAGATTCTATTTTGTTTATTTCTGCTCTGATCCTTATTATTTTTTCTTCTACTCACTTTGAGATTTGTTGTTCTTTTTTTTTTTTTAAGTGTAAAGTTAGAATGATTATTTGAGTTTTTTCTTGTTTTTGGAGATAGGCTTGTAATGCTATGAATTTCTCTCTTAGGATTGCTTTTGCTAGGTCCCATAGATTTGGGGTTTCTCATTTTCATTTGTTTCAGGGTGTATTTTGATTTCTTCCTGATCTCATTGTTAACCCATTCATTGTTTAGTAACATGTTATTTAGCCTCCATGTCTTTGTGTGTTTCTTTAGTTTTTTCCTTGTGATTGGTTTTTAGTTTCATACCATTATGGTCAGAAAAAATGCTTGATATGATTTTAGTCTTCTTAAATTTATTGAAATTTATTTTGTGCCCTAACATGAGGTCTATCCTAAAAAATGTTCCATGTGTACTTGAAAAGAATGTATATTCTGCTATTAGGTGAAATGTTTTGAAGATACCACTTAAGTTCTTTTCATGTTGCTGCCCTACCAGTCTCAGTGCAGCTTCTTTTGAAAATCCTTGAGGATAAGACTTTTCTTCATCCAGTCTTCAGTTAGTTATTCAGGTGGATTGCCTTATAGTTTAGTTGTAATCCCACTTTGGTCTTGGGAGGAGGTGAGGACAGCTTCCATCTACTCTGTTGCCATCATGGATCCTTAAAGAGTTGCATTTAGGAGGAGAGTTCCACTGTCCTCTGAGGAGTGAAGTGGGAACAGGAAGTAAATCTGTAGGAAGTCTGAGGCCCACACAGGTGAAGTGACTTGACCAGCAAAACCTGGATTCTTATTCTCATTCTGCCAAAGTTTCACTGTGAGATGGAATCAATATTCAACTTTTCTATCTCAGCCTAACATCCCACCACCATGCTTTCATATTCTTTTCTTTTTAATCCTCATCCTAGGATTTTTTTTTTTTTATTGCTTTCAGAGAGAGGAAGAGAGAGAAACATCAATGCAAGAGAGAAACATCAATTGGCTGCCTTCCATTCATTCCTGGACTGGGGATCATATGTGCCCAGCCTGGGGACCAAACCCATAACCTAGGTATGTGCCCTGACCAGCAATTGAACCTGCAACCTTTCATTACTGGATGACCCTCCCACCAAGTGAGCCACACCAGCCAGGGCCTGTCACGCTTCAGATGCTCAGGGCTGCGGTCACCAACATGTTTGCACAAATGTAAAGTAAACGGCTTTGGATTTATGTAAAGAAAGTTTCATAGTGAGTCAAAGGCTTACTGTTGACATTTAGTTGTAGGCCCAGCTGGTGCATTTGGGAATAATGGTGTTGTTTCTTGCTGGTGCCTGTCCTTTAAGAACCAGGTGAGCACTGTAGGTAGGAGTGAGATACATGTTTTACCTGCTCAAAAAGGTCTCTCCCCCATCAGCAAGTGCCAGGGTCTGAAACTCCCACCACTTGTGTGGTCTTCGGGCTACGACAGCGCTTTCATTCACTTGTTCACCTGTGCATTTACTTGACAGTCATGAACTGAGCCCCGGTGTGGCCAGGCACTGGGGATGCAGTGGCCCAGTGCCGCCATGGATTTTATCACCTACTGGGGGAGATGGACATTAAGTAAGTATGGTTTTGTTATACTTGCTGGTAAACTCTAAAAAGGGAAAGAGCAGAGCAAGAGTTCAGTTGGAGAAGGGACTCGAAGCCGACTGAGGGGTGGGAAGGAGTTAGTAGAGGGCTGAGTGGAGGAGGGGTTCTTCTGGGCTGTGGCAGCAGCACTGCTGTAGTCCAAGCCCTGGGAGCAGATGAGAGAGCATGGACACTTCCAGAAATTTCTCTTGAGGCTAAAGCAGAGCGTGTGAGAGGGAATGAGGTAGGAAATACAGGAGACTTCACCCGGATCTGGTATCTCCAAAAAGTAAGTAACCTTACAGTTAAATGCTTTTGCCTTGATTGTAACAAATGCAGCCACCAGAAAGCTTGCATGAATGACAAAGGATGGTCAGACTTGACAAAGACGAAAGAAGGTATGGTGGGAAGGGATACTTGGGTAGGAGCTCCATCCCAGACTATGGGCCAAGGCACTGGGTAGGGACAGGTACAGCAAGGGGTGGGAAAAACAATGGGGTGTCAGACCTCACCCAGTGCATGACTGAGTCACTGCCTGGACTGTGGGCCTTACTGAGGCTGCCAAATCAACCACACATCTCTACTGGGCCCGGGTAGGAAGCTGAAGTATGGCTACAACACCTTGGAGCTGGGTGATGGTCTAGCTCAAGTTGCTCATTTCACAGGTTATGATTCTACGGCCTAATTCAGTTGAGCTGACAGCCCACAGTCGTGGTGAAATCTGAGACCAGTTTCCTGCCTCTCATGCACCACATGCATCCACCATTCTTGTGGTTGGTCACGAACTCCTCCACACAGTCAGAATCAGCTCTCAAGGAAACTGGGTCATACACAGTCACTTGTAGGTGCCCCCAAATCCCTTTTGAAATAAATTAATTTTCTGCCTCAGATTTTTCTTAGTTTTAAGTTTATGCAGGCAACTATAGTCTTCTGCTCACACAAACTTGTGATTCATCCACATTCTTCCAAAGAATTGCTCCTTTGCCAGTTAAAAACAATATTTTGGATAGAGAGTATTTGAGGAAATGAAATCCATGCAATGAGTCACTATAACTGTCAAAGAAATTCAGTACCATCTGAAATAGGTTTCTTTCTTAATTAATACACTAAATGTATTGGGATGTACAGTATGTTCCTTTAAGGAGTGGAAAAAAGCTGGGATCAGTTAAGGGGCAAATAATAGAATATTTTACTTCCAGGAGAGACTATATTGAAGAAAAACCTAAAATTGGAATTTTTAAAGTCAACAAAGGAGATGATAGATGACAATTAGATGGTAGGAATTAGTACACTTGGGGCTCCGAACGTCTTCCTTAGAAGTATAAAGAATACCAGAAGGGGAAGGCGCGAAAAGCATTTTCCTGAGAATATGTAAATATACAGTATGCATGTGTGTATGAGAGCTCCTGACACATGAGCGCAGTGCTGTTCCCATGGCAACAGGGGAAACCATGTGCCTTGCCATGAAGCAATCTTCTTAGATTTAGATGCTCTTACAAAGATCCGTGTACTGGAAGCTATGAGGGACATGTTTTGAAACCAAAAGGAAAGTCATTCTGACATTCTTTGAGATGACCCCCATGACCTGAGGCTATCATCCCTGCCTCCCCAGCCTTTCCCATGTGCTGCACCTGCCTGTACCTCCAAGATGAGTTTTGGGTGCGCTTTGAATGCATGACATTCTGTTTTCAGCCCAGTGGCAACCTCAGTCACTGCTACCATCTTCTGTATCCCTTGAGGTTTCTCCAATCTGGCCGTAGGACAGACTGGATCTTATCATCGTTGCTCCTGAAAACAAACTCAGAGGCTCTTATTAAAGTTTGACCTTGAATATGTGTGTGTGTGTGTGTGTGTGTGTGTGTTTAGTAAGAGGGGCAGGGATACGAAGAATCACCAGAGTGTCAAAAATGTGAGAAATTTAATTGTATCCAAGGTTCTTATAGCCGTGGTCCTTGGTCTGGAGTGTCTGATTTCCTTCTGAGCTCGTTAAAAAGAAGGCATCTTTAGTTTGCGGCCAGCCACGTTTACTCTTGGACACGGGGCTCACAAGCTTTTCCCTTTCTTCTGCTCTTGCCTTGGAGTGTAGACAAAGTTCTGTGTAGGAATTAAGGGCCCTTTTCCCTCCATGAGCAAACTGATGCCCGAGGCCTGGCGGCCAGGGGTGATCTTCTCTGAGCTTTTCCTCGGAGACGTAGAATGTGATCTTTAGCAGTGGCTCCTTATTGAACTCTTGTTATTTCTAATTGATCCTCACAAATTATAATAGTATTGTTTACTGATTTCATTTTCTTGTCTTTTGTGGCTAGAACTTCCAGAAACCGTGATGCCAATGAGGTAAGAACGCTGTGAGGGTTTAAACGTGTTTTAAAGAAAATAAACTGAGACATTTTTGCACAGCAGTTTCCTGAAGGGAAGCTTACACTTTGTTCTCCCGAGCAGCTGTCCGACATCGGCTGCACAGTCTGCCACTGGGGAGCATGGGTGTACAGATCTCCCCGGCTAGCTCGTCACGACGCTCAGCACTGAACCAGCATCCGAGTACATGTTTGAGAGCAAGCTCCATTGAGAATAATGTTCCCTCAATACAAGACCATGAAGCGTGCGGCTGAGCAGAAAGCAAGCTCGTCCCTCAACTGTGAACATCAAAGATGCGTGCACCTCGCTAATGATGTTGGGCTGAATTCGAAGCCTGTGAACCAGGTGCAAAGGTGATTCGGACTGCAGACTGCTGGCACACAGGAGCTGATCAGTAAACATTAATGATGCTCGCCCACCTCCCCGTCCCACACTCCCCTGTCATAAAAGATCAAATGGCCATCCAGTCCATCTTAACAGTAAACCACTTACGTTGTGACCTTCGGAGAAGATATACACAGCTCACCAAGGATGGCTGCCTTCCTCACCAGGTACTCACACCCCTCTCATGAGTGAGGGCTGTGAATCCAGCGCACCCGGCCACCGTTTTGTTCCAACTCAGCTTCCTGGTCAGGGGCATCCAACTTTTGGCATCTCTGGGCCACACTGGAAGAAGAAGAGTGGTCTTCGGCCACACGTTCAATCTACAAACACTAACAAAAACTGATGAGCAAAGAAAAGGTTTCGAGTAAATTTACAATTTTGTGTTGGGCGGCATTCACAGCCACCCGGGGCTGTGTACAGCCCAGGGGCGGCAGGTTGGACACCCCTGCATGAAGTCTATCAGAAAAGAAGAATACCAAGCGCCTTTGAGTTCTCGTAATCACCAGGTGTCCACAGTCACAGGGATCAGGAACGGCTAAGTAATACATGCATTCCTGTGCTTCCTGCTCTCGTTTTCTCTGCATTCCCCAGTGGATTAAAGTAATTCCAGTTCAGCTTGGGAAACAAAGACGCATTGGTTCCTAAAATACTGTTACTCCTTTGACAGGCTGCACGCAGCGCCGTCACGAGGACACGGTCGTAAAGGAAGGGACTTTGCTGGCCAATTCCGAGTATTTGCATGAACACATTGCATTTAATGATGTAAGTAATAAAATGCTTTATTTTGTGTCCTAGTTTTACAATTGCCGTGCTTTCTGTTGGGTCGTTAGAAGTATTATAATTCATTCCTAGCTGGCACCATGTCTCAGTTTTTAAAATCACCATTCACAAATTCCTATGTGATATTCCCCTTTGGCACGAACAGCTCCCTTTTTGGCAGGTTTCCGTTGGGCTGACGTCTGGCAAACTTGCAGAGTCTGACCGCTTCTCACACCGCAGGCCCGGTGAGCGCCACCGGTTGTCTGGACCTCCTCTGTGGCCTCCCAGCTGGCCGCCCTGCCTCCCCCGTCAGGGTTCATTCTCAAAACAGCAGCCAGGGCCGTCCTTGCGGCAGAGGTCAGAACATGCTGCTCCTCTGCTCGGCGCCTGGCAGGTGCCTGGCAGGGCTCTGCGTCTGCCTCAGGGCACAAGTCACAGTCTGTATGTACAATGGCCTACCAGGCCTGCCGTGGCCTGGATCCCACATGTGACACTGTAGCTCCCCGCTGAGGTCACTGTTCTGGCCACACTGCCTTCCTGCTGTTCTCTGAACAGAGCCCACATTTCCTGTCCCCTCTGTTGTGAATGCTTTTTCCTACAGAATAGCACTGTGACTTCTCTCAGTTCCTTCAGTGTTTGTCCTTGAGTGTCACCTTCTCAAAGAGACCTTCCCTGTCCACCTTATTTACAAGTGTGTTCTGTCCCCTTGTCCCCACTCCAGTACTGCTGATTCCTTTCACTGTGCCCCAAGCTTTCTATTTTCCATAGCTCTAATCACTTTCTAAAAATGCAACATTATTTCATTAAACATAGTTTGCACGTTGTTTGTCTACCTCAGTAGAATATAAGCTCCGGAGGGCAGAGAGTTTTGCTCACTGAGGAACTCCAGGCACAAAACAGTGCCTGTCACACAATGAGTGCGCAGAAAATACTTGTTGAATGCATGAATGTATCCCCAGGGTCTAGCGCTATTCTTGGCACACAGTAGGCTCTTAATGCCTGTTGAATGTCTCTCCCTGGGGGAGGAACAGGACTAAGTGTCAAAATGGGGCCAGGCATCATATCATAGGGACTCAGAAGACCTCAGGCTCTGCCTCAGCTGGGTTGGAGGCCACGTCCTAGTGATGTGACCTGGGCCATTCGCCCGACCTCTGTGAGCCTCTGTTCCATCATCTGCAAATTGGGGATGAGAGTCGTACCTCCCTTATAAAGCAATTAGAAGAATTAAGTATGGGAATTCAGAGAATAAGTCTGGTAAATGATTGATACATTGAGTTGTTGTTATTATTATTATTTTACTCCTTTTCCCAGAAAAATTACTTCCACATTCTTTCTGACCTCTCAGGGAGGCAAAAATACACAACATTTACGTGAAAACACAGTGTAAGACATACACCATTCTACAGATGCTCAGGATCATGGTGGGGAGTCTTCTCAATCCCTCTGAAGACCCAGCCCTGTGCTGGACACACAAGAGGTGGCCAGTGAACACTATCAACTCCAAAGTCAACTGAGGAACAGTCTCAAGTCCGAAGAAGAGTGACACTGGCTGCAGTCGACAGCGAGGACCCCCTCCACGGAAGGGCCCCTTCATGCCACAGAGGTGGTGGAGGGCCCAGCTGTCTCTCCACGTCCTCTTCCATCTCACCTCTCCCTCCTCACCCCCAAGCGCCCAGGACGTTTGCCGGAAGTGAGGTCCGCAATCTGCCCTGTTTCCTGGTTACTGCACATGGGCTGTAATTATTGTTCAAAGCATCAAACTGCCTGCAAGGGGAGTATTTACAGAGCTTTTCTCTTCCCAGAGCCTCTCACATCGGCAACTCCATACCTATCTGCCCTAATACACACTTTCTCTCACCCTTCAACCAAGAGCCTTGGTTTGCCGACAGCATCTGGCCATCTGTAGCAGGTACCTCCCCTGGCACAACCCTCTCCGACCCCGAGGAGGACAGCCCTCCCCCGCACACTGGGGAGGAATAAGGTGTCTGCTCCAAGCTGGCAACCTTTCTCTGAGGGGATGTCACACCGAGACAGAAAAACAAACGTGCTGTTTCTTCCTTTAAATGGCGGTGGATGAGAAGTGGAGTCTTCCAGACAGGCTTTGGAAATGTGGGGGAGTCAGGTGTGATTGCCTTGGAGTGTTCCTTGCAGGAAAAATAGCTTCTAATTGCACAAAAGAGAGAAAGGAGCCAGCTGCTGCTTTCATGACTATTTAAACACCCATCTACCGTCAAAACACGCCTCATTGTTTCATTACCATTGAGATGTGATTGCCGCTACATTTTTCACTGGCCTCTTCTTGATGCAAATTGGGGAGAAGAAAGAAGTTCATCAGACACCCATTTGGTTTCTAAATGCATTGTTTGCACATAGACACATCAGCAGCCTGAAAATACTGTAGCCCGGGAGTGTCAAACTGACAACACTGTCTGCTTTTCCATTGTTCTCTCCGAAAATAGAATTTCTAATGTATCCATCAAGGCAAGCCAGCCTGGGTTTTATCAATGTTTTTTTTGTAAGAGACGAGAGGCCTGGTGTTGCTACTGTGGGCCTTGGACATTAATGAAAACCATTTCCAGAAGAGTACAGTTTATAGGAGATTAAAAGAATTCATCAACTTGCAAAAAAATTTGTTCTCACCCCCTCTGCTGACAGCTGCTGTTTGTGCTGGGGGCTGAGTCCTAGATAATGAACCTTTGTAGGTTTCAAAGACCGCTGCCTCGGCTGTGTCGCGTGACATTCCCAGGGACCCCGGGAGGGAGGCAAGGGCAGCTCCCTCATCCTCCTTCTACAGATGAGCAAAACAGGTCACAGGAAGATGGGGGCTTACACATCATCAGAGGCCACGCCCAGTCCCCAGCACTTGCCTTACTGTGCCTATTTCTGTCCTGCCCTATTGACAGATTTCTTCTTATCCGCTGAAGCCCAAATAAAATGTCTCCCCTTCTCTGTGGCTTTCCCTGTCCCCCACCACACGACCACCCCCACAACTGTGAATTGATTTAATCACTATCCGTCTGCTTGACCCTAAGTCCCACGCAGCAAGGAGTTGCGGTGTGTCTAGTGATATATAATGTTTAACTCTCAGGATCCCTGAGAGTGCCAAGAAATAGAACCCCTGTTTTTTGACCAAATTCCACACTTATTGAGAAATAAATCAAAGGGTATCCAGCTGATGGTGGTGAAAACGTATCATCATTTGTTACAGATACGGGGAAGTAAGAGACATGGCTCAGTGGTTGGACCAAAGGGGTCTGTGCACTGACACCCCAAACCAGGCGAACCCCACCGGTGTGCAGGCAGGGCTGGCCCAGGAGGGCCTCCGCAGGGCCCAGGAGCTCAGCACAGAGGGAGTGGGAGTCGGGATGACCTCCAACAACCTCCTTTTGGACAGCTGCAAAGAGAGGGGCTTGGGCTACATTCCCTCTACGGTCTAGCAAAAGTGTTTGCTAGGGAGCAAGTCTTTTTTTATTAAGGTTTTTAAAATTTTTTATTTTTTTTGAAGGAGCATCCTTATCCTTACACATGCATTTTCTATCAGTCTTTTACATTCGGACATCAAAAAATAAACAAACAAAATGAACTGGTTCATGTGTTCCCAAAGCCTCCTATTCAAAGTCTGACATTCCTAGGTCACCCCTCACCTCGCAGTATCCTTCCCTTCCACCAGCCCAGGGCACTATGCTCTTGCAGCATTTCTTAAAGAGATACTCCGCCATTGGTCCCAAGAGTCCTTCTAAGCTGCTGCCGGCTTCAGTGCACAGGCTCCGGAAGAGGTGGTACATCGTGACTGCTAGCCGGCCAGTGGTAACACTCACGGTGTGTTATCACAGTGACTGAGATAGCTTAAAACGTGAATTGAAATGCACCTTTCAGGACTGGTGAAACGCGGCTGTTTACTCACGTTCCTCTGCCTTCTCCCACCATTGCTAACAGCAGCACCAGGACAGCAAAACAGCTAATCAGAACAAATCCTTTTTAACGTCCTTCTCCATATAATGGAATTATTATTATTTTTTTTAGCAACAACCATGTAGTGATCAGAAATTAGCATAATCACCTTCATTTGTTAATTCTAAAAACAAATAATTTTAAAAGCATGACTGCATTTCAAAAGGTCACCACTGTGGTAAAATATATCATGTAGGAACTAAAATTTCTGTCTGTGAAACAAAGGTATCCCACGAAGGGGTACAGCCCAAAGTTTGCTTCAACTTTGAGCCCCGCTAAGGAGTCCCAGGAGTCACATGTAATTGAAGCCACTCAGGTTTGTTTCTCTGTGTTCACGGGTCCTGAGCACTCTTTGTGGGTTCTGGGTCTCTTGCTTACAGGCAGAAGTGCAAGGGGCTGCGGACTTAGGGATGAACTGAGGGAAGCTCCACACCCTTAGGACCTGCACCTGCGGGTGTCGGGGCTGACTACAGATGGATGGACGGATGGAGGGAAGCCCTCCAGGGCAGCAGTGTCCACTGTGGGACAGGAAGTCAAAGGTGCTCACCCGAAGCTCACGCTGCTGTTATTAAGATGCGCCTGCAGCGATCCTCTCCACACAGCAAACAACACGGGAAGGGGGCGTTTCATCACTTACACTGTTTAGCAATGTGGGCCCAAGGTGGTCATAGAAAGCAGATACTTTTTAAAATTTTACTTGGTCTTTAAAAAGTAGTAGACACTTTTCTTTTCTACAATGTTGTCTGTTATTGCTTAAATCCAGGGCAGACTACCCCACCCCAACGCTTTACTCTTGTATGGGGCTGCTTCCGCTTATAGTAACTGTGAATTTTAAAGGACTGGAGACTCCTTGGTTCGAAAGAGTTTCAACAGTAAGGCACTTGCTCGTCCGGGTCAACAGGTTTTAACTCTGGGCCAAGGGAGGAGTAAAGTGATCCATACTAGTAATAGCCAACTCCCAGCCTTGTGTGCTTCGTGCCCAGCAGAGTGCCCAGGGCTCTGTGAGCACTGCCTCTCTCCTTCCAATGCCCCCTCCCACATATGTTCTGTTATTGTCTCCAGTTTACAGAGAGGAGGGCTGCAGCTCAAAGTGGCTGAGGAACTTCTCCAAGGTCACACGGCTAATAAATGGTAGAGGACAGGTCTGGGCCCAACAGCCTGACCTTGAGGCCTGTGCTTTTGACCTTCAGGATATACTGCCTACTACTTTGTGTTCACCTACCACGAGCCCATCAGACAGAAGACAGCACAACACAATAGAACAGTAGCCACTTGGGGGTATCTCTACAGAGCCAGGAGCTATAAATACATTGTCACATTTAATCCTTCCAACAGCCCTGCGAGGGAGGTATTTAGCATCCCTTTTTGCCTAGCAGGAGAAGGACATTCAGCAAGGTTGATTGCTTTTATGTTGCACAGTCAGTAAATGATAGAGTTGGTATTTAAATCTACACTTTTTTTTTTCCAGGCTCTTTTTCTGAGCTCACACTCCCTAATCTAATGCACCCAATGCTGTATGGTATATTGGGCCAGAAGTATGTAGGTGCACACACAACATGAGAAAATTCCTATGCATAAGAGGCAAGATGCTGTCAACGAAGTTGGAGTGCTCGGTATTTTATTTCCTTTCCCAGCCTGCCTTGCAGCCTGGGTGGCACTGTCCCAACCAAAGAGATGTTAAGGGGGGTGTCTACTGGTGGATGTGGGTGGGTTCTTACGAAGCTTTCGCTCTCCGGATAAAAGGGGAAGATCTCAGCTGTCAAGCACCTTCTCCCGTTCTTTCTTCTTTGAACGTAGATGGCAATGTTGGATCTGCAGTGGCAATCTTGTAACCATGAGGCATAAGCCAAAGGAATCTCAGAGATGGCTGCCCTAATATCACAGAGCTGCTGAACAAATACCAAAAACCACCCACCTCTCTGCTGCTTCTGGGAGAAAAGTCCATATTCATTTAAGCTACCCCTAACTGGGTGTTCTGTTACCTGCAAACAAATACAACCTTAACTGATGCAGAAAGAATGTAAGTTCAGCCTCACTTTTCTTATACCTGACAGTTAAGCCTTTAGTCCCTATGCCTATTTCATTGGATTTTTCCCTGCCTTCATTAAGAGAGCACCCGAATAAGATGTGAACTATCTTGGTGGCGTAGACATGACACTCCAAGCATCTGCTATGCACATAGCCCCTTCTGAGAAAAACCACTATTGGTTCTTTGCAAGTGAGCCCCGTGCTTTGTGCTGGGTGACTGTGATTGTCAGGCCAAAGCTAAGCTGACTTTGACACTTGGAACTTCACCCACAGCCCCTGTCCACAGGCCAGTGGGTAGCTGAGGGGGTGGTTTGGCCAGACTGCTCCACCAGCAAAGGACTGTGCAGATGTTCCCTGGCTTGCCCATGAGGCAGAAGCTGAATGATAAGAGAAGGCAGAAGCCACTGGGAGAGACAAGTCGAGAACCAGCAGCTGCTGTGAATCTGCATAAGTCAGGAACAGGTAGAAGTCAAGAGGCATAGAGAAGGAAAGTCAAAGAGGGACAGGGTAGTGACAGGAGAATCATAGCTGTGGCACGGCCTTTAAGGCAGGAAGCCACCAAGGCTGCTATTAAGGGAACAGGAAGTTGGCTGGGCCCCTCCCCCATTGACCTCCTAGAGTTCTGTGGAGCCACAGGAGCTGCTGTGGCTCCTGACTGGTCACTGACCATGCTCTGTGGTGGGGAGCCACCCAGCTTACTTCCCCAGAATGCCCACCATTGCCACACCAGACTGCATCAGTCCTGGTCATCTGAAAGGGCTTAACCAACAAGTTGGCAACGCAGGGTCACCATTCCCATCACCGGCCCTCCTGAAGGGGAGCCCAGAGGTTATAGGCAGGGTGCCTGCAGGCCATATCTGGCCCCAATACACACCTTATTTGACTGACACGGTACCCTAAGAAGATGTACACTGGATGCCTTTCAAGGGGATACACTGTCTTCAATTTGTCCTGGTCCCTGCCCCTCTCTGTGCCGCGCACCTGCCCTACTTTGCACATTTATATTACCTGCTGGGTCCCTATAGGCACTTGAGATGCAGCTTCTGGCAGAAACGTGCAGAAATGGTCAGGTCACATATGCTGCCCATGTGCTGCACTTGGCTGACGCCCCCTGGCAGCTGCAGACCCATGCCCTCAGGGCAGGCCAGGATGAGGCTGCTTCCCCGGAGTCTTCCCTGCTTCTAAGGAAGAATTGAGAGAGAGGGCAGTGGGGGGAGTAATGGAGAGAGGGAGGGAGGAAGGGAGGGAGGGAGAAACTGCTGCCATCCCACAGGCCACAGAGCTGGTCTCCTCTGGCCCTCCAGCACCCCCTTGCTTCTCCACTACAGAGTACCTGCTGCTCGCAACTGCCCTCAGCACTTCTAGTCACGTCTAGCACCACTTTCCGCCATAGCTTTTCCGTCTCCTGTCCTCTGTTTTGTCTGTTTTACTGCTCGTGTGCTTGACCTTTGTGGTCAGAGCCAATTAATGGGTGTTTTCCCTCTGCCCAGCAAACCATAAATCTCAGCCTGGTGTGGTCCCCGGGACCACAGTGTTTGTGAACTGGGCCCTCAGGGGCTGTGCTTCCCCTCTAGTCCATTCTGTTTTGGTCTTTGAAGACTTTTCAATACAGAGGGATTCTGGAAGCCTGAGGGATCTGGAAGATGGGGCTAGTGCAGAGGTGTGAGCTGTCTCGGAAAATAGCAGCTGGTGCAGAGCACGACAGGAGAGACGGCCAGGAACTGCTGTTGGATGCAGGGACAACTTTTCCTTGGCGAACAAGGATGGTTGCAAAAGACAAAGAAAGTATTACGAAGACCATCCAAAACCGCAGAGCAGGCAGCCCCAGTGAAAGGTGGGTGGTGGTGTGGGGCTTGGGGGACACACACAGGAGTGAGGGTAGGTACCCGAGTGCGTGCACACGCATGTGTGCTCCTGTGCACACCTGTGGGTAGAAGGATTATCACTGGGGAACTGTGAGAAATAAATGAGGTAGGAGCAAAGCATGCGGGTTCTTGAAAGGTAGGTGAACAAATTTAGAGCCTTTTCAGTAGGCAGTTTAGAGCTATTAAAGGGGGGGAGATGTGGGCCCCGGCACCCATCTTGGTGATGTGCCAACAGCACGACAGAAATGCAGAGGGAATAGTCCTCGGGTGTCTGGAAGGCACGCTGGCAAGCCTGGCTGACTGGCTCAGTCTCACAGGCTGGATGGAGGGACCCGTTGATGTTGATTCTAAAGCTCTGAGCCTAGTGGCAGAGTGGCAGGAGCCCTAGAATGGAAAGCGTGAGAGAGCTGCAAGATCATGAGTTCTCTTTCAGACATGAAATTTCATTCCTCAAACAAGGACCCACCTTCCACACATTTACACGGCTGCCTGTGCAGCTGCCGGAACAGATCCTCATCTGGGGTGCATCGGGGAAACCTGGGGAAGCCTCTCTCCTACCCATGTCCCTGGGGTTCTTAGCTAACAAGGGCAACAGGACGAAAAGCTTCTACCAGGCATCACAGGGCTGCTCCTCTCTCTGTGAGAGCTCTGGCCAGAACAGTGCGGATGCAAATGAGTTAGTTCCAGACAAGAGCTCAGAAGATCATTCTTTGTTGTGACGTCAGAAGAATGCTAATGTTCTTTTGCTGACAAGCAGGTACTGGCCAAATTCGGCCCCATCAGCACACTGGCGGGCAGCCAGCCAAGTTTTTAAATGGAAGCTGACCCATCGCAGAAAAAAAGTGAAGGGCAAATGATCATTCCACTCTACATCCTTGCCATAGACCACACCCCCGCTCTTGGTGTTCAGACAACCTCGTATATCAGCAGCCCCCAAACTACATCGGGTGGTAAGGCCCCAATAAAGGCAGTTGTTCTGGGGCTGTTCAAACTTCTGCTGCAAGTTTGAGAAACTTTCTGTCTCCCAAGGACTTAAATGGGGCTCCCTGGGCAGGCAATTCTGGCGTAAACAGTCTGATTTTCACAACATATCATGTGCTTCAGTTTTAAACTGGCTGTGGAGTTTTGAGTACAGACCCACAGCTACCTCTAGGGCCTGTATAATCCCAGATGCCAGCGGCTAAGCCTCACCGTAACTGACCACTCAGTTCAGTTAGGGACATTTGGCTTTACTCTGCATCCGGGTATTCTGGAAACCGCAGGTGGGCCCGCACGCATGCAGCAGAGTGAGCAGGTGTTCAGGTTCGTGTGTGAAAATCTAAGCTGGAGCCCCAGCTTTGCTTCTACCAGCTGCTCTGACCCTGGGAACATTAGCTAACCTTGCTAAGCCTTGGTTTCCTTATCAGTAAAATGGGGATAATGATACCTAGTTCAGAGTGCTGCTGGGATGAACAAATTATATGCAAAAACTGTGTTAGTTGTCTATTGCTGGATAACAAATCCCCCCAAACATAGTGGCTTAAAGCAACAAGAGGCATTCAGTGTCTCAGTGTGTGAAGATCAGGAACTTAGGAGCTCAGCTGGGTGGTCCTGACTGGGGATTTCTCATAAATTCAGTCAGACGTCAGCTGGGGCTACAGTTATCTGAAGGCTAGTCTGGGGCTGAAAAACCCACTTCTAGGGGTGCTCACTGCCTGGCTGATAAGTTGGAGAAGGGCTCCCCTCCATGTGGGCCTTTCTTGTAAGACTGTTCGAGGGTCCTCAGAGCGGTGACTGGCTCCCTCCAGAGCAACCAAACTGAGAGGCCAGGGCAGAAGTTGCAATGCCTTTTATGACTTAACCTCAGAAGTCACACGTCACCACTTCCACTATATTCTACTGGTCCTATAGGTCAGCCCTGATTCAGTGTGGGAGGGGACTGTACAAGGATGGGAGGAACAGGAAGCAAGGGTCATTGAGAACTGCCTTGGATACTGGCCACCACGCGCTGGCACAGCACCTAAGTAAGTGGGAGCTGCTGACAGGATTATTATTTGCTTCTTATCATCTACACACACACACACACACACACACATGTGCTTTCCCTTCGCTCTAAAGTGTCCAATCATTGCTCTTCTTCTCCTAAATCCATGACCTGCCAGTCCCATGGTGATGTCAGAAAGAACAGTGCCCCACGGGCTCACAAGGGTGACTCACACACTCGTACTTGGACACTGTCCTCTCACTACAAAATTAGAATCCTCCTGGTCACGTCCTGATTCCTCTGGTGACCTGAATGCCCCCGCCGGCCAGGATCTGCAGGCTCTAAGCAGTCACCACGGCAGCAAAGATGCTGACTCGAAGTTTGTGGTCCAGCATGGCAGGGCAGAGAGTAGTGACCCGGGTCTCCCCGGTCAGTGAAAGAGTGGACACTGTGCTGGAGGTGGGAATGTCCACTAAGGGGCAACTAAAGAAGTATGTCCTCCCTCAGGCACTGTTTACAGGCAGCAGGCCAGCACCCGGTTCCCTGGAAACCACTCTCAGGGTGACTTTCCCTGTGTCATCAGAGCAGATGAGGTACATCCAGCGAGGCTCAGGCTGGCTAGTGATAGGACGGGGCAGACATCGAGTGGCAGAAGTCGCCAGTTGTTTCCTGGTGCCATTTCCTCCCTTCTTCCACAGGAACAAGATCCCTATCATTAGCTGAGAACAAGGTACCCCGAAATAGAAACTGTATTTGTCAGACTCCCTTAACAAAATTCTGGCCAATGGGATGCAGTGGAGGTCCTATCAGCAACTTGTGGAGAGGGGCCATGCCTTTCTTCCCTCTCACTCGTCCCTGCTGGCTGGAATGCCCATCAAATGACTGCACCCCAGGAGGCGTTTGGAGCATGAAGTGGCCTCGGGAACGGGAGCCACTTGTGGCAAAGCAAAAAGATAGAGGGGACCTGGATCCCTCACGCCAGCGGGCTGCCTTCCGACTCTGGGCTGCCTGCCTCTCGATTCCTTGAACATGAGAACGAGATCAACATTTAATTTTAAAAAAGCCATTCTTGCTTCATTTTATTTCTTTTTCTTTATGACAAACCTAACCCCAACTCACTGAGCTTCCCACTGCAGTGGCCACTGTTATTACAGTTGTTGCACTGGGCCTGCCATTGCGGTATGCATCTGCCTGCTACAGGGAAGTCCACAGAAGGATCCCAGGGGGAAGAGGGTAAAGCATCATTACAGTTTGATGTAGCGTTGGCTGAGCTCCCCCACTACACCCAAGGCACTGTGGGGGAGGCCGAGCAGGTGTGTACCCGGTTTCTCTGCCATCCTGGGACCTCTGTCGCCACCACTCCATTCCTCCATTTCTTCTTTCATTTCTTCATTCATTTGTTTGACAAATATTTATGAAGACCTCCCACATGCCAGGCCTTACGCAAAAGTGGAATCACAAAGGTACAATGAGAGAGCAGTGGATCCTGTCCTTGGGAAGTTACCAGCATAGAATGATGCAGTGTGGGAAGGGTCTACTTTGGGTTTCTATGCCTTAAAAAATAAAACTGTAATGACATTATCTATTTCTTACTTCAAAAGTGACATGTTCAATAAACAAGAAGAAAAAATTCACCTATAGTTCCAGGAACAAATATTAACATTTTGCCATTTTTCAAAAGTCTTAGTATAAATATACATTTGGGGTTTTTTTTTTTTATGTTGGGATTATTTTATTTTGGGACTTGTTTTTTTCACTTAATATTGTATTGTGAACATTTCACCATGACCGTAAATGCAGGCCCCCAACAACATTTTTAGAAGGAATCCTGTCTTGCATTAAATAGAACTGATGTCATTTATGCAATCAATCCTCTATTGTTGGACATGTGAGCAGGTCTTCATTTTCACAAGTATAAAGAGCTACAGTGATCAATATTCACATAGCTAAGCATTTTGTATAGTTATGATCATTTCTTTGGAATACATTCTCAAAGGTAGAGTTGCTAGGTCAATTGCAGGTCTAATTCTCAGAGTTTGGGTACAAATCTAAATTAACTTTAAGTGGTTAGACAGATTTAGTCTCCCTCCAGAGGGCCAAGAGTTTCACTGAGTGTTTTTATTTTAACATAAAAACTTAGCGAGGACTCCCACCATTTGAGGAGTCACTTACACCTTTGGAAGAGTCATCTCTTCAGACTCCTTCCCTCCTGGGAGCTCCCGGAAAAGGCTGGGGTCTGGCAAAGGGCACGAAGATGGCCGGGCCTGGCGATGGGACCGCTGCCCTGGAGAAGCCCTGCTGCAGGGTGAGACCGGCCTGACTCCCGCAGAATGTTCTCCCAGCTGAGGAAGGGGCACGCTCCACTCACCCGCAGGGCAGAACGCTCTCACTCGGCCCCGGGCCCTGCCAGGGGGAGTCAGCTCCAGTCAAGGTGATGGCACACCGCCTTCTCGGGCTTGGTCTTCCCTCCCATTCCCTCCTTGTCCTCATCCTTGGTCCTCTGACTATTGTTTTTCCAAAATCAAAAGAGTTTTGCTGCATTTTTCTGTTTATAAAATGATATAAACCGTTGGAAGTAATCTTAAAGAAATACAGAAAGGGAGAAAAGGTAAAACTCACCCCAGAACTTTGCTCCCCAGTGATGTGACTGCTGTCAAGACGTAGGTGGACATCCTTCTAGATGTCACTCTGCACGTGTGACAGCTCATTCATCACTCAGCCTGACAGCGAATGCCTGAGATGGGCCACATCACCTCTCCTTTGTGATCATGAACCCGAAGTGCTAGAGACGTCAGGTGGCTTGCCCAAGGTTGTAGAACCAGTGAGTGGGGAGGTGGGATTTGAACCCTTTGACTCTTTTACACCAAAGCCTGTGAATCTGAACCTCCGCATGATTTCCCCAGCTCTCCTGCTTTCCTCTCTGTATGTATCTATTTGTGTAGACGGAGCCCGTTTACTTCCTGTGCTGGTTTGTTTCATTCAAAAAGGGACTGTGGACGTTTTCACAGAGGGGTTTAGATATTTGGCCCTAAAGTTTAAATCTTGATTGACTGCTTACTAACTCTGTGACCTTGGGCCTACTTAACCTCCAGCCACTTTCCTCACCTGTAAAATGAGAATTATAATATTATAATAGCTAGCTTAAGGTTGTGGGCATCAAATCAGACACATATGTGAAGTACCTGGTACACGCTCAACACTCATTAGCTATCAGCTCTCATTACCTTTCCAGGCAGGAATGTGGGTCTGCCTCACCACTTGAATGGCAGCTCATTATTCCTGGGCTCGGATGTAGTGTGACCTATATAACAGACACTGAATAATGTCTAACCTTGACTTGACATTGTCTCCAGTTCTCCAGTTGGTCACGAACGCGCATCCCAGCACTTCCGTCTTTGCACCCCTGGCTAAAACAAATTCCTAGAAGAGGAACTGGGCCAAAGGGGACACATGTCACACATACCCTGCAAAAAGGTTCACACCAGCTTACCTCAAGAGGGAAGTTCCTGACAGTGTAGGTACTGGGAGCCAGAAAGTCGTCCCTCCGGATTCTATGTCTTCCTTTCCCATTTGCTGGGAGAGGCAAGTCATTTTATGGGGAACCCTACCACCCAATTAACTCTTAAAAATTCTTCCTCTGTCAGTTAAAGACACAATTCAATGGAATAAATTTTAAAGATCTTCTTGGCTCTATCGAGTGATTTCTGAGTCGGGCAGCAACCCATCTAGCAAAAGGAAGGAGCTCCGAGGAGCTGCACAGAAAGGGAGAGTTTTATAGGCAGAAGGGAGCAGGCAAAGAAGTCACCAGCAAACAAGAGGGTTGTTCGGGCAGGGTCACCTTCCTTCAGGGGAAGGTGGGGGGCCCCCAGGCAGGCCACCTCACTGGTGCTGACCAGGTCGTTCCACGTGGACTGTGGAGGTCACGTTCCTGGGAGGGGCAGAAAGTGTGGGTGACATGCGCTTACCACAAGTGCCTCCACTTTGGACCTGTTGCCTCTTTTTAACACTTCCATTCTCAGATTAAAACAAATGGAACCCCACATCTGTTACAAAAGGGTAAAAGTTAAAAGGTGCCATTATTCAGTTGAAAACAAAACAAAAGTTGCTGAAATGCAGTTCTGCTGAGTCCTCATGCGTTAAAGCCTGTGTGTGTTTAATCTCTGTGGTGTGTTTATACACAGGAATACACAGATTCAATTATTTATAAGGGGAGGGTGTCTGGCTAAGGGATTTACACACACATACACACACAGATATGTGTATTTTTTAAACAGAAAAACATAACCCCTTCTTCTCAAGTTCCAGACTGACATTTCCTGCAAAAATAGTAAATGTACCAGCAGCGCCCTTGGCGGTCCTGGGATCTGTCTCTGGCTTCCACGGGGTTTGCACAGAATAGACCCAGGGCCGCCCCTTCTTCCCGCCGCCGACCACCCTCCAACCCCTTTTGCAGCCACTGCCCTAGGAACCGCCTCAGCCATCCTCAGCCTTCAGGACCAGCTAACACTGTTTATTTTAACCTTCACTGCTCACTGCTGAACAATCACGAACTCCCAAGTTCGTCAGAATTACTCCACCGAGGTGGAGGCTGCCGTCGACCGCCTGGCCCCCTGCATTTGCGAGCCTCCCACACCCACCTCTCTCAGGGCTCCACTGTGACCCTGACGACATGGCTCTGCAGGGCATGGGCCCTTCTTCCCCGAGGTGGCTGAGAAGAAGTGTGAGGTACCGAGCGTCTTTCAAACCAGTGGTCGTATTCTCTTCCAGGACGTGCTGAAGCCTTCCCACGATGAGAGGGGAGACACTCAGGATGCCAGGGAAGCCGCCATGGTCCCGAAGAAGGACCTGACCCAGGCCCTTGTGCCTGCACAGCCCTGTGACCCCTGGTGAACCACTTCCTGGGTGAGCAGGTGAAACTCACACAGCAGATGGGCAACCACCTGACTAACATCCGCAGGCTGGCCGGCCCCCGGGCTGGGCTGAACAAGCATCTCTTTGAAAGGCTCACCCTCAAGCACAACTAGGAGCCCCTGGAGCCCTAGGGCCTTTGAGGGGCCCCTCTGCCTTTCCCTGGTGTCTGGCTTCTGCCTGAGCCTCTTCCTGCAGCCACTAGGGATCATTTAACCATCCTGGAGCCCCCTCCCATGCATTGGACCCAATGGAAATGATAAAACTTTCTGCAGAAAAAAAATTAAATATACCTTTGTTTTTTCATCTGCATATATCTTATGGAATACTACGTATTTCTTTTCCTGATTTTCACAGACATTGCTGATCTGTACATGGGCTCTCTGAAACAAGCCTGTACCCGGAGACAAGAACAGGAGAGGCCACCACCAGGAATCCCGGGGAGCCCGTGGAGCACGGACAATTGATTAGAAGGTGAACTCCGGCAGCTGAAGTCTGTGCTAAGCCTCCTTCCGCCCTCCACTGCCCTGGACTGAAAACAACCCTCCATATGGAAACTCGGCTACTCCCTCCTTTGACTTCATATCCGTAGGAGAGATAGAAGGAGGTTCCAGTTATGTTTTAAAATTCCGTTTGACTCCAAATTTCTTCAGGCGAGGAGTCACACAGGACTCCAGCTGGACGATGAAGTTGTAATCAGATCATCTGGTGCGTTTGCCTCCAGCAAGGCTGGGCACTTCCCAACAATAGGTCCCCCGGAGTTTTCTGGTTTCCAGTCAAGCCCCTGGGACACTGCCTCGCTGTTAAGTAGACCATGAAACGAAGCAGAGGAGAGCTCTCTCGCTCTGTTTCCCTCCCACCCCCCAAAGTAATTGCATTTGCGGCTTGTGTCAATTCTAATCAGGGTAGTTAGAAGTCAAACCATCCCGCCCTCCAGCCAAATCTTAACAAAGAGGGGAAGGTGGTAAGTCCTTAGTGGTTCCATTTTTATACACAACGAATATTTTCAGAAATGTAATTTCAACTGTAGTGGGATCCCCACTGTCCCTAATACTTCACCCAATTCAGTGTTTTCAAACACCAGTGGGAAAGAGCAATGCACCAGGAAACTTGCACAAGTCCCACCCCGACGTGAACTAACTAAGGTGGCTGAGAGGGCAGTTCACTCTACTCCAGTGGTCTCTTCCCGCGACAATAGTAATACACGCACTTCCCACCTAACTCATGGGTGTTGCCGCTGTAAGTAACATGAGAGTATTTGGGAAATACACGGTGCAAGGGATTTATTTCTGCTGAGCACACACAGGCTAATTCTTCTCTCCACGCATGCCTGTCGGCCCTAAGTCCTGCTTGGCCCATACTCCAGCTTCTAAACACCTCAAGGGGAGAAGATTGTGTCCCACCCAGATAATTTATTTCCTGGTTTAGAAATCCTCATTATCTGAGAGTTCTCTCGATGTCTACCCAACACCCCTGGCACAGCCAAGTCAATTAATTGCTTCTTATTTCGATCCCAGAGGAGAAGAGATTACCTCCTTCACCCGGGCCTGACCTGAAAGGCTGTTTATTTAGGTCCTTCCTTGGCTGCTGTGTTTTCTTCGTCCTCTTTATGGTGGAGGAAAGGCAAACATTTATTTTGTGTGCAGTTAAGAGGAATGCCAACAATTTATTTTACTCGCAGTTCAAACGATAATCCCGCAAGAAGGGATGACTCCAAATGAGGCTGAGGATAGGCTTCTACACGAGTCGAGTGCTTCATTGTGGCTGACGTAGCAACCACAGCGGCACCTGCTGCAGCTGATCAGGGAGTTCCTGCTGAGGCCCGGGAGAGAACCCTGAGGAGGGCAGATAAAAGAAAAACAAGACTTCGCAATGACAGTTACAGAGTCACAGGACCGGAGCTCTGAAAGTCATGGGCTTGTCATTGGCCCAGTCAGGGGAGGGGCTTGTCATTGGCCCTCCCAGCAATGCTCTGTCTTCCAGAATCTTCTTTGGTAAGACTTGAGAATGCTCTGAAGGTACTCATGCAATGAGACTCAGGGGCACATGCTACTATCAGCCTTATTGAACAGAAAAAGCTCTAGACTCCTGCTGCTCCAAGGGTACCTGATAACCAGCTGTACCTGCACCAGCCTGGGGCTCGTTAGAAATGCAGAATCTCAAGCCCCAGCTAGAGCTCCTGAACCGGAACCTGCGTTTTGGCAAGATCCCCAGGTGATCTGCGTGGACATTAAAATCTGAGCAGCACTACTGGCTGGAAGCAGACTTGGAGCTTGTAGAAAGCAGAAAGGACCTTTCTCCTCTCCTTTTCCTTCTTTGTGCCTCCTTCCCTGTGGCTCTCCAGCGGGCGCCGTCCTGGCTCCATTCGAGACCCCTCCAGAGAGCTTCACAAATATGACACCTGGACTCTCTCCAGAGATGTTGATTTAATTGGTCCAGGGAGGGACCTGGGCAGTAGACATTTTTAAAGATGCTCCAGGAGGGACATAAACAAACACCCAGCACTGTGGCCTCATTCGGTCCTTTCATGAGACAGGGTAAACGCACCTGAACTTGTGCTTTTGAGGGCTTTGGAGGAGGTCAGATTGAGCAAGGCAGACGCTATAAGCAGTCAAATCTCTGTAAAATTGTACACATGGCCCTAATTGTCTCACAAACTCCCAGAAACTGTGAAAATAGTATCCCTTTGAGAAATGAAGGCATTCCTGGCTGCTGCTATCTATTCCTGGCTGCTTGTTTGCTAGCTGAGCTAATCTCTGGGGCTGACTGAAAGATGGAGGAATATAGGATTCACACATTTATTAAACAAGTAATTGTCCTAGTGAAAGTGTCCATGTTCAACCCATTGCTATTGTTGGTTCTTTCCAGGAAACAGTTATTTGTTAATAAATAAATAGATATTTATTGAATCGCTACTGTGTATTTGACCCAGCGGGGCTGCAAAGATGTTTCAAAATGATAGACTCCAGCCCTGGCTGCATAGCTCAGTTGGTTAGAGTATTGTCCCTATACGCCAAGGTTGTAGGTTTGATCCCCAGTCAGGGCACATACAAGAATCAACTTATGATCCCATGTTGTTGAATGAGTGCAACAACAAATCGATCTCTCTTTCTCTCAATCTTTTTCAAATCAATAAATTAAAAAAATTTTTTTTAATGACAGACTCTACCTTCAAGGATCTCACCACCTCGTGGGGACCCACGCAGGGCTGGAACCTAGAAGAGCTGAGTTCTATCTGTCCTTTAGCTCCTAGCTCTGTGACCAGGGAAATAAACCTTTATTTCCAGTGCTTGGGATGTCTGAGGGATTTCAAGCACTGTCACCTTCTTACATTATAGACGAGCATTTTTTAACCTTAGGAAAGTCATCCTGATGTATAAACCTGGCTCCCTCAGGTCACCCAGTTTCTTCTTGCAAAGAAAACTTTCTGGATGGGGCAGAAATGTGACCATATATCACTGTGGGTTCAACCTCAGAACCTTCCCCCCACTGTTCGGAAAGGCTGTGTACAGTCTGCTCCCCGTGCCCGTGCATTTCCCCACCCAGGGGTCCAACCAACCTCTGACCGAAAGTATTTGAGAAAGAGTTACATCGACCCTGATGCGCATACTATGCAGTTAGGCCTGCACTGGTTGTGTCTGTACGAAACATTTTTTTCTTGTCACGATTCCCTAAACCATACCGTATGACAATTATTTCTACAGCACTTACATTGTGTTGGGTATTGTAAGTAATCTAGAGATGATTTAAAATATACGGAAGGATGTGTCAGCTTGTATGCAAATACTATGCCATTTTATACGAGGGACTTAGGCCTCCCCAAGTTTTGGTATCCTCGGGCCTCCTGCAACCAATCACCTGTCTATAAGGAGCACTGGCTGTATTTAGCATAACCATGAAGCAGGCAGATAAGGAAACATTTTTTATTATATAAATCACAAACACTGAAAAGGAAGACTTTTGTGGTATACTGCTTCCTTCCAGAATGTGTTGGGGACCCCGCTGTGCACCTGTGCCCCTGCTTGTGTTCTTGCCTGATGGGGACCAGGGAGAGAGAAGAGGACAGAGAAAGGGTGGAGGACCCCGCTGCCACCCAGCAGATCATCACCTGTGCCTTGGCATCTCCTGCTCAGACTGCGCCCCAGCACTGGAACTGTCCAACGACAAATGCCACGTGCAAAATGTATTTCTGCCAAAAAGTTTTGTGCAAACTTAAAGCAGAGAGTCAACAAGACAGGGAGAGAGGCAGAGGGCAAGCAGGGACCTGTGAGAGAAAAGGCCTTCTGTTGAAAAAAAAGAAATCCCATTTTAAGAACAAGTTAGTTCCACAGCACATCGGCCATTCTTTGGCATCGAGGTGAGTTCAGCCCGGCCACCTTGAGGAGCAGTTTAACAGATGCCAGGCCACCTGCTTACAGCCAAAGCCTCGCCAATAGAACACATGGCCGGGGCTGGATGCAGATGTTGTCCCCTCACTGGCCCCCCTCAGCCGGCCCGCACCCTCGGCACACTCAGTCTCCAACCCATCCCTGTGCCGCCCCACAGGCAGGCTGGTGACGGGGACTTGGCAGGCACCACTCAGTCTCTGCCTTGAACTCCTTCCTCGTGGACCTGCTTCCCACGCTACATTCGGGCCCACAAGACTGTAAAGGGCAGCCTGCCACCGCCCATCTGTCTTTCCATGCTCACCATCCGAGGGGCAGACCTGACCCAAAGCTGACAGTGAGCACCCTTGTGGCAGGTAAAAATGGGGACTCAGAGCCTATAAGGAGTGATGAGAAGACCTAACTCCCTTCTCTCCCCCATCCTGGGCACTGGCCTGCTGAGCCCATGTCCCTGGGAACTTGCCTTTGTGATTGTGTGACACCTGGGAAGGAATAATGGCACGTTTCCCCAAGTAGCTTCTCTGTGAAACGAGAATGTCAGGAAGGAGGGGGAGAGAGGGACGGGCAGGAGGGGAACGTGGCAGCTGACACCCGCAGTGGCCGTCTTGCTATCTTTGGATGCTGCCGAGGCAAATGAAGCCTTGTGCGCTTCTGCTAAGTGAGGGGTGAGCAGCTGGGGCAGACAGTCAGTGAGCTGGAAGCTGGCGGTGATTCAGACACACGGCGCTGGCTGCGGGCTGAGCCAGTGTGCTTTATACGAAGGTGCAGCAAAGGGCAGGGGGAGGGAGTGACTAATAAGGAAGTAATTGTGAAATGGAACCTGTTTGGGCTGGTGACAGCTCCTGGTGGGAGAGGGAGCACACCTGTTACTAGAACTAATGAGGACAGGAGTCTGCGTCACTTCACGGCGGCACTGACGGCCCCTGTCTAAAACAGTGGCCCTGTGTCAGGAACGAGGTGCTTTAGACAGATGCGGGATTTGCACGGCGGGAGCATGAGCCGTGGAGGGCTGACGGGTCGATAACTGAGTGAGTGCAAGATGAAAGGACCGGGAGATGAATTACAAAGAAAATATAGCAACAGAGCGGAAAATTCAGACAATTCAAGGGGAAAATGCATGGGGTTCTACCTCCCTCATGAAGATATGTTCATCTCGCATATGTTTTTCTAGCCTTGCCCACATATACATGTTTTTACAAAAATTCCAGTGCACCCAGAATTTCATACTCCTTTTTTCCCCTTGTCCTATGTTGTCAGAATTCCCCAGTGTTACTCTTATCACTGATACTAGCTATAGAAGATTCCACCTGATGGATATATCATAATTTACCAAAATATTTCTCTAGTCTGTAAGTAGATGGCTTTCTTTTCAGAAAGAGCTTTATTGAGGTGTGACTGGTATACAATAAGTGGCACAAATTTATTTGATAAGTTTGATATATGTATCACCTGTGAAACCATCCCCACAATTAAGATAAGAACACATCTGTCACCCCCAAAAGTTCCCTCCTGCCCTTGGTAACCTCTCCCTCCCCTCAGGGTCCTTTCCCTGTGATTGTGGTGGCCCCCAATGTCTCCTTGTTTTCATGTGCTTCAGTAGCACCCTCCCTTTGAATTTGGGCTGCCCCGGCATCTATCTGTTCTCGGCCACAGAAGGTGGTGAAAGCGACACCATGCTGGTTTCAGGCCAAAGCCTTAGAAAGTCCTGACAGCTTACGATCTTGCACTCTTGAAAACTTTCTTCTTGGAACCTAGCAGCCTTGCCATGAGGCAGCTCCAGCAACCACGGGGAGAGGACCCTGGGTCCACCAGTAACAAGTCATCTGGGTCTTGCCAGCCTCCCAGTGCCTGATTCCACCCCACATGAGCCACGGTAGCCCCGTCATCCCACGAAACCCCGAGAAGTCATGAATCACGGTGGTTTAAGCCATGTTTTGGGGCGATTGGTTACACAATCATCGATAAGTAAAGTAGGCTGTGAACAGAAGCGATTATTGTTAAAATAGGTTCCCACTCTTTGGGAATCTCATAAAACAGTGCAAGAGAGGTGAGGCAGGAGTTTCCCCCAATCTGTGTCACTCTCCAGTTGTGACCTCGCTCTTGCGTCCTTGAAGGCGGCACTAGGCTGTACTCCCACCTGCCTCTTGGGCGGAGGAGGCAGGAACAAACTGCAGGGAGGGTCTGCAGCAAGTTTTGGGGGCCCGGGAAAGAAGCAAGTGACCTGCTCTGGGTCTGTCCCAATGTTGCACTTTAGGGCACTCCCTGGGGGTGAGGACCCAGCCCAAAGCAGTGTGCAGGGCACCCCTACTGACCCTCTCCAGTCAACAGCAGTCACAGGATAATCATGCCAAGGGGCCTTCCTCTCAGAGCGGCTGAGAGGCTTGGAGAGATCATTATCCCCTTTATTACCCATCGTTCATGCGTATCCTGGAAAAATGCCGTTCTGTTGATCCACTCACCCATGGAGGGCATTTGAGTTGTTCCCAGTTGTTGTGTGTGTGAATAAAGCTGCTCCGAGCTTTCGTGTGCTCATCTTTGGGGGGGCATGTGTTTTCATGCTTCTGCGCTCGTACCTGTGAATGGAATGACAGGAGAGTGTAGTAGTGACTATTGAATTATGTAAAATATTTACTTATTAAATAGACTCATTTTAAAGAGCAATTTCAGGTTCACAGTGAAGTTGAGCAGAACATTCAGAGTTTTCCCATGTACCCATGCCCTGCACCCGAGGGGTAGCGTAACAATGGGCTAACCTATTGTTCTGTGGTACATTATTATCCTCCAAAGTCCATAGTTACTGAGGGTGTAGGGAAGGGAAAAAGTTTTCCTTGAGCCCCTTAGAGTCCCGTGATGGGCCTGAAAATTAAACTGACAAAGAAAAGTGGGCAGGAGAAAGGCACACACATGTATTTGATCTGAGTGTTATGTGACCTGGGAGCTTTCAGAAAGAAGGAAGAGCCAAAGGAACAGCCAGACCTGAGTATTTTTACGCGGGGTGTGGTGAAAAGCAGGCTGTTGAGGTGCAGTATGGTCAGTTGCTGTGATGACGTGAGCGTGGTCAGCAGGGCAAAGCACACTGGGCTCCTCCAGAATACAAAGGCTGCCTCCCCCATGAGGGTTTTATGACCCGTGTTGTGGGGGGTGGAGGAAGGAGTCGGCGTGACCTTCCTGCTTGGGCTGTTTGCTCAAACTTTTTCAGCTTAAAATACTCAATATGCCAAGGTGCCATATTTTTGGGTTAGCCTGTGCTGACCCCCATCAAGGGCAAGAGAGAGAAAGAAGAAGGAAAAGGAAGGAAGAAAAAGGAAAAAGGCAGGTGAACATCTGGGAATGTTCCTGCTTCCCACTCCAGCAGCAACACTTGGTGTTAGAAAAGTCTATTAAAAACCATACCAGCCCATCTTCAGCCCCAGAACTGTGAATTCTCAACTGCATAAGGAAGTGTCTCGTTGCACTTCATTTGCATGTTAATGCAATGCAAGCACCAGAATGCCGGGAAGTGAATGGGGGGAAGTGCCACCAGCTGTAAACACTTGGTTAAAGAGTTGAACACGGCACAACTAGATTTGTGTCAGGGCGCCAAGATAACAGGTAAGGGGAACACAGGGTCCAGTGAAAGACAAAGTCAGCGTCTTCCACAGATCCGCGGACAGGCCAGCGTGTGGCCTCGGAGAGAAGAGCAGCCGGCTACGTGGGCGTTAAAGACAAGACACGTCTTTGTTTTAAAGTTCAGTTGAGATCAATGTCAGTGGAGGGAAGGGGCACATGAAAGGCGGGGAAGCACCGGCAGGGAAATCGGTTGCCCGCGTGCTGCCCAGAAAAGAGCTGGAGGAAACACGAGTTTGCACACCGTGCCACAGAAGAGCCTGTTGGAGAGCGAAGCCCATCCTTAAAACCTCCCACTGCGTGAATGGTTTGTTTCTGCAGCTTTGCTGAAGATCGGAGTGTTACTTCAGTTTCTTTTTTTCTTAAAAGAAAAAAAACAGTTTTGCTTTGAATTGGCTAAGAACAGGACGTCACTGTTAGAGACTGATGGCATCGTGTTTACATGTTGTCTGTCACCGTCTGCCAGGCTCAGCTTTCGGACAGCATGCATTGTATGCTGTGTGTTTTCCAGCCACGCTGGCTGTGCTTTCTTGGAGCAGCCATCTCCCACTCCCGGGCTGGACCCTGCTTCTCCTCCGTCTCTGCCCGCCATGCAATTGTTCGGAGGCTTCCCTTTACCTGGTGTCCACTAAAATTCAGAGAAAGAGTGGACAGTGGATGAAGGAGGCACAAGGGAGTTGAAAGTGAGCAGAAGGCAGGGTGTTTGATGTTAGCGTCAGCCTGGGGCGTGGTGTCGAGAGATTCCAGGAGGTCCAGTGACAATCACGTCCATTCCATTCTGCTCTGAGGTCCAATTCTACGCAAGGTGACAACATTGGTTACCTACGGCTATCTTAATAATGACTACGAAGTGGTTGGCTTAAAACAACAGAGTTTTTTCTCTCCCCATTCTGGAGGCCAGAAGTCCAGAGCCAAGGTGTTAGCAGGATCGGTTCATCCCCAGAGCTTGGAGGAGGAATAGGTTGTTTGCCTCTCTCCCTGCTTCTGGTGTCGCCTGCAGTTCCTGGCATTCCTTGTAGCTGCACCCCTCCATCGCTGCCTCCAGCATCACATGGCCTCCTTCCCTTATAATGTCACATCACCCTTTCACACGGACGCCAGGCACACTGGGTTCAGGGCCCACCCTAGTCCTGTGTGACTGCATCTGAATTATTTAATGCCTTCAGGTTCTGGGGGTTAGGACTTCAGCATGTCCTTGTAGGGAACACAATTCAACACATTATAGTCACTGAGGCTGAATTGATTTTAAAAAATCTTCATCCAACTGTTACCAAATGGACCCCCTTATTCCGGGGTCCCCCTGTACTAAGTTCACCTTGCCTGCTGCCAGGGAATGACGTCTCTCAATGCCAGAGTTTGGTGAAAAGGAAAGGAATGATTTATTTAAAAGTTACACAGACTTAGAGTAATGACTTAATGTCATCATTGAAATCTCAAAGTCCCTTAAAACACCTACAAACACACAGTCCTTCCTTCCCCCCTTTGCCCAGTCAAGGGTGCTGTATTTTAGGAAAAGAAATAGAAGTCTGTGGCTTAGGTAGCCCCCGGTCCTTCCCGGTAATCCATGCTCGGCTGGCAGGCCTCCTGCAGTTCCCAGCACCATCAGCTGTGTTGCCATCATGATCTCCGGTTATTAAACCTGAGTGGCACCTTCTCACGGCCCACCAGCAAGAGTCCTTTCACCCCTTTCCTTCCCACAGTGTCTCTCCTGCATTCTTGCAAACTGCTAGGAGAGAGCTCTGCATCGCTGCTATATCTTGCTTTCCTGCTTCCTAAGCCATGTGGTTACGGGAGCCCCAAAACCACAGGGTTAGCCCCCCAAACCACATGGTTCCACACCTCGCCAAAACCGTATGGTTTCAATCTGCCTGGCTGCTGCTCCTGGGTTTAAATCCCTGCTCGAATCTTTCTCTGCAGCCCCATTCCCGACTCCTCCCACAACCAGCTACCGCTACCAGCATTCCCATATTCTTCCAGCTTTTCTGGGCTGCCATAGTAAGTCAAACAGGCGTGGCCCCATGATGTGACTGGTCACCATGGAGTATACTGCTTGTTTTGACCTTGAGGAACACACTCCCATGTGTAAGCCAAGGGGCTCTGCGTACCGTCCTGTCTTCAAGCAGTCTCTCCTCACCATGCTGGGGCCCCAGGAGCCTGTTGGGAGGAACATCCTCAGTGTGGCTTTGGGAGGCTCGCCAACTCTACGAAAAGTGTTTCAAGGCCTCTCAGCTGTTCCCCGCACCAGCCCCTCCAGGCCTCCTCCAGCAGCCTGTTCGAGGCACAAACACCACGTCTTCCCCGTCTGTTCCCCTTTAATACCCCGTCCTCGCCACTGCCCATTCGCACTAAGCTAACAAAGGAAAGTTGAAGGGGTACGTGCCCCTGCCCCGTGGTAGCTGCTATAAACTACGAGCCTCAACCAGTAAAAAGCTTGGGTTATGCCTCCCCTGGAGCCTTCATTTGATCCACAAAGGGAAGATGGATTTCTTTGTTCTACAGTTATGTTTAATTTTTCCATTTACTTCAAAACAGTATCCAGGCAATGGGCTCATCTTTCGATGGTGATCAATTTGATTTTGATTATTGGACATTTAGGGTGTAGAAACGTATCCTTACCCTACATAGTATTCGGTGATAGCCTTTCACTCCCACGTGTAATCAATCTCCAGACTGATACTCCTACCTTTCTTTCAAATTATTGACTTTTCTAAGAACATTCAAATCAAATAAGCACAGCATCCCTCTTTTTTTGGTAAAGAGCTATGAAAAACAATCAGCAAGTGCCTTGTGCTTTTTTTCCCAGAATCCCTCGACTTCATTTTTGCATATGAGTCTCTGCCTCCCTGAGCTGTGTTGGTTAACCACCTGAGCACAGCAGATCCTAGAAGCCAAAAGTGTGTGACATGTTTTCAGAGGAAGGGGCAGAGGTGTCTGTCTGATACGCGGGCCCCTGCAGTTGAGACCTGTAAGAAGCCTTAGGAGAGGAGCTCTCAGAGTGGGTGGACACCTTGGGGTGTACCTCCCCAAGAAGGAGCTCTGCAGGTGATGGCCCACCACAAGTTGAGTATCAGTGAGCGTGCCCCACTGGCTCAGAGTGAGGCAGGTGTTCAGTAGGAATCTTTGGGCAACTTTCCCGTTGTGGGCCTTATCATTGAGATCCAGATCCCTGCCCTTCTATTCATCTTTCTTCTGAGCCAGGCACCACGCTAAATGCCCGCCACCCTTATATCAGAGGCGCTGACACTGGGGCTCAAGGGTCCCAGAGGGACGCAGAGAATCCTAGGGTATTCACTTCCATGGATTCTTCAAACACATGTACACAAGCATATTTGGCTGGGTGGTCTGGACAGCCACCTTATAACTGAGCACTGTTCATAATATCGGGACCGTTTTTGTACTTGGGCTTCTCACCTTTTGCTGGCATTTAAAGTGATATTCAATTGTCACTGACTAGTGAAGAAAGAAGAGATGCTTTTCAGTAAGTCGCATAGGAAGGGGTCACGGACCCAATACCGCAGGGGCTGGCAGCTTACACATCTGAGTACGGCGAGTGGGGGTACAATTGGGGGTAAACTGGAGGTCAGCGTTCAGGCTAGAGGAGGGAGCCACTCAGCTCCAGACTTTGTGGCCTTGCAGGAATGTGGGTCTCGTGGGGCTAGAGCGTCCAGCTTTTCAAGAGAAGTTGGAAAGACAGATTTACTGTGAAATTTCTTAATGCTCCTCTAAAGCCACTAATTGGGAAAAAATGAGTACTGTGAGGGGCGAACGGGGCATGTCATGGGCTGCATGAGCCTCCAGCTCTCCCATTTGCAGTGTCTGGAGAAAACTGCTACGCGTGTCGAATTGTAGCTCGGCATATGGTGGGCTCGGGGTGCCAAGCACCCGTCCTGGCAGGCACTAGAAACCAACATTTCAAGAAGCTGAATTAATCTCAGCAAAATAACATTAGCCATCACATCAATCTATTTTAATTTTGTTGGCTTGTTGTTTGGTTTTTACTTATTTGTAAGCTTGCCTTGGCTTCATAGTAGTATAAGGGTATTTGTGGATGTTTAAGAAATATCCTTATTTAAATAATTTAAATCAACAGTGAGAATCTGTAAGATATCATTCTCAAGTCTGACAAGTGATGTCTTATCTCATCTTTACATAAATCCCTAGGATTGGTTATTATTATTAACATTTTTAGCCATGAGAATATTGAAGCTCAAAGAGGTTGAGCAATCTGCCCAAACCTCACCCAACTATGAGAAGGCAGAGCTGGGATTTGAACTTGGGTCCACCCTGACTCCCAAACCAGCAGCCAGGACTTGTGAATGCTCCCATGCATCTCCCATCTGAGTTCTCTCACTGTGCTTTTGAGCACAGCCATCTGCCCAGACAAAGCCTCAGAATTTAGAGAGATATCCATGGCAAGGGGGCGGGGGGTGGGGAGGGGGTAATGAGCCTTGGAAGCGTGAGATTTGGGTCTCAGGGGGACCTGGATTTCAGCAGCCTCAGGAGGAATGTGTGATCAGAACCGCCGTCAATGATCTCTTAGATACATTGCTGCTCGCCATGCTTTTTGTGGCTCAGGCATCTAACCACCATTTACAATCTTCTTTTTATACATAAATACCTCATATGTTCCAGTACATATTTGGAGCCAACTGAATGTCATCCAACTGCCTGTGTCAAGATTAGGTCTGTGGCTGGCGGGGAATCGGCTGAGAAGGTGGCGGGTTTGCATCCCTTATGGGCAGATTAGCTTTCTTTCTTTGTTACGCAGCCCACCCCTCCCCTGGTCTGTTCCAGCCTGAAGGAGCGTCTGGGGGATGTGGAAGGTTTAGCACGAGTTCCTCTGCCTACCTGGGCAGTGGGACCCCCAGATAGAGCAACACAAAGGAAAAAGTGGGAAGGAAATATAGTAAAATGTTAACGGTGGTTGTCTCAGTGTTTGTAGCATTACAGAAGACATAATTTTCTTCTTTCTACTTTTTTACAATATCAGAACAAGACATTGCTTTTGATACCATGAAAAATTATTCTTGGATGAATGAAAAAGGAATTTATGAAAAAAGCCACAATGCCTGGCAGTAGGGAAAGAGCACTATCGCCACACACAGCCATCTGCTACATCTGCGTAAGTGTCCCACCGTGTGAGAAGGTGGCAGGAGTCACAGATTGGATTGAGTAAAATATGGACAATTGTGACAGCTGGGAGTGCTGCAGGGCGCTTGTTAAGGGTGTCAGCGGGGACATATTCTTTGTTGACTCAGATCCAGTTCTGAGCACTGGTCCTCCCCCTCCCCCAGGCCCCTC
This sequence comes from Tonatia bakeri, assembly GCA_004024845.1. Taxonomy (NCBI): domain Eukaryota; kingdom Metazoa; phylum Chordata; class Mammalia; order Chiroptera; family Phyllostomidae; genus Tonatia; species Tonatia bakeri. The sequence goes on along the minus strand of PVIA01002487.1, from coordinate 73,581 downwards.
TCTCCAGGGACTGGCTTCTGAACAGGAAGCTTCTATGGACCAAACAGTGAAAGGGGGAGTGGACTCAGGTACTTTCTTCCTGATCTAAGGTAACCTCAATGGATTCCTCTTTGAAGATGAAGTATTTCTGGCTGGCCACCTTCCAGGAAGTGTGGCCTCAGTTGGCGGGCAGGAAAGAAGACATTAGCTATCTTCACATCTTGGCTGTCCCGCCCCAAGGAGGGACATGGCTTCATTAAATATCCTCAGATTTTTTTAATATGCTCTGTTTCTTTTGTCAAACCAAGTTATTAAAACATTTTAATAGCCTCAACATTAAAAATGGGACCAAGTTTGTTTTCATTTTTGTTTTAAAGAACCAAATGAGGCATCGGAAATCTGAAGAGCTCTAACTGAGTGAAACCCTTCATCCAGGCCTTCCTGATATAGCTTTGCTTTTCACCAAAAAACCAGGGCAAAGGGAGGGGCAGGGATCTTGGAGCCAAACTTTAACATGGCTGTTACTTGGGGCGCCAGATTAAAAGTCAATTCAACTTACGGGTAAAACCTTAATAAATATTATTTTTATATAAAAGGAAACATGAAAATGGTGTAGAGAAGACAGATTTGCCACTTGGAAGACAAAGAGGAAATTGAGATGTGAAGCAAGCCTATTGGGTCAGGAGCCCCAAGACCTGAGTGTGTGTGTTTACTCTTTTCTGCACTTCTGGAAACTTCAGTGGGAAGCATTTGAGAAGTGCTGAGTATTCCTGGTTTCTGTCTCAAGAGCGTGATTTCCCAGCTCTAGCTCTAGGAGTCAGTATGGTAACCACCATAACAAGCAGGCTCCAAACCTCAGTGGTTTAACACAACAAAGTTTAAATCTGCACTCACGCTGCGGTCCGGGACACCGGCAGTGTGGGGCGGTGTGAGACACTCCACTCCATGAAGTCGTGCAGGGACTCAGGCTTCTTCCGCCGAGTGTCTCTGCTGACACCTAGACCTTCAGAGTTCTCTGCCGGCTTCTCTGCAGCCAGCCAGCAGCCGGATGGCCAGAGAGGGTGTGAATGATCCCACAGAAGGTTTGTGGAGCCAGGCCTGGAAGTGGCATCCATCACTCCCACCCACATTTCAGTGGCCAGGACTAGTCCCCCGGTCTCTAGATGTGAGGGGGTCGGGAATGTCATGTAGCTGTGCCCAGGGGAGCAGCACGCATGGATATTGGTGTCACAGGAGTCTTGGCCTCAAACTCCTAACTGGCTTGTTCTTTTTAATGTTTAAGTTCATTTTTCCTAGATAGGGCATGCAATGGCTGGCTCATAACTCCACACCAGGTTCCTGATCAGCCTGTGGTTGTTTATCACAGAATCCTGTTCTCAAAGCTGCCAAGCCTCATGGGGCCAGACAGCAGCAGAGTGTTCTGCAGAAGAAGGGGAAGTGACCCCTTCCCAGGACCGAGCAGCCTGGTTTGAGCACCTCACCCTACAATCGTATATCCCAGGCCACGTTGTAAGAACCGCTTCTCCAGCTTTCGTGGTTAACCCTTCTCTCTTAGGAGAGTTCCAGAACTGCCCGTGGAAACAGAGAAAGCGCAGACACCTGCACCCTATCCCCTGGCCTGCAACCCTGCAACTCACCACCTCTCCCTCAAATGCAGAGATGCCAGGTCATTCCAAGAGCCCAAATCTTTGGGCTTCTCTGCCTCGGCAGCCCCCAAACAAACCAGGGCATGCCTGGAGTGCCTTGTTTAGGCTCCACAGGGTTCATCTAATCAATCATATGTAATTCCCTTTATTACAGACGGAGAAAAACACCAGCGAATCCATGGATGTGGCAAAATCAAGCGGGAGGACAGAAGAGCAGAGATGCGGAGTAGCCTCCCGGAGTGCCGTGGCCACACCACGGTGGTGGCGGGATCTGAGGCTGAGAACAGGGCAGGCTGCGGTGTGGCAGACCCGGGAAGAGGGCTGGTTTCAGAGACGTTCCTTCGGAAAGAGCAGCCAGCCTGCTAATACATGGAACGTGTCTGAGTCCTGGGCAAAGGGGCTGCAGTTGAACCTGAAGTCTTTCGGGCTCCTTTGAAAATCCTAGTATTAATCCAAGTCCGTCATTACCACCGAATTTTCACTTCCTCTTCTCTCTTATGTTTGCAGTTCTTGTTGCCCACTCTAGTCGTGGGTGGTTTACCTGCAATTGTGCCCACAAGCAACACAGCTGTTTTCAACTGAAGCGAGCTCACCGAACATCATGAAGAGCCCCTGTGTTCGTTCACTCTGAGTGAGAGGGAAAATTCTCCAGTTTCTCACGTAGACCTTAACTGGGCTTGAACAGCAGTATAATTTGATTTTCTCCTCTCACATGTATTAAGAATCATACCGTGCTGACATTTCTCTGGGGTTCATGTGATACTGATGGAATAGTGGGTGGCGGGGCCCCCTACCCCCCAGCTCCCCTCTTTTCCTCTTTTGCCTTTTATTGTCCTCCTTCCACACTACTTCCCCCCTCCAACCCCCCCCCCAAAAAAAAGGTGCCTCGTGAGTCAGTCAAAATTTGCAACGGAACCCTTCTGAAGTGGCCGCGTGGAGTCTGCCGTCTTCCTCCAAGGCAGGTCTCTCCTCCAGCCGTCAGCCCTCGTCCTCACCACCTAACGAGGCTGATGAGTTATTACAGACTTGGTCCAAGGCCTGATTCCTATTCATAAAACCCTGTCATCTCTGGGTGAACTGCGCTGACCAAGGGCCAAGATGATAATGAAACACTGGCTTGCCAGCTCACAGCAGTGGGAGTTAGGAAGTGCAGGAGGTGCCGGCTCCAACGGTGAATAGAGACGTGCCGAATCCCCAGCGTCACTGCTTCGGAGCAGTCGGTGGAAGCTGCTTCCCTCCATTCCCGTGCTAACCTTTCCAAGCCTGGATCCTCATACGTTTACTGAAGAACACGTCTTGAGAGCCGTCCAATACCCTTATCTCAGATCTTTCAAAATACCGCCTCTTCCAAGAAGCTCACTGACATTAAGTGGAAGTGAAGCAATGATCTTCCTTCCTGATTCCGCCGCCTTGGAACGGCGTCTCCCCGTGGAGCGCCCACACCGCAACCACCTGTTTACTTCGCTCGTCTCCAGATGGGTTCTTTTCTGGGTAAATGTGTTACTGTAATATTTTCTAGAACACAAATGACTGAAGACATGAGAGCTGGCACAGAAGATATGAAAAAGCTGGGACTTTTGCCTCATTTAACTTTGTATTTTCTGTAGGGCCCACTACGCAGTAGGTGCCACACATTAGGTGGATGCATTCATTTAATGAGGAATCAGGACCACTTGTCGCCTGAAAAGACTTTGAGATGCCTCACATGACCCCCACCTTCTTTCAGGGCTACTGTAGCTTGTGCCCATGTTTCAAAACACAAAGTAAAAGTAACAGAAGCCGCTTGAACCTTAGGCGAACTACAACAAAGCCAGATGAGCCCAGCTCTGAAGCAAGCAGTGGCAATCATCCAGCCATTGATTTTTTTTTTTTTTTTTTTAGTATCTGAACATTTACTGGAACGATGAGATGTTGCCTCCATAGTGATTCCATGTTGCTGCTCCTTAGCCTCTCAGCTTCTACAAGATAACATTTTCTCTAACCTCAAACCACAATGGTCAGGACCACAGAACAATACACTGTAATGAGAGCAGTGTGCACCGTCACAGCTCTCTCAGAGAGTGATCCACTGGACAACAGTTTGGGGGGCTGTGGCAGAAAGTGTTTGGGGGCCGAGTCAATATCGCGTATCATACCCCCGTCTGGGGCATTACGACATGCAGCTGCATAGGAAAGACGCTGAGAAGCTGGCCCACTAAATTTCATCACAGAATTCTAATTTCATGAATATCTATCACTTTTGCATAGAATCCACTTTAAGGAAGATGTCTCTGCCTGAAGTTCATTGATAGCGTTTTCATACATGTGCAGTGGGGATTTGCAACCCACAGTATGTTTGCACCAGAAATGGTATGCTGGCCCTTCTTCTCTGAAAGAAGATGGTCATGTCCCTGACCATCTGCCATAGGAGTTACATTAGCCACATACTCTGCAAGTGAGGACTGGCAGGTAGACCAGAAGGACCAGACCAGGAGGCCCAGAAGGTCTGAAGCTTGATGCATAGTTTTGCTAAACCTGGCAATGTGGTAAGCCACTGACCCCAGCTTGGGTTGAGCGTGCACTCATTCCTAGAGATGTAGCCATGTTTCATTGCTCAGGGGTAGACTCTTGGCCACTTGCAGGGATGGTTGGCAGCCCTGGAAGCACATCTGACACTTACGTCAGCGGCAGTTCAGAGACAGGCGCTATTTGCTGGTTTGGCTATTATTTTGAAACAGGTCCACGACCTGGCAGACTGGATGGGGAAATGTGCACAGTTTTTTCTACAAAATGCAAATCGTCCCAGGGGGTTATGTAGGCTTCTAAGGGCAAAAATACACCCCAGACATTGGCGTGTGAAACAGGTTTCCCAATCCTGGCCACAGGAAGCTGTGGTGTCCTGTTCAGTTGCAGCATTTTGCTTTCCCTGGTGCGGTCAGGAGCTAGACTGGTGTTTTCTGATGTGTTTCTCCACTTCCCTCTATCCTTCCACCCTGTGTCCTTTCCCCATCAGTCAGCCTGACACCCAGCCTGCCTCAGAGATGAGGAAATGTGACAGAAAGCTGAGAAATACATTAAAAGGTCAGTTCTTGGCTCTTGCTTTTCAACAGCCAAAGCCTCAGGAACAAGAAGAAACATCCAGGCCATGAAAAATAAATTTGGAAGAAAAGCTGATGAGGGGACATTGTTTCTCCCTATCCCCACTCCCCCACCCAACCTGGGATTTCCCCAGTGGGGAAATGGAGCAGAGAAGAAGGGGTGCATGGACACCAATGGGTCCCAGGGGGGTACTGTGCCCTGCTCTCCAGTGCAGACTGAGATTCAGCAAGGGCAGAGGGTGATGGAAGGATCCGGAACTCGGGAGGGATTTGAGTGTGTAGATTTGTGAAAGCAGCCAGATGGCAGAGAAGATGTCTGCAGACTTTACAGAGTTCTCTGTGAGAGACACTGGGTTAGCAAGTGGCCAGGAGTGGCACTAACGTCACACAAAGAGAGAGCAGGGACGCAAGGGAACAAGGGGTCACTCAGCAGTAAATCAACAAGTAAAACAACTAACGCACCACAACCCAACCATCTGAGGGTGTTGTGAGGCTCTGAATGGGGCCCATGAGAAATGCTGCAGGGAGATCTACACGAGGCAGCAGAGGTGAACCCAATCCTCCTTCCAGACCTCTGGTCTGGGCCTAGGTGCTGGCTTCCTTTACCCTCCTGTCCCTGACAGGTGTCGGTGAAGGCCAGATGTCACTCTCAGGGGCTGGTACTACATGAATTCTCAGGAACTTGGACAATCCTAAAGGGACGGGTGGTGGGACGGGAGGGATGCTGAATTTATTGAAATTCAATTTCTGCCTGCCCAAGAAAAGAAGGCTTATGATAGAAATTAACTTCTCCTGAAGAAAAGTTTTACTTCATGAACACTTCGTGGGCTCAGATTTGCACTTATGCTAGAACAGGTAACAATTTAATCCTAAATCATATGATCACTTCTGTTCTGGCAAGTTGTTGATTATCATGCTGAATAGTGACAGAAAAAAGGGGTACAGCCTCACGGTGCTCAGAGATAGACACGTGTGCAGTCATGGTGTCCAGAAACACTGAGTCATGGGGACAAGAAATGCAGTCATGGTGTCATGAAATGCTGAGTCATGGTGATGGGAAATACTGAGTCATGGTGTTGTGAAATGCTGTGTCATGGTGTCATGAAATGCTGAGTCACAGCACAGAGTCAAGAAATGCTGATTCATGGTGACATGAAATGCCAGTTCACGGGGACATGAAATACTCAGTTATGGTATTATGGAATGTTGAGTCATGGTACCATGTAATCTGAGTCATGGTGACAAGAAATGCCAATTCATGGTGCTGTGAAATGCTAAGTCACAGTGTAGAGGATGGAATGCTTGTTCATGGTGACATGAAATGCTGAGTCATCATCACAGGAATGGGACATGAATGCTGAGTCATGGTACAAGAATGCTTAGTCATGGTAATGATAATGCTGAGTGGACAAACTTCTCTTGTAAAGATCTAGAGAGGAAGTATTTTTGGCTTTGGTCTCTATTGCTGTTACTCAACTCCATCCTTGTAGGGCAAAAGCAAAGACAAAGACAATTCATAAACAAATGTATGTGGCTATATTCTGGTAAAACTTTATTTACACAAACAGGCTGGGTTTGCAGCCCATTGTTTTAACTAACACACAGGGTCCTGGTCAGGAGCCATTCCTGCCTGAACCTACAGGCAGTCAGACTCTTTCCGTTCTACAGTCCCATGACTTGAAACATTTCTAAAGCAAGAGATTCAAAAAGAACAATAAACTTTTGTGTTCATCAGTTAAACTCCACCCAATTTTTATAGCCATGACGAGGATGCCGGTTTTCATGGATGTGTGACCTTGGACAAGTCCTTTGATGCCTCTCAGCTTCAGTTTCTCCATTTGTAAAATGGTTAACTTGCTCTATCTGGCTCGCTCATGGGATTGTTGAGAAAGTCAAAATGATGCTGAGGATGATAACACTTTTCATTTGCAAAGTGCTTTATAGTGTTCCAAATTGTTTGCAAACCCATTTTCATATGCATGCAAATGGTGAGGAGCAGAGTATGTAAGGAACTTGCTGGAGACTTCCAGTTAGGAACCAGAAGAAACCAGGTCTCAAAACCACGTATCTTCATTCTCAATATAGGGCCACTTTTACTTCAAATATGTGAGATCTTCCTGTAATGTATTCCAATGTTTTCTGAAATATTATTTTTTTCAGCTTGGACCCTTGACCCTCTGAATTATAATTATCCTCATATTTAAACTTACCACAGCCACTAGGCATTTCTTACAATGTCCATGACACATTTGAGTTATTACTGAACACGCACCATTTATACCTATATCTTGGGTTGTGCCAATAGGAACAGAAAACATGCCAACTTTGTTAATTTCTCCCCATCTGCGCTTTTTCATTAGGCTGCCAATGAGTAATTTCACTGCCAGCTTAGCAATGAATTACATAAGCATTGCTTCCTCTATTATCTTTCCCCCTAAAAACAACTCTCACCTGTACAGGTTCAACATGTACCTGGAGGCAGACATTCAAGAAAGCTGCCTCTGCGTGATGGGCTTCCACGATTAGATCTGATGCTGCCTCACTTGTCCATCGTGGCTGTTTACCTGATGCCATCCGTTTTCTGATTGTGAATTCCAAGTCCAAGATCAAGCCCCTCATTTCCGTGGAATTACAGTTTATCAAATAGCTGTTGAAACTGAACTGTTTGACTTCTAAGGTTTAGAAATGTTTTGCATTCTACTTGCTTTTGTGCTAGAGGGATGGAATAACAACCATGTCCATCACTCATTAAAAATGTGGTTCTTTCTGACATTTTCAATCCAATGAGCTCTCACTTTCATTATATATACATTTAACTCTTCTCTCTCAATGTTTGCCCTTTCTCACATAGATTTGACAATTATATTTAAGATTTTATTTATTTTACTTGTAGAGAGGGGTAGGGGAGGAGAAAGAGAGGGAAAGAAACATCAATGTGTGGTTGCCTCTCATGCACCCCCTACTGGGGACCTGGCCCACAACCCAGCCATGTGCCCTGACTGGGAATTGAACCAGTGACCCTTTGGTTCACAGGTCTGCACTCAATCCACTGAGCCACACCAGTCAAGGGCAGATTTGACTAATTTAATCTTACAGAGCTGTGCTCCCCAGCATGGTTACTATAGAGCACATATGGCTACTTAAATTTAAATTAATTAAATTTGAAAGCTTTCTTCTTCTAGCCAAATTTCAAGTGCTCAGTAGCTCATGTGGCTCTGGCTATAGCATATGCAGAAGCACAGATACAGGACACTTCTACTGTCACAAAATGTTCTATCGGACAGTCCTACACATGGATTGAGACACTAATTTTCACAAACTTCATGATCTGGTACCAATTCATTTAAGAACTGCTCTTGGGGGAAAAAAAAAAGAAAGAAAAAGAACTGCTCTGACCTGCTTACTTTCCTCCTTCAAATCACTCACACTGATACGAGGACTAAGACCAAGATTATCAATAATCACAGGGGCCATTTGCGGACTATACGCCGTGTGCCATACACAGAGCTAAGCCCTTATTGAATCTTTATAATAAACTCATGTTATTACCAAGACATTTGGAAACTGAGGCCCAGGGTCACAAACTAAGAGGTCGATTTGATATTGGAACCCAGGTCTTTCTGGCTTCAGAGCCTCAGCTCTTAAGCACTCAGCTATACCAAGTCATCATCTTTATCCTCCTCCACCCTTTGCTTGGATGTTTAGGGCCAAGGACGCACATCATGCTATCGGGGTGCCCCACTAAAGCAAGGGCAGAGCTCAGCCTGAGCAGACAACATGAATTATCTAGGCGGGGCTGTTTCATTCCAGGCTAATTTTGTGCCAAAATGAAAGCAGCATCCCTCATACACAACCACTGAGCCCTTCCTTCCTTCCTTCCTTCCTTCCTTCCTTCCTTCCTTCCTTCCTTCCTTCCTCCCTCCCTCCCTTCCTTCCTTCTCTTCTTTCATTCTTTCCCTCCCTCCCTTCCTTCCATTCTTTTTTAAAGATTTTATTCACTTATTTTTAGAGAGAGGGGAAGGGAGGAAGAAAGAGAGGGAGAGAAGCATCGCTCGGCTGCCTCTTGCATGCACCCCAACCAGGGAGAAACCCACAACCCAGGCATGTGCCATGACTAGGAACCGAACCAGCAACCTTTCACTTTGCAGGATGACAGCCAACCAACTGAGCTGCACCGGTCAAGGCACCACTGAGGCTTTTCACAGACTGGATACTTTTCCACTAGAAAAAACCAAATAAGAGTAACCACTAGTGAAGCTATTAGGACTTGTGAGTAAAATGTGACATTAACCTGAAGAACCGAATGTGTGTGGGTGACTTCTTTTCTTCTAATCTTTCTTTCTTTTTTTTTTCTTTTGAAAAGCATTTATTTCATTGCATAGGCCCCATGTGCCAACTGTCACTACAGAATTGGTTTCAGAAACCTTCTCCTGACCAACTTGGGAAGCCTGAATGTTGTGACTCACTCAAAGCAAACAGTCCCCATGTCTGCCCTGAATGCTGAGCTTCACTTGGAAGCTTCAGTTGAGTTTCGTTTTTAATGCAGAGAGGATAGCAGGAAATTGTGTTTCTGGGAGGCAGCCTAGCCGTTTTCTTTAGCTCGTCATGAAAACTGCATCTCCCATCAATCATGGATTTCTTACTAAATTGTCTTTCCTAGCAGTTTTCTCCCGTCTCCTCTTTCCTTCCCATGATTCCCCAAAACTTGGCTTTTCAGTGGTCAAGACTTCCCTTATCTATCATTACTATTTAATGAACTCGTAACTTTGTCAAAGTGAGGAGATCTAAACTGGGAACAAGCAGGGCAGACTTTCCCCTCAGATGAGTTTTTACAGAAAACATGCTGAACTCGGGGTGTGGGGCAATCCCCTGGGGATTCAACCTCCTCAAAGCTATGCTGAAAGGAAAGGTGAATGGATGGCAGAACGAGACCTCCATGCACCTCCCTGCTAGGGAGGTTCAAGAGAATTCTCCTGAACCTGAATCTGGGGTTTCAGATCCGGTCATTAGATTGTTCATTAAGTATCCATCTGGCATATCAGACCCTTCGGATAATTAGCAATCATGAGTAGGAACACACGAGCAGACCAGTTAAAAAATCTCTATCTATTAGTCATATTTCCAAGTTAACAGTTGCAAGATACCAGTCAAATCCGATCCCTGATTAAGAATAAAAAACATCTATTGAGCCCTGGCCTGGTGGCTCAGCAGGTTAGAGCATTGTCCCTATACACCGAGGGTGCAGATTCAATCCCCCGTCAGGGCACAGACGAGAGTCCACCAATGAATGCATAAATAAGTGGAACAAATCGATGGAATAAAAGACATCAATTGAGAAGGCAGACTTGGGATCAGGCCATCAGGGTTGGACTGAGCTGCATGAGTCAGCGTGGAAATTCACTGGGCCCACAGGCAGAGTGACTAATGGGGGACAGTAAGATGTGCGAGAGCCAGAACCAGTGGGCTGGAACGTGAGAGGATCATGTGGCTGAAGCTGACTGTCAAGATTCCGGCAAAACTGTCACTAGATTTAATAATGTTACGTGTACAATAGGCCTCAAGAGTCATGGGCCATGTCTATTTTTGTTTTTTAGTCCTCACCCGAGGATATGTTTATTGATTGTACAGAGAGAGCGGGTGGGGAGAGAGGGAGGCATGGATGTGAAAGATGAACAGCGGTTGGCTGCCTCCCATTCGTGCCCCCACTGGGGATCAACCCTGCAACCTCTCTGGTGCACGGGACAACGCTCCAACTAACGGAACCACCTCCCAGCAACAGAAGCACCTGGCCAGGGCGGACCACATCTGTGTTTGCTTCCCATTGCACCTCCAGCAGCAGACAGCACCCAACACAAAGCAGGCATTCAGCATTTTCTAAATTAACAAAGTAACAAACACATAAAGTTTTCTATGCTTTGTCACAAGCTCTGCTTCTCTTAGTCACTGTCTCCAAGGTGCCCCGAGAAGCCGTCTGGCGGCTTGGGGGTCCTTCCTGGGTGGGCAGACTGTGTGATAAGCAACAGTCTGTTCTTCAGGTGTTCCTGTTTGGCCTCATGTTTCTGCTCCCCATCAAACCTCGACTACTATGCGGGGACCCTTTCCCCGAAAGACAGTTCATTTCATTAACCTGTTTGTACTGGGCCAACAAATGCAAATAAGTGTATGGGAATAAGGGTACCCATCCCTTGTAACCCCATGTCCATTTTAACATCATGGTTAAGAGTGAGGACCCTGGGTGGAATGTGCCAGTAACAGCTGTAAGGGTCAAGTGGGCAAGTCACACGACTCTCTAAGCCTTGGTTTCTTCATCTGTAAATAAGACACGTGAATCCTCCAATACCTACCTCAAAGCATAGTTGCGAGCGCTCAGGAAAACGATCCAGGTCCAGTGCCCGGCAGAACAGCGGTCATGCAGAGAGCACACGGCAACCCTGCAGGTCTCAAAGTGGGTCCCCGGACTCCGGCATGAGCGTCACTAGAAATCCATTAGAACTGCAAATTCTTGCTCCTCCCCAAACCCACTGACTCAGAAACTGTGGGTGTGGGGTCCAACAGTTTTTGTTTTAACAAAATTTCTAGATGAGCCCTGACCGGTGTGGCTCAGTTGGTTGGGGGCCATCCCGCAAGGCAAAAGGTCATGGGTTTGATTCCCGGTCAGGGCACATGCCTGGGTTGCGGGTTCAACCCTAGTCAGGGCGTGTACAAGAGGCAACCAATCAGTGTTTCTCCCTCACATCGATGCTTCTCTTCCTCTCTTTCTGCCTCCCTTCCCCCTTCTAAAAGTAAGTAAATAAAATCTTTTAAAACAAGGAGATTCCTAAGTGATTCTGATGCTACAAGCCCAAGTTCGAGAATCATTGCTGTAAACATCAGCAACAATAACAGCTATCATTTAAATTATGATAATGTCCTGATGTTATCATTTTGACAGGGATCAGGTGGAATACTTTAGTTCTGTGGTTGATTTTGTCTGTTTGTTCATTCTGCTGTTTTCAAACAAAGTTCTGGGAAGCTTTGCGGCTTATGGAGCCACGTGGGAGACCACTGCAAACGTCGAGGGGCGGATCAGAGACACAGAGCTGGCTCTGCTCCAGCGAGGGAGCCCCACTTACTGGTTCCGGGCTCTTCGGCTCCACTCCGTGTTAGGCGTGCTTGACCAAAGGTTCTGCTCTGAGATAAGTCTTTTTTTTTAAAGATTTTTAAAAAGATTTTATTTATTTATTTTTTTTAGAGAGGGAAGGGATGGAGAAAGAGAAAGAGAGAGAAACATCAGTGTGCAGTTGCTGGGGGCCGTGGCCTGCAACCCAGGCATGTGCTCTGACTGGGAATCGAAACTGCGATGCTTTGGTTTGCAGCCCGTGCTCAATCCACTGAGTTATGCCAGCCAGGGCTGCTCTGAGATAAGTCTTGAAGATCGTGGCCTTGCCATGCCAATGGGAATTAGGTCAGACTGTGGCGGGGGAGTGGGGCAAACAGATTCTCTTGTGTGTCACCGCACAGGACGATTGACGCTGGCTGCCTTCAGAGCCAAACTCCACACGCATTCTTTGGAACTGTGCTGGGAACCTTTGTCACACATTGTATTATTATATCCTTGCAAGGTGTCACATCTTCTGCTTTCCAGGAGAGAAAATGAAAGCACAAGGAGGGTAAGAAACCATGTCCAAGGTCACACAGCTGGTGCAGCTGGGACTAGGAGCCAGATCACCTGTCACGGAGATATGTTATCATTCTCCAAGAATGGCTGCTGGTCTCACTTCAGCAGATGAGTCCCCCATGCAGAAGAACCGCCCATGGGGGGCTGGAGGAACCCTGCAGGCATGTTCAGACCATAACTCTTGGCCTGGCAAGTAGAAGGCAGCTGGCTTTTGCTCCGCCATTTGCTTGGCACCAAGGCCTGGAACAACTATTTTGTTTTTTCCAAAATGAGTCACTGTCACAAGGAATTAGAAAGTCCCCATTCAGTGGGGTTAGTCCCTTTTTGCTCAATTAGCCAGGCTTGGAACATGATCTCAACATACCAGATTCTGGTAGTGAGCCGAGAGTCCAAGGACATCGATCCCTACCTTGCAACCATGCCAGTTTTGGCATATGGTCTCAGGCAAGGCAAGACTAACCCTCTAGGCCTTGGTCCAATACCTAACTACATGACCAAACCTGTTACTTATCATCCAAGGTGGACTTTGAAACCGAGTTAGATGATATTGAGAGATCGTTGACCTCCTTGCAAAGCTGCAAGGAGTATTTATTTGATAAATACTTTGTCATTAACTGCAGTGTTCTTTATTCGCTTACTAACCCATTCTACAAACGGTTACTGAGCACTCACCATGTGCCAGGCCTTGCACCAGGTAGGGAGGACACAGCTGTGAACAGGACACCTGTGCTAGACACGGTACTGAGTGCTACACACAAATTATTCTGCTCCACTCTCCCAACAGTCCCACCGGGTGGAAATAATGATCTCCATGTTATAGGAGAGGAAATGAAGGATCAGAAAGTTTAGGTAACTTGTCAAAGTAGAGTTCACTGTTACTCAGTGGCGGGGTCTACCTGACTTCAGAGCCACACTCTGAGCCTCTGTGTCATAGGTATTTATGTACATCATATGCACATACGAGAAATACCCCTTTTACCGTGCCTGGAAGAGTATCTGACCGGCAGTGAGTTCTCAGTAAGTAGTTATTAAGTAAATATACCCATCTGGGTTAAACTGAAGCCAGAAGACCCAGATGGTGAGGTAACTGAGGATCGTGGAACCTGAAGTGATCACTCTGAGGAGCAGGGCAGATGCGAGGGAGCCCCACGCAGCAGCAGCAGCAGCAGCAGAGGGACGCCAGACACTGTCATCGGGCTGCTGAGAAGCCTGGGAGCCGGGTGCTGTCCCCACCCCCAGTTTTCAGGGAACAGCAGTGGGGGATGTCGGAAGAGAGGGCTGACAGCTGCCTCTCTCCCAGCTGTTGTCACAGAAGGATGTCTGTCGATCAGGGGCTGGCCCATCACACAGACTGGAAGCTGTGTCCACCAGTGTGGCTTAATAAATAAATAAAATATTTTTAAAAAACAAACCTCAATGTTCTCATCCGTCAAGTTGGCAGGGATAACAATAAAAATACAGGGTGGGGCAAAGGTAGGGGCACAGTTGTTTGTATGGAAAATAACACAAAAATAAACTATGTTTTGCGTGCTCCCATCTGTAAACCTACGTTTGCCCACCTTGTATGCCTGCCTTCTGGGAATTCAATTAGAAACTGTGCAAAAGAGTGTGCGCGTGTTGAAATCTCCCAAGTGAACAAGGGGCCTGGGCTCTGCCTGGGCTGAGGTTTGCAGAATGGGGGTGGGGGGTAGAATTATGCAGGAGTGGCAGGGCAGCCCTGTCCCCAGGAAGCTGGGAGCAGTGAGAGCTAAAGGCACTATGTGAAGGGAAGGGCAAGCTGAGAACCTCAGGGACCATCAGAAGAGTTCAGCCAGAGGACAGGCGGGGAGCAATGTCAGGATTACGTGCGGGGAGCCTTTGATAAGGCGCCAGGGAAGCCAGCGGGTGGGAAGAGTCGATGAAGACACTGCACTGGCTTAGATACACAGAAATCAATTCAGGTCAAGGGCACTGGAACCCAGGGTTCGGACGCCCCCCACACTTAGCTCTGAGCCCCTAGTGCCTCTTATTCATAAAACCCCTCTTCACACTGCCCATAAGTCCTAGGAGACTCCTCTTCTCACGTGATGCCCAGACCCCCGTCAGATGCCTCCATCCCGCTGCCTGATTGGCAGCTCCACTCAGATATCGATTGCGCATCTGAAATGAAACCTGTCCAACTCTGAAGTCCCTCCGGGTCCTCCACACGACGCTCCACACACAGCCTGCCCACTTCAGCCTCGCTCTGACTGCTCTGTGGGGAACTGAGACGACAGAAGACAAGAGTGACCTTACAGTGCAGGCTGTAAAAGGTGCAAAAATGCAGATGAAAGTGTATGGAATAAAAGCTGACATCCTCCTCCCTCCCTCCTGTTGTCTGCACCCCCTCCCTAGAGTTAACTCCTGTGAACAGCTGAACACACAGTCTCCCGGACCTGGGCCATGCACCTACTCACAGAAATGAAAATCTATTTATGTTATTTTGATGTAAATGCTATGGCCCTACATGGCTTGTTCCCCCGATTCGCTCTTTGTAAGTAACCACACCTCGTAGGATTGTTCCTGTATGAGAACCTACAGAGCTACCAGCAACCACCTGCCCACAGCCTTTCTGCTATCAACGGACAGTCAGGATGTTTCCTCTCCATCTTTTAGTATCATGAGCATACAACACAGTGAACATCACATCCGTATGCACAGTTATGTCTTCGGAACAGGCTCCTAGAAGTGGGATTGTGAAGTCAAAGGGTTTGCACAAGAAAGATCTTTTTACGTGGCTGAACTAATGGATATTCCCACCAACAGTGCATGACGCTCACAGGATCAACCTTTTAAAAACTTGGCGACAATGAGATGTTGTTTTAATTTGCAGTTTCCCGATGACTAGAGAGCTTGAACACATGGTTATATATTTATTGGCCATTTGGAGTTGCTTTTCAGTGAACTGCCTCTCTCGACCCTCACTTCATTTTTCTATTGGATTATTTATTCCAAATTACTAATGGGACATCTGAGGACTGGAGAGATTAAGTTAGTTGGCTTGAAGTCTCACAAGTTTCTTGAAAATGCACACTCTCAACTACCAGCTCGGTTATTCTGCCATCTCAGGGAGGGTCAGAGTTAACAGTGAATGCAAACCTACAGGCCGCAGATGGAAGCTAGCAGCACTCACCTGCCTAAGCACGGCCCTTTCTGCTTTTCTCTGAAGTAGCCCAGCTGTGCACCATGGCTCCCTTCAGGGGCTGGGCCTGCGGAAGTCCCCAGGGAAGGCTGGAAGGCCACCTAGACAGCCACGGTGACTATTGTGCGAGGCTGGCCCTGGCTACTTGTTCTACAGCATCAAACACTTAAAACGCTCCTAAAGGCAGGCAGCCAGAACTGAATAACCACCTCTGGCTTATGGCCATTTCTGTACTTAAGCCAATGAAGCTAGACAGCCCTTGGCTTTTGAAACAATTCATTCTCCAAAATCCAAACCCCAGGCTGCTCCCTGAATTTGGCAGAACCCAGCTGTAAATGGAGGGAACTCACAGGCAGCTGCCATCCACTCGCCTCACCTCATGCCAGGGCCACCCTACCTCTGTGTACAGCAGAACCATCCCTGTCTTTGGGAGAGGTTTGCAGCCCACCCTTCAGTGTCTGTGGGACTGCTCCTCAGCAGGCCTGAGCGCCTGAGTGCCCGAGGAAAGCCTTCCCTATAAATAGAAGCCCTTTGCAGGGCTCCCACTGGCTGGCAGGCCCAACAGGATCCGTGTAGTGTTGTACATTCTGCACGGGACAGGCTGCAGGCCCAGGGACAAGGAAACTCTCAGGGGAGAAGCCGATTGGCTGGAGGGCAGCTGTTCAAATCCAAGAGCCTGGGGCCAGCACGCACCAGCACCAGGCGCAGCCCCTTCTGCAGATGGCTGTGGCTCGCTCCACAGGGAGCGCAAGCCGCTCACAGGTGGCTTCTTTTTTCTTTTTCTTTTTTTGATTGGCGTGTAAATGCACCTGGTTCTGGCATCACCCCGAACTCACTCACCCTGGTTCCAGTTGTGTCTTTGTGAGCAGGTCATCCTGTATTGAGGTTCCCTGAGCTCAACACAGACCCTGCTGCGAAAAGTGGCTGCAGGTGCAAACAGGTCCCCACCAGAACCCAGTTCTGCCACCCAGTGGCCCGGTTTTGAGGACGTGTCGGAGCTCTAATACAGCTCTCCAGCCCGAATCCCTGTTCCCATCTTTGGAAATAGGGAACCACCACTCCTTCCTCCACAGGGTCTGCAACAGAAGGTGGGGTCTGTGGTTGAGGTGACTGTACCCAGTAACCAAATCTGCTCGCACAGGCATGAGGGGGAAGGGCGGGTCTGCCCTGGGAAAGGGTGTCAGGGCAGCGAGAGAAGGGAGGTGAGATTAGCACCCACGAGTAGGGAATGAGCTCCTGCAACAGGGAGTAACTGGAACAGAAAGAAAGATGGAGTTGAGAAACACAGGGGTTCTGAGGACGACAGATCTTGAAGGCCCATTGTTCTAACAGCTCCCACGGAGTCGGAGACCCAGCCGGGGTGGACTGGCCCTGTGAGGCCTTCGGGAGCCCTCGCCACCCCCTTGGCGACCATGACATCGTGGGGCCCCGTGGGGGATGGTGAGTGTTCATGGATGACTCTTCTAAAGGGAGCGTGTTGGAAAAGAGGCCTCAGAGTTCCAGGGTTCCTGTGACTCTGAGAACAGGTGACAGGGGCTGGATGCACACAGTTCTAGATGTGGAAACCGAGGTGCCTTTACACTGTAGACTGAATGTCTGTGTTCCCCCCAAATCCGTAGCTGGAAACCTGACCCTCAGTGTGAAGGCATTCAGAGGTGTAGCCTCTGGACGGTGATTGGGTCGTGAGACTGGAGCCCTCGTGGATGGGTTAGTGCACTTAAGAGACCCTGGAGAGCTCTCTAGCCCCTTCTACCATGTGAAGACACACGAACCAAGAAGCGGACCCTCGCCAGATGGTGAATCTGCTAGTGTCCTGATCTTGGACTTCCACCTCTAGAACCGGGAGAAATCAGTTTCTGCTGTTTGTAAGCCACCCGGCCTGTGGTGGGAGCAGCCCGAGCTCATGAAGCCGCGTTAGTCGAGCAATGTCACGCCAGTCCCTCGGCACTCACTGCCTGGGAGGCAGCCTGGGCATTCTCCTGCTCCCAGGCCACCTGCTGGAATGGAGCCGTCTGGGAGTCTCCCGGAGACGGTGTATCGTCAGGAGGCCTTGAGGAGCAGCACCTCCACCAGACTGGGTGTTCTGTGTTTGCCCGCCTCCGCCCTGGGTCGTAAATCATGCAGAAAGCACGAGGGGTTGAAACACCCATTCTTGCCTTTCCACCAGGATGCTGCTAGGGCTGTGTCTGCTTTATGACTTTACCAGCTACTGATGACACCTGCTGGAAGGTTGTTCAGGGGTCATGGGGGCACAGAGACCTGTGCTATTCACCCACTCCTGTTCCCATCCCCTGGTAAAACCCACTCAGAGCACTGGCCAACTTTGGAAACTCCTGCCCCTTTGGTCAGTGGCTGGAATAGACGATGAATACAAACTGAAAGAGCTGTCACCAGGGAAGCACCCTCATTGGTGACAGCACCCTGGACCACACACTCAGGGCCTTGTGGCCTCCCACTGGCAGCCTCAGGGCCCACACTGGCAGGTGGTGGCAGCCCAGTGGCACACTCGGTGGACAACCACTGCGCCTGTCCTGGGCGCTGACAACCAGCTGCCATTTCGGAGTCCGGCAGCGTTAGCAGACACTGTGAGTAAAGCCAGAAAGGAGGGCACCAGGTGTCACCGAAGATGAATGAGCTTGTGAAACACACATGAGTCACCCCGAGGAACCCCCTGAATAGTTGGGAGGAATCTGAGGAGGGTGGAAATCCCCCAGGTCAGCATCAGAGCCAGAGAACTGTGACCTTGAGACTGTGGTTAGTTCTCTTCTCACCCCAGGCTGGTTTGGGGCAGATGGATGACATCAGTCACTCCTTCTTCAGAGCATGGGACAGGAAATTAGTCACCCTGCCCAAGAGGACGACTCCCCTCGTGCCTGCCCCCTGCCCCCATCACATCCCTGCTCCAAAGCGGAGCATGCTGCGGTGCCACGTGAAGAGTTCTATTTCCAAAGGAGTCACAGAAGTGCCATTGTCTCGACCTCAGACTAACAGACGAAGGTCGCTGTACTTCCCAGCACAGCCCCATATCCGTGCCACAGCACATCTGTGACACTCTCCGTCCGCCACAGGCAGAACCGTCCCCAGGAGGTGAGTACGGAGCAGCTAGCAGCGTGCCTGACTCACCGTCTGTTTTCTTTTGTCAAGTCTGCTCCCGAGTCACCAACACTGGCTTCCACATGGAATTCTCAGAGCATGTGGCAAATTCTGCTTGTGTGCTTCTAGGGCTGCAGAGTGCAGAGTTGGAGCAAGGTCTGAAGTGGCCCCTGGGGAATACACTTCCACGCATTAGGCAGAGGGGTTGGCCGGGGTCCCGAGGAGACCGAGTATGTGCCTGGGCTGGATGAGTCATGAGCACTGAGCGAGATGACGCTTTTGGCCCGCTTCTGGCTCTCGCATCTTTTTCCAAAGCTCGCGGGGCATGTATGGGAAGATGCCTCCTGCCCAGCACAGAAGGGCACTGGTTTCCAGCATGGCTTGAGTTTTACACAAAGTCACTAACATGATCTCACTTAGCCCTTTTGGTAACCTGTTCCAGGAGTCACTGGGGAGCTGGGCAGGGGCAGAAGTAGCCTTTGAAGGAAGGGGACATCAAAAGACATCAGGATAGTTAGTTCTATCACCAAGTATCACCCCTGCCTCAGCCTACACTGCACAAGCCAGCTTGTAAAAGGCACAATCAGGTACTTGTTATTTTTCATACAGAGATTTTTCTGAGTACTAGTATGAAAGCTCAGGCCACTTGCAAATATGAAGCCTGCACTCCTGGCATAGAATTGTCCAGTAAAAAATTTCACTGTATCCCCACAGGAAATTTAGACAAACTTTAAATTCCAAAATGCTCAGTGTCAGACGAGGTGGGAGAGAGTGGAGGGAGGTGGGTGTGTGGAGGGAAAGGTGGCTGGAGACAGCCCTCACCGGGGGCACGCAGCTTGAAATCCGACAGCAGAGCAAGCCTAGAGGGGGGGCTGCAGCCCCAGTACTTTTCAGTCGTTAGATTCACACTCTCACAACAGGGAGTACTGGAGCCAGGAGCTGTGAAACGAACACTCTCCAACACAATATAAAGTCGATCCTTCAATGGCTGGTGTTTTTATAAAAGCCCCTTGCAGCCTGGGGCCCAGAGCGGCCCATCACACTCATACTTTGGAGCGGGAGAAATGGAAGGTCTAAAGACCAAGGCTACATGCGAAGCAAGAGTCAGATCCGGAAAGCCAACTTCTCTTCTGACATTCGTACAGCTTCGTGATTCTTGAAGCGTTTACATGTCCAAAGGTTAACTTTGACTCACTGCTTCCACTTTCCTTCCTTTTCTGGGTGCAGAGTCCAGAAAACGGAGAAGCATCATTGCTCCTGGAGTGTGGCCCTACGCTCTCCCTGTAGCTGCTCACTGGTGAGCCCACCTGCACCTGCCAGGACCAGGGGCTCCACATCGCGGGGATGCAGCGATGACACCGGGATGCGGGGATCGAGGCAGGTGGGCTTGGGCCCCAGCATTTCATACAGAACAGTGACACGGCCGGCCGCCCTTTCCCTGCGTCTGTGGAGGTCACAGCGGCAGAGATCATCCACACCAACTGTGAGCTTCCAAGTGAATCCAGTTTGCCTTTGATGTGTGTCCTCGTTTCCACACTCCCTCCACATGACGCTGTTCTAAGATGAGCATGATAATTACGCAGCCATGGTGGGGTCCTGAGGGTGGGCACTGCTGCCTCAGCACAGGGGTGGGAAAGGAAAACTCTGGAAAGCAGGCTGGAAGTGTCTGCATGGTCCGGGGCGCTGCATGGAGGTAGAAGCTGTGGGCACACGGTGGTGAGCCTGCTGCCCATCACCAGCTGTGAGCAGACCGGGCGAGCTCCCCTCTCCCTCTCAGGCCCCGGTCCGGTTAAGGGGGAATTTTGGCTCCTGGTTATTTCAGGGTCAGCTGGGATAAGAGCCCTTCCTCACCAGGAGTCTGTTGCAGCCTCTTCTGTCATGAGAAGAGTCTGTGAAGGCCTTGCAAAGGGCAGTTTGGGGGGCCAGACCTGGGACAAAGGGCATAGAAAGGAGGGTGCGCTGGTTTTCCGGTAGCCTTGCCCCCAGCAGAGGCTCCCCATTCAACAGTCACCACGTTATTTCAACAAACTGGTCGACGCTGATCCTCTGTCTCTTGCTGGGTGAAAAGGAGCCCTTGGGAGCTCCTGAGGCTGCCTCTGGGCTGCGCTGTGGCCTCCCGGGCCCATGAAGCCTGCAGTCATCTTATGCCCTGGACCCCTGAGGGGTGCTGACCTGTTTTAGGGGCTCCCACCACATCAGTTCTGGCTGGATCTCCTACAGATGCTTCAGTCCTCCCCCAACACCCCTGATCTGTGCAGGCCTCGGGGAGCCTGTTTGGGGCTCCTGTCTGTGATACCCCAGAGCTGGGCTGGAAGTGGCGGGTTCAGCAAAGCCCACTCGCTCCTCATCAGCAAGGCCCAGGCTGCCTCCGCACACAGAGCGGATGAAACGTCCTCTCTGGCATTTTCCCAGCCCTTTGAGAGTGGGAGCCAAATGCCATGCTTCATTGATCAGTCAATAGGTCGGGTTTATTGAACTGACAGTGTGCACAGGGGGCTGCAGAAAAAGATGGATGGGAAGGGGAGGAAAAAAACGCACCCAAGTCAAACATTAGTATTTACATATAGGAAAAGGACGTGGCACCTTCCGCTGTGTCCAACTGGGCTTTTGCCCTCCCCCCCACCTTGCCCTTCTAGAGGTCAGCCGCCCGCCCCTGCTCCCAGGAAGTGGGCGGCCCCTGCCCAGAACCAGAGCCCCCTTTCTCTATGCGGCAGTGACCTCTAGAGGTTTCCAATTAAAAAGCATCCCGAAGGACCAACTTAATTGTACTGCCGGTTTCTAAACCTGTGCCGTTGCCCTATTTTCCTAGAAAACAGGAATAAATGTCTGCTTCTTTACGTGCGACTTGATAAGAAATGCCCATCTTGTTTTTTGGCTGCCTAATTACAGCTTGCTGGGGTTTTTATAAATGCCATTGTTTTCTTCTCCAACGAGCAAAAAAGGTTGCCCAGAGGTAACGTAGGTAAAGTATTTGCCTGCTGCGGAACTGAGAGGAAAAGTTAAGAGTGTCAGCCATTTCAGGACGAGTCTCTTGCGTTTCCAAAGTGCCCACGGCCAAGTCAGAAGGAAGGATGGAATGTTTGCTCAGCCCAGTTGGGCAAAGCTGTGTGCCCGACTTTCCTGCACACCCACCGGAGTCCTTGCTCCAGCCCCCGGGCAGGGCCCCAACCCTGGGGAGTGGGCTTTGATTTGTTTGTTTTGTTTCACTTTAACCCATTTGTGTCCACAATGAACCCTGGGGACAAGGAGATGGCCCGCCTTGGCCTGGCTTGACTAAGGAGGTGAGACATCCCTCAAGCAAATGTTCACTACATCCCTAAATCAAACACCCCAGAGCTTCCTAGTTTGTTGCAGTTTTTTTATGCCATGTTATGGATCACAAATAGAGAAGGGAAATGTGGGAAGTCAGGAGAATGAATTCAGCGATGTCAGCTTTGGGGGCCACTATTTTGGCAGCGGGGTGTTTTTTCTGAAAGGTGTCCTAGGGAAGATGGGTTCAAAATCAGAGAAATTCAGGTCTGCCAGCATCTGTCCACCCAGCCCTGGTTTCATGGGACGGTGTTTTCCGTATAAACTGTGCTTCCCACCCTCCCTACCTCACTAGCCAAGACAACACCCATCCTCACGCCGCTTGTGCCCAGAGGAAACTTGGAAATCAGGCCTTAGTCTCATTTTTACAGATGAGGAAACAAAGGCGGGGGTTAGGGGGAGGTGATGTGCCCATCATCACACAACCTTGACCCCGGCCAACCGAATTCAGAGGCCCTGTGAAGGCCAAGCGTGGGTCTTTCTAACACCCGGCCCCTGCTTAAAGAAGCTGATCTGTATTTTTAAAGGCTATACTTGTGAGTGATTGAACAACAGCCACAGGGACTCCCCACAGGAGAGGCTTAGTGTGGGGGAGACCACACTGCCACCCTGCCGAGGTCAGAATCCCACCGAGCGAGGTGTGTGCCGCTCGCCCCCACGGCCCACCCTCCAGCACGGTGTCTGGCGGCAGCCATGGTGAAGCAAAGGACCACCCGTTACGTTACCTGAAATACACACACACAGTACGCTGTGCCCACTAAGGCAGCCTCAAATCCGATTTAACGGCCTATGGAGACCTTTTCATTTGAGGAAAGAAACTTACTCTTAAATAACGGGACTTACCACCAACTTCCAGATTTATTCCTTAAATGCCATTGTTCGCTGAATCACAGTAAGTGGGAAGGAAGTTGTAGGGGAAAGGTGCCAGTGCCATCATAGAACGACCACAGATTTCTCAGTGGTGTTGCACAGGAGTCCTGATGAGGACGGGAAAAACGAGGCCCTCACATATAAACCTGAAGGGCTGGTCTGAAGAGTGGAAAATTCCTGAATCCCAGCGACAGCAGCAGAAGAGACACAGTCAGGTCTTAAAACATATCAATTATTAACATTTGAATCCTACCCGCAGTTCCTATAACCACCTCCTCCCTCTGTCCCTGCCTTGCTGTGCCCCCAGAGCCACAAGCCCCAACAAAGGCAACCACAAAGCTCGCCAAATGGTTCTTCTTCCTCGTTCCTCGATTTTATCACAGGCCCAGCCATGCGTGGTGCAGGAGGAAGAAAGAGGCACTGGTCAGCAGTGTTTGGAAGGCTCTTTAATAGCAAGCGTATGGTAATTACATCGTCGGATGAGATCCTCTCTCTGTCTTGGGAGAAAGGAGCAGATGTGGACAGGGTTCAGGTCGGGATTCACACCGCTGGAAGCATCTAACAAAGGGCAACAATGTTTGGCAACCCATTTCACAGTTTTGTCATTTACAAGAGATTTCTTTGAAAGGAAATATAAAGGCAAAGAAAGCATACACACCTTGCATGAAATGTTTTTTTTTTTTTTGCCTAAGAAACACCCCGTCCCCCAGACTCTTCCTTGCTTTTGCTTCTCACTAGACAGTGGAACTGCTTGCACACACAAATTAAGACCGGTTCACAGATAGTTTCAGATTTGTTTAGAATTGGTGATCTGCTTTCTCCCCTGAAAAGCCGCCATGTGTACCGAGTACTGCCCCCTCTCTTCCTCCACCCAGCTACCAGAAGGGACTTAACGTAAAAAATAAATCTAACGAAACAAAAGAAAAAAAAACAGAGAAAGGCAGTTTTCTAAAGAACAGACTGTCAGCTTTCCTCTGCGATACTAAATAACTTGAATTTACAGTTCTCAGTAAATCAAATGTTTATTTTTATGTGGCCGGGTGCATGGTTTTAACTGTATAAGCCTCTTCAGGCTTGTAATGCTTTAAACGGGCTTTCTAACACAAAATGGTCATAGGTAGTCTATTTTTGCAATCTAAATGAAAAAAAATATATATCAAAGACAACATATTATTAACGATTTGCCCAATGAATGTGGGTTATAGATATTTTACCGTGGACACCACGTTGCCATGGACACCAGAAGCTACTGGCATCCTGGCAAGTTTTAGAATTCTTCTGTATCAATCTAAATGACTTCAGCCTTTCATGTTATAATATTTGGTATTACAAAACCAAGGTAACTGATTGAGTCTTTATGGAAGAGGATTAGTTTTTAATTCAAAAAACAAAAACAAAAACCTGCAGGCTTCTCCAGTAAACTGAAGACGGAGCAGGTGGGATATGAGACCCACGTGAGTTTTACCTATGCTCTTTCTACACCCCTGATGCTTGGTGGAGTAGGTGGGTTTTGCCTTCAGGCCTGCGGGAGGGGCCTTGCTGACCCACTGTGACCTCTGCAGCTGACAGCAAGATCAAGTTCGGTTCATGTTCAGCCTGGCATGTGATTGGGGCCCCTCTCAGGTATGTTAGCACTTTGGAAAGACAGGCTGGTCTGGCTGACATCTGGCTTCTCTAGGGCAAGGAGTCCCTAGATTTGCAGGACAGCTGCTGTCTCCTTGACTGGGGGGCATTTTCAAAGCCACAAAGCCACTTCCAGCACAGGCCTCACCTCTCAAAAGGCAGGCAGTCCTGTGGAGCTAACCAGGCTCCGAGGGGCATGGTCACAAAAAGAGTTTTCCTGGACCTTACATACTGAACACCTCCTGGCTTTTAATGTTATTTTTCTAAAGAATCAGACCCAAATTCGCCCACTCATTCTCCCTTACTCACCTTCTCCCACCCCAGCTTTAAGTCCTGCCTACTCCTCCCTGCCTCCAAAATCAGGGCAAATCAGACCGGTTCACACCACCAGTTCCCAACTTGTCCATTTTCATAAGCAAGGCAGAGTCCCGTGATGCTCTGCCATCACAGCCTGCCCCCCTCGGTCCACACACTTCATGCTCCAAACAGAAACAACATTCAGAGACGTCACTGTGCTAGAGAATGGCTCCTGCTAACACGAGAAAAATGCCAGTCACTACGAGAGGAGAGCAGTTTCCATTTAAGGACCCTGGAATCCTAATTCTGCACCAGGACATGGGGAGAATTCCTAAGGAAGAGGCTTTTTGTGTTCTAGCCACTGAAGAACAAAAAGGACTACATGCTGTCCTGAGCCGGGGGCCTGCAGTGGACACCGTGTGGCAGGCACCATGTGGGGTCTCAACGCCCTCCCTGGCTCCATAATTCACTCTCTGATTCCCCAGAGTCCGCTCGGCATGATTACCAGACAGAGACACGTGACCAGTGGCCATGGGAAAAATGTCTCTGTGGTTCACCGAAACCCAGGACCTGGCTGGGTAAGGTCATTGCAGGCACACTTCCACAGCACTCACTCCCCTGTGCACACGCCTGCACACTCACTCACACTCTCACACACACGCTCTCTCTCTACTGCATGACATGGCAAAAAAGGTGAAAGTCACCCATTTCCAGCTATGCTTCATGCAATTTTCCCCTCTCAATGAAGTTAAACTTATTCCACTCCCAAAGCTGCAATCTGGCAGGGCACAGATAAAACTATGCCTCCCACAGGCAGAGCTTGGACAACCCAGACGAGTCTGTTCTCTGTACCTTCTGGGGCCTGACTCTCACCTAAGGAACAGTGTCATCAGTCCCTCAGGACCAGGCCCGAGAGGGCTTGGACACTCACAGACAAGCAGAAACATGTTCTAAGGCAGCCCCGTGGCCAGGGTCCTCGGGACAGGGAGGTTTTAAATATATTTCCTGCTCACTTCCCTTGAAGTCTCCATTGTTGGTTCTCATGCCCACACACATCATAAGGCAGTTATGGAAGAACAGGGGTTAAAGCAGGAAGGGTAAGCGTCCCTTGTTTCAGGCTGGGTGAGTGACTCGCCCAAGGTCCCGGGGTCACTGGCAGAGTCCGTGCTAGAACCTACGTCCCCGTCCTAACTTCTGGGTCAGTGCTCCTCCCACCATGCCACGTCAACTCCTGGTAAGTGTGTTTCTGTGTCTATGGAAGTCCGAGCTTGTCCAGCCATGGGGCCATTCCCATGACAGAGACGACAGGGCACTCGACTTGCTGACTGACCTGGTGACATGCTGCACAGTGCCATCTCGAATGCCACACTCGGCCCGAACACGGGCACAGGTGTCAGTGAGCGCTGATGGGTCGTGCAGGGAAAGGGAAGTTTTAGAGGAAACGATCTGATTTGCTAATGCCTTTTGGGGTTCTTCCAGGAAAATACGTAACATACAGTGATGTTATTCCCAGCCCCTGGGAAAACAAAGACCAGATTTCTTCCCCCACCAGTGAACGGCTGAGTCTATCTAGCTCAATTTTTAGGAACAGAACATTCATGTGAGAATATCAAATGGCATTCAGTCGATACCTAAACAATTTTTTGATAAAATACATTTTACATCAATGTCCATTCCATTTTCAAACATGTACAAATTTAGATGTTAAGCCTCTACTACATACAAAATTCCAGTTTACCTTTGAATGGAGAAAGCTACTCAAGCTTCTTCACTTCCGCTGCAGAAGTCATTCTCTCAGCCCATTGTGTTAAAAATGACCACACCTGCACAACTTCTACAGCAGGTACAGCTTCCCGAACACCTGTGCACGCAGGTCTGGAGCCAATCAGAACACGGGCGAGGGAGCAAAGCCCGGAGCACCCTCATTCCACTGGCTGAAACATCCTGGTTTGTTTTGTGAACAGGCTCCCTGGAAGGACACTCATTTTACTTGAAATTAACTTTGACTAAGTTTTCCCAAGACAACAAAAAACGTGGCTACTGACACACGGTAGAAACCACCATCTTATTTTACCCAATGACGTCAAACTGCAGTACACGGTTTGACCACCAGCGGCCGCACTCCTCGCAGCACCAATTAGACAAAAACCACTTCGATAAGCAAGTTTACGCCCACACAAGACTCCCCGAAGCCCTGTGGCTTCTGTGGCTGCTGCTTTCCCCCCACCTTTTTTTTTTAAATTAAAACTTTGACAACCTAACAGGTACACATGTTAAAAACATCCTCACCCCAGATGCTACGTTCAGTGAAATGTTGCAAAAGAAGCAACTGGCATCCTGTGTTGTTAGAACCAGAGACGCAGAAGGGTCCAAGAAAACGCGTATTTTAAATGAGTCCATGTGAGCGCGACAAAGGATACCCCCAGGAGGCGGACCGCTGCTGTTCCTGTGGGTTGTCTGAGTATTCTGATCATTAAAACTTCCCCTCTGAACCACGCTAGCCTGCGATGAGAAGATTCCCACGTTCGGGTCGCTTTAAAAATTCACTGCGATTAGATTCCTCGAAGCACGTGATTACAATTTTTAGGTCAATTACACAGTGGGATCCTTTTCTTGACTTATTTTTTTTAGAAAAAGAATAAAAGACTGATTAAGAAAAAAGGATTCCATCATACTTTTACAAAATGTTATCCTGGTTTATTTTCCCATTAAATGTATGGCTTCAAAGTTGAAGTGGCCCCTTGGATTCTGGATGTTTTCATGATTTAACAAGTTGCCATCTCATTATAAAGAGAGAAGGTAAATGCTGCATTTCCTATGTGGGACGGCTTATTAAACATTTTAAAGAAATCGGTAACTGATGGCACCCTATTTGTATTTTCCACTGTTAACACTCTGAAAGTGGCTTTGGAATTAGCATGTTCGAAATTAACTGACCACGCGGGTATGTTTATACAGCCACGGACCAGCTGCCGTGTATCCAGGTAACTCAGTGAGGGCAGCGCACTTAAAGGTTCCTTGCTTCCCTTACTCTCTCCATCCAAAGCTAAGTGATTATCCTTTTCTGCCCTTGTACTTGCACTTGTGCAGTGTAACGACTAGTTATTATAACTCATGCTTTATAAGCAAAACCTTTCACTTACAACACTTACAAGGTACGTAAAAGTGCAGACTGCATTTCTTCTCTGTCATGCTTGCCCTCGATCAAGTCACCTGTGAGGACTCAAAACACATCCTTAATACATTCAGAGTTCTCTACATTCAAGTCAGCAAATGTCAGTTCTCCCACCTAAACTCAAGAGAGAATGGTCAGCCACAAAATGGACTCTAAATTCGAAATGGCCAAGGCTACCGAGACAACTCCATAGAAACCCACTGAAACGGGAGTAAAATGCAGGTCACTTCTGAGCACAGCTCATCCCAGATATTTCGTGGTTGGTTAAAAAGGTATTTCATTTTCAGTTGGAAGCTGGGAGTCAGATGTCCTGTTTTGAAGAGCTGACCCAGGAGCACGCGACCCCACCTCGGGTACCACGGGGCTCACTCCTTGTCAGATGGAAGCCCTCGCAAGGTTACTGCTGACTGACCCCCATTTGGGGGTGGTCTGCCTCTGGTTCCTCCTCCTCCACGTCTGCGCTGTACTCTTCGAACGCGTCGTCATCTGCATCCGGGAGCCCCAGTAACTGCAGGGGAGAGGAGAGAAGCAGTCGTGAGCACCAAAGGGCCCCACGCAGGAACACCACCAGTGGCATCGACTCCAAATTCAACAGCACTTCACAGGACAGCTGCAGATTCCCACAGGAGCCAGCTACCCTGCAGTTATGTCCATAGACTTCTTACACGGAAATGTCAGTCCTTCAGCGGACTGGCGCCCAACGCGCTCTGTTCTACTGGGGAGCTTGGAGATTCTCTACTTTTAAGCATTAACACATGATACCACCTACCACCTACGCACAGAGATGTAATATCTACGCACACGCATGCACACCTGGGATGTCAGCAGTAGTACAATGAACAGTGCTGACTGTCTCATCAAGATGCCAAAAATCTATTCCCCATACTCCCTCCCCTAAAAACACACCGCTATTATTTTATAACACACATACAGAAATGTGGAAACCACTAATGCTGTCAACAAAGCAGTTAAATACATTATGGTGCGCCTGGAAGATAGAATCTTACATAGCCGCTTAAAATAGTATTTTAAATAACCTAATGAGATAAAACTATGCTCATAAGTGTAAGCAAGCACAATAAAATTGTTTTCTTTATGATACAGATTTTTTTGTACACAAATACATTGAAATACAACAGACGTTGGTGAAATACATCCACATTTTAAGAGTGTATTTTTATAGACAGTGTGATTATGGACAAAGTTTTTCCCTTTTAATCTTTTTGTATTTTCCAAATGCTCTCTAATTATCAGCAGAGAAATTCACAATGATACACAGTAAGCACTTTCTGACACCAACAGCTAGCCTTCGGGGAGAAACCGGGTGCCATTTGCTGGGCCGGATCAATATGGACAGAAAGCTCCAGACTTGGCAGGGAGCCGTGACCTTGGGCTCAGCTGAGCCTTGTCCGTGATCACGGGCATTGCTCCCCCAGCTCCTCAGTGAGATTAACGGCCCGCAGGTGGCCAAAGGACTCTCTCACATGGTGACCCTTTCCTTTGTTGACTGCTTTGAGGCAGCTTCACCAAATGGCCCTAAGATGTGAACTCAAACCGCATGAAGACACTAAAATAAGATGGACTGCTCTGTTTACTTTGCGTTGCCTCCTGAGCGCCCTGCCACTTCCACCCCCTTCTTCCCTTTCCTTCCCAACTGTTTAAATGAGAAACAGATGAGCAGAGTCCTGATCTAAATGATGCCTTGACTCTGATTTTCTCGAATGTTCCACAGGTCTGACAGGGTCTAGTGACCATGCCCAGGGCACTGCCAGGCACCACTGGTCCTATCACGCCTGTGGCCTGCCAGGGCAGGCACAGCCAACCAAGGACACGGGCTTTCCCCTCAGAGCTCCGAGGACACAGCCGTCTCAAAGGGGCACTGTTGGCTTGCAGCGGGTGGGGCAGGAGCGCTGCTCAGTGTGGCTGAATAGTTTGCGACAACCTCATGTGTGCTTGGGAGAAGGGAGAAGCTCCTTACTCCTACCGCTGGCTCCCTTCCATGCCCTAGCGAGTGGAATAAAAGATAAAATTTGCCTCTAAAGAGAGAGAAGAGATGGTTGGTTACAGTAGACTCAGGTGACTCACATTCCAGTGTCCAGTTTTTGTTTGAAAAGTGACATAAGTCAGAAAAAGGTAAGAGCCACATGATTTCACTCAAATGTGGACATAAAACTGAAAGCAGCAAATGAACAAGTGAGAAAAACAAACAAACAAAAAACTCATAGACACGGACAATAGTATGGTGGTTCCTGGGGAGAAAGGGGGCAGTAGGAAGTACAGTGTAAAGGGGCCAAATATATGGTGGCGGAAGATTTGACCTTTGGTGGGGGGCACACAATGCAACATACAGATCACATATTACAGAAATGTACACTTGAAACCTATTTAATCTTTTTTTTTTAAGATTTTATTTATTTATTTTTAGAGAGGGAAGGGAGAGGGAGGGGGGGAGAGAGAGAGAGAGAGAGAGAAACATCAATGTGCGGTTGCTAGGGGACATGGCCTGCAACCTAGGCATGTGCCCTGACTGGGAATCGAACCTGCGATGCCTGGTTCGCAGCCCGCGCTCAATCCACTGAGCTATGCCAGCCAGGACCGAAACCTATTTAATCTTATTAACCAATGTCACCCCAATACATTTAGTAAAAAAAATAATAATAAAAATTAACTCTGATCCAAAAAAAAAGCTGCTCAATATCACACAGAAGGTGGAAAGTGTCAAAGCGGTATTATTTGAATAGCTAATATAAATATTGTTGCCACCACCACCAACTTGAGAATCACCTAAATGCTAAAAGAGGCATTCATTCAACAATACATGTAGCCCCTCACTGCACTAAAGGGGCACCCCGTTAAAGAGGAATGGACCATGTGTTCCCTCCCCCTTAATAAATCTGCGTGGCAGTGGCTGCCCTGAACCCTGTGCTCAGCCGGGTTCTGAGGCTTGGTGGGAAAGATCATGGTTAATTAGCAATGGCTGTTGAAGGTCAAAAGGGCACAGATGAGGCACTCAGCTTTGCAAGCTTGTCCTAAAGACACTGGCCATTAATTGTTCTTTTTCATAATACACTTAGCAATTCTCATGGACCCAAAGTATAGGTATTCCTCATCACCCTCCGTCTCTTCAGCTCAGGGTGGGTGGCTTGCAGAAGAGGTTCCAGCTGAGGATGAAACCATCAGCCCTCCCTTCCCCTCTGTCCTCTTCCTAGCTCCCTGCCTTACCTTCGACGTGAATCCAAAGCCCATAATTGTAGGTCTGAGCATCAGCCCCATGCGAGGCCCTTCCTTCTGACGGAAAACGTTCAGATGCTACTTTGAGAGCTGCTCACCCCTGCCCTCGAGGAGAGAGAAGCAAGCGGCCCCAGTGGCCTCCTGGACTCGGAGGACACCTTGCAGCAGGGCCAGCAGATACACTGAGAGGCTGGCGGAAAGGCACTGGACCTGGGGTGCGGAAGCCAGGGCTCTCGCTGGGGACCTCTGCTGAGCCACTGCCTTAGCTGAGCCTCGGCACCCTTCTCGGTCAGGCGGGGACCATGACACCTGCCCCACCTCCAGAGAAACTGGGGAGAGCGAATGAGAGCGTGAGTGTGGCCACAGTCTGCGAGCTGCGGAGGCCCCTGGGAATTACACAGCTGTGTTGCGTGGTCGTGACTCTCCTTGGAGAGCAGAGACAGGTCAGCGGTTGGCGGGGGGTCGCTGCTGCAGGGCCGGACTGCCTCCCTGTGCATCAGTGCTGCAGGAGGCGCAAAGCGAAGGAAGAAACCCAGTTCTGTTAGCCTCTTCGTTTGAGCATCGGGCTTACATCCAGCATTGCACAGAACCCATCGATTTTGCCCTATTTCAGATTTAATAATCATAGGTAACACTAGTTAACTTATTATCTCCTAGGCACTGAATGGCTTTTTTATTTAAGCAGCTTTACATATATTAATTCCTTTTGTTCCCATAATAACGCTATGGAGTAGGTACTATTATTACCCCCATTTTATGCCTAAGAACTGGAGAGGTGAATAACCTGCCCAGAGTTACCGAGGTAAGCGTCAGAGCCAGGATTCAAACCCAGGCCACCCAGCTGCAGACTTCACACATCCAACCACCGGGCTACACAGGATATTCCCTTCCAGCTGTCACTGCCGCTCCTATAGCTGGGGGCGTCAGTGGTCTCCACTAGGTGACACACCTTTTTAAGGATCCCATACACAGTGTTAATGTCCACATTTACAAGAATGCATGATTTAGGAGCATTACAGAAAATAGAATAAGCATTAGAACTAGAATCCTCCTGGGATTCTAAATGACATCACACAGACATGTAATTGTCTAGCATTCCCACCCCACCTCTATTCCCATCGACGGCGGGTGAGTCTAAATTTAACTTCCGGACGCAAATTTTGAACAGTCAAGAGACATATCAGAGACAGGAGTGCAAACAGATTGGTGAGAATTCTGGAGTCCTTGCTTTTACTGCGCCCACATGTTCTCATAAGGAAAAGGAGACAGGCCAAGAAATCCTGTCTGGTACATTTAAAGTACTGCCGATGGTTATGATCATTAATTCCTAATTCAGTAAATTTTTTCCAATGGACTGGAAAGATCTTTATGCTCACTCTGGACCAGTACTGGCATTTCCGGGTCTCGCAGTCCACCAAGCTTCCTCTGAACAACTTACGATCATGTAAGAACTTCCAGGGCCCCTCCATCCAAATAGGATCGTACTGAAAAGGGGGTGAGATGCCAGCCCTCGAGAATTAAAGTTCTGTAGAGCCCGGAGCGTATCGATTATCTGTTGGACTAACTCAGACAGAGTTTTTTGGAAAGCGGTGTAAACCAGCTGAAGCCATGATCAGTTGGCATTTAGCACCTGCTCTCTCCAAAGGCGACCGTCACTCAGCACAGTGGGCCAGAGAGAGTGTCTTTCTAAAAGGGGAGGGGGGTCTGCCTTGGAGAGCACAGCCAACCAGCGAGGGCTTCGGCGCTTTCAGTATGTGCCCTGTGGTTTCAGAGGTCCCTGCGAGCTGCTTCCAGAAGATTTCTTGAAGCAGCAATCCTCCCGCCTCCCTGCGTGTGATTCATCCAGGGATCTACCGAAAATGCAGATTCTGATTTGGAGGGTCTCGGGGGGGGGGGGACCTGAGCTTCTGCATTTCTAACCCCCCAGGGGATGGGGCCACTGCTGGCCCTGGAACGACATGCTGAGAATCGAGACACTAACACACTTGAAGAATGAAGCACCGATATTTATCCTAATGGCCCACAACACCGGTGGTGCCCAGAGACCCGTGACAGGCTCTGGTCAGCCTGCCTTTGACACCAGGGGGCAAAGAGGTCAGTGGCAAGACGACAAAGGGGTAAGAGGGGTAGATACTCTCTTACTTTGGGGGGCCACAGTCCTTTCTAAAAAGGACAAGGGTTTGAATGTTTACAATGTGAGCAAAAACCATAAGCCATAATCGAATTGAAATTGTCAGCTCAACGGCTTTTATTAAAACCCACACACGCGCATCACCATTTCTTCTCGGAATGTCCAACCTACCAGCAGCGGCCCACAGGTGCATTCTCCCTCTTCTCCAGGCTCCTGAGCAGACTAAGAGGGGAAGCGAGAACTGGGCTTTCTCTGGGACCCCCAGGGCTCTGCTGCAGGGTTTAATCCCTGGCCCTGCAGCCGACAGTGGCAAACTGAAAACATCCATCTTGCTCATGTGAATAAACGAGAATTAGGGGAGGTTTTCTGGTAGACATGTCTCTGCTCCTCCAGAGGAAACACGTAGAGTCACTTGGCATCCCTGGAGACCAGGGTCAGTGACAGCGCGAAAACACGAGGAACCTCGGGCTCTAACTCTAGGTTGCACCAGCAAAGGAACAGCCACCAAAACAGCCCAAAAACCTGTCACGGTGACAGGTGCCTCGGGACCCTCAAGTCCATACCATAATGCTGGTAAGAGGAGAAAGAGTTAATATTCCAAGAAAACAAAATAAAGCTTTGAGAGAGTGTGAAAGGGCACAGACAAGGTTTGGTGTTGCACCTAATGGAGACAGTGAGCACTCTTTCCCCTTATGAACTGGTTTGAACCAGGGGCAGCCTGTCGGTTGTCACTAAAGAGATACAAAAACATGGAGGAGATGAGCGAGTGGCATAATCACCAATATTTATTATCTAGCCCGACCATGTGACGACCAGCAACCGTCCACCGAGGGCCATTTAAACAAGAAAAGCGTAGGGCTCCAGAGATTGGCAGTTCATGTTTATCAAGGCTACTGGCGGGCATCTCTGAAGACACTCCTCACAGATCGTACGACACGGATAGACCCACCTGCTCACGGACGGCACTGACAGTCTGCTCAGCGCTGTCACTTGCATACGTGTACCCCTTGGGTATGACGTTCCAGGAGAAAGGGAACAAAAGCAGGTACCAGCAGGAGTTCCTGCAGCACAGCGAATGTGGTCACCCAGACTCTCGGATCCACCTTTACGGACAGCAGCCTAGCGGAGTGGCTCAGCTATGCAGTCATTTATGCTCTTAGTCTAATCTTGAAGTTCCCTACGAATCCGCAAGATTGAGAAATGGATACGACGCCCATTTTGAAGATGTGGACACTGAGGTTGAGCAACTAGAGTTCTGGAGGCCATATGGCCTGGGAGCCACATCCGCTAGGGCAGGGCTGAGTCACCTTCCTCCACTGGGGACATCTGTAAGGATTCTGATCTAAGGGGCCAAGGTGGGCCTTTCTGGCCTTTCCTCCTGGCCAGCCCCCCCTGTCCCTCTGAGCATGTGCGGACCCTGCCATGCCTTCGAGTCCTGCCTCCCCGTGAAGCCGCTGTCCCGCACGCACAGCGATCCTCGGCGAGTCACTCACACCTGCCACTCCTGGCCCTTCTGACCCAGTGTGGACAGCGCAGCTTCTTAAAAAACACAACACAGTTTCTGACTGTACATGTTTCCTGTGGCATCATAGGATACTCAGAAAATATAGAAAAGGAGAAAATAAACATCACCTGTCACCCTGGCACCAGAGGCTCTGGCTCACGCGCCCCTCTAGGGACGGGAGTGTCCACCGGTCCTCCATGCGCAGCACTAGCATCCACCTCAGTGAGCTGCTTGGACCAGCTCCAGAAGGATGGTCATTATTATTTTGCCCAAACCAATGCTGAGAAGCTTTTGACTGTAGCATGTCAATAATGCCTCTCTACCTCCTTTACGTGAGCCAGATGCCTCTGGCAGGCGTGTGCCGAGAGCACTTAGCAAATTGCTTTCTCTCTCCTCCTAGAATCTGAGAGTCCTACGAAGTGTTTCCCTAAGTCCTGCTTCCTTCTCAACGGCATTTGACCTAGCATCCCCAGCCACGCCGGCCTCTTTTGTGTTTATGTGTAATGTGCTAAGTCCCCCACAAGAACTGCATCATTTAATCATCACAGCAACCCTAAGACAACTATTGTCATGGTTTCCTAACTTTACGAATGACGAAACTGAGAAACAGAGAAGTTAAGCGACGCGGCTAAGGTCACACAGCCATCCAGTAAGTGGCAGAGCTGGGATCTGAATCGCTCCCCCCAGAGCGTGGGTTCCTCATCAATAAACTATCCTGATTCCACATAACTGGGGAAAGGGACCACAAACAACACCCCGACGTTCACACTCACTAACATTCTCTCAGGAAACAGCTCACCAAAGAACCAGCAGCACACAGTACGCAGAGCAGGGAATGGAACTCTTGGCGTGCTCTGCACAGTAAGTATCCCGCAGGGGTCTGGACCAAAATAAACACTCTGTCCTGTAACGTGGAGTCTCTGCATGTTTCTGCGGCTGTCTCTCCTACCGCAAAGTCAGCTTCTGAGGGCAAGAGTGGGGCGCTGTGCCCTGCCAGCTCGCCAAAGCTGTGCTGTGGCCAATGCAGGCGATCAATACATCGGGTTGAAAATGGGACGAAGAAGCAGAGGAAAAAGAGTAAGATGGCAAAAAATAACATTTTTCTTTCCTTTCAAATCCAACCATGCATTTCTTTCTTGGGGGGAGGGAGCGGCGTTGACTGTGATAGTGAGCATTCCAGTGCCGGGAAGCCGAACAAGAGAGAGGGGAGAAAGCACCATCCATGAAGGGCTGCTGGCCTGCTCAGCCTTTCCAGCAGGGACGATGAGGAGGGCCAGCAGAGGATCCCGCGGAGAGCCGGGCGGGTGGGCGTGCAGGAGCGCGCCAGCACCAGCAAACTGAACGGACTGGACTCTGCCTGACTCATGCCCCGAAAGGCAGCAGCAGCAGCAGCAGCAGGCTGCCAACAGACAGGTCCTCATCTTCTTGGGGGGACTGCACTGGGTAGGGGCTGGCCATGGGCAAACAAGGGTTCAAAAGCCAAGGAGGAGGCTGTTCTACGGTGGATGCGAAAATCTTCCTCGGCGGTTTCCTCGACTGTAACCAAAAAGCGGCCACCGGAGTGGATCAGGTTCCCAGGAAGTTCCAGGGAAACAACGAGCGGAAGCTTGCCTGCTTGCTCGCCCAGTAGCAATGGGGTATGTGTTACTTCAGCAAACACTTTCAGCTGCAACACAAGACCCCTCCCTGTGTCTTAATTCTAAACGCAGCGCTCCCTTACATAAAGCAAACAGGCGGGGGGCGGCAATGGAAAGATGCACATTCTTCAGCGGAGACGGAGAAGTTGAACGAGTCTCCCGGCTGGTTGCCAGCCGTCCTTCGCCTGGCCAGCAACATTCCCTCTCGTCCTACGCGTGGCACATCCTGGCAGGCAGAAACCCGGGTCCCCCTGAGTACCTCACCTTCACTAACCCTGAGAAGGTGCCTCCCACGCGCCTCTCCGTGCACGGCAAAATGACCAAGCCAGGGGC
Organism: Tonatia bakeri; assembly: GCA_004024845.1. NCBI lineage: Eukaryota > Metazoa > Chordata > Mammalia > Chiroptera > Phyllostomidae > Tonatia > Tonatia bakeri. Next base: position 36,859 of record PVIA01002487.1, on the reverse strand, counting down.
GCGCAGCATGCAACTCCTGCCCCCCACCAGAGGGGGGCGCCATGCTAGGTCAAGGCCTCCTCACCTTGGGAGCATCATCCCTGCCCATGACCTAGGGCTCTGCTTTAGAAATAAACCTGGGAAGCCCCACACTAATCAAATCTGTGTGTCTCCATGACATGTGGCAGCTGGAAGTAAAAGAAAATACTCAGCCAATTGAATTGTTTTCAGCAATGCATCTGATTTTGGGGGATTACATTTCCCCCCATTTACATGTGAAAACAATCCCATGTGTTTCCTTTCCCAGGTGTTCTCAGAGGGGCAGTGTCCCCAAGCCCTGGCAGAAGGAAATGAAGCTCCTCTCTGAAGGAAAGCGCCCTCCCCTTAGGCCTCAGTTTATTCCTCTGTATAAATTTGCAAATACGATAACCAGCACACAGAGATAACCCAGCACACAAAGAAACCCAACAGCAGAAGTGAGGACCAGTTGAAACAACTGGTGACAAACTGACTTACAAACCTTGAGGTGCAGGAATGACAGACACAGTCTATGATGCAACCACGCCTACTATGTTCAGAGAAATAAAAGGCAAGCTTGAAAATTTCAGCCAAGAAGTAGATAGTTTTAAAGGATTTGAAAATTAAATGAACACAAATTCCACAGCAACTGTCCTTGTACATGCAGAGAACAGTAATCACGGAATTGAACTTGTCACGACACTGATTTTACTTTCCAAATATGATAAAGGGAAACAAGGAATTTTCAAAATAGGGGGGAGTGTTCATTTTACATGTTTTTCAGCCAGCATGAAGACAAATGGTCAGCTCGAGGCAAACACACAAATTCCTAAATCCTAAGGGGGGTGGCAGGAAGCAAGCTCTCTATAGTGAGGTTAAAAAAAATGAGAGAAGTGAACCAGCATTCAATGTCACCCGTCTCCTTATGCACGAATGTGGAGGTCCCTCCTGTATAGAGCCTGAAGAACTTCCAAGCACTTTGGTTTCAAGTCTGCTGGGTGAGGACAGGATTACTCAGCTGTCTCAAGAAGGCTCTGTTTGCTTCCCACCCTATCAGAGATTCTTATCTCAAGTGATGCTAGAAATAACCATCATCCTTGCACCAAACAGCTGTGTCACATCCTGTTCCCCCTCCCTCCCGCCCTCAGCCACCCTCCATGAGCTATCTTTGTGCCACCAAGCAGACAAGAGGAAAACAATTAGTCATCCCAGGTTCTGCCTCCTTTCCCCACAATCCCTGTCACTCAAAGCTTGGCTGGGGTAGAAAACAAGAGGGCTCTTGAAGCCAAGCAGGCACCTACAGGTCTGAACGACTTGAAGACTTTTTCCAAGACTTCCTGGAGCGTCTTCTTGCCGCAGGAGGAGATGTAGTCCTGTGCTAGCTGCAAGAAAGGCAGGCAGTCCTCGCTCTCGCTCCACACGTGCTGGGCGCCCACCGGCAGGCGGGGGAGAGGAGAAAACAAAGACACAGTCATTACACTCAGTGTGAAAGACAGAAAGCCAGCACAGTTTTTTTTCATGACATGAATTTGAAGAAGGCCTCCATTCCACAGTAAGACTCGTGTGTTCCTTCTTGATTTGTCTGCACTGACGGGGAGCAGAAAATGTATACTTGGTACAAAACCCTGTGCTTTCGGTTTGAAAGTCACCTGCTCAGTGCGCCATCAGATCTGCTTCTATGCTGTGAAAAGGGGCAGGCAGTAGGGTTGGTATTCCCTCTCCCATGATTCCCACTGCCTCCCTTCCAGTGCAGGCTGAGCGTTGCTCACAAACTGGGATGAGGAGAAACCAAGAGCCTGCAGGATCCTTACCTTCGCCTCTGACACAGTTTGTCTCCACCCCCTTGGACCAAGACCTTTCTACCCAGACTGGCCTGGGAGTGGGGGCGATGATAACTTTACTTCAGAATGAACTGAAAGTAGGAGAACACACAGAAGTCGTCCCTAAGTCCCTGGAGGGGAAGAGACTTCTTGAAAGCTCACCTTCTCTTGAAATGCTTTTAAGAGGGATCACACTCAACGTTAACATGCACCAAGAAGAGACTGACTTAGGTTATTTTTTCTTCAGGCTAGGTAAGTTTTTCTTTTTTCTTTTTCCACATGAGTATATCCATTTTGGCACATCTGTGAGACTAGATGAGTCTCTCCCATAAACGTTCCAGGATTTGGAACAAGCCCAAGAAACAGGCTTGAGAGACCTCCAGGCAGAAGGGACAGGCACTGGGCTATGAGGATAACATCAGTGTATCCCTCAGATATCCAACCTCACTGATTGGAGGGGACCGATTAATGACAGCTCAACACTAGTTTCTAAAACATGTAGAGGTGTGGGAGAGAGGGCGGCAGTGGCAGATGAGAGAAAGCAGCAGGGACTGGGCAGCAGTGGGTGAGACTTCTTTGGAGAAACGGTTCATGTCAAGCACATTCTTACTCCCCCCGATTATTACCAATGATTAGGGCATTGCCCCAGAAAGTCCCATGCCCATCACTCAATAAGCACATGTCACTGTCTTCTTTCTTGTGGCAGTATTTCCAAGAACTAGGTCTACAGACTTAAGATACTGCTCGGATCTAAGAGGGACTAATGAGGTGCTGATGGGCCACCTTCACAGCCAATTATCTGTTTGGTAGATGCAAAGGTCCCGCCTCCTAATAAACATAACTTCGAGATTCTCTCACTTTGGAGAAGAGCTCAACCACGATTCCCTATTAATTAGGGACCCTGAGAGCTGTCAAGCCATGGAAAGGCCATTTATGTCACAGTGTCTTCATGGCACAAAAGTAGAGCCATACAAAGCGCTTTGGTGTCCAGTATTGAACTTGATTCTAAATCAGCAGGGATTCAGCCAGAACAATCAAGTCCCACGTTACTGTAAGTTCTGCTCAGCACCACGTTCATGCTCCAATTTTAAAAAGTGTATTTCACATTCTTATCCAAGAGGGCATTATTATCTAGTGCCACACAATGGGAAATCTTTAAGCCTGTCTTCCCTACATTTGAAGAGTAGAGTAAAAGTAGTAGTTTAATAAGCGCCAGGCACAGGGCCTGGCTGGCACGCAGTGGCCGTTCAATGTGTGTCAAACTCGAGTGCCCTCTTACTAGCCTTTTGAGTCTGCAGGAGAATGGGGGTGGGTGGGCCGGGCCTTTCCACCAGCCACATGGCCAAGGTCACACGCTGACCACATCAGGCACTCAATGCGACTTCACTGAGGACACTATTCAAGGCAACCTGGGTTACAGTTCATTCAGAAGGAGGTGTATCCATGGAAACCTTGTACACTTGTTTTTTTTTTAAGTGCATTTGGGCTTTAAATTACAAAGTAAACTAAGGAAGTGGATCACTCACACACTGTCAGGATGACAGTGTCCCCACCTCTGCTTGGAAAGCAGACAGTTTCTTTGGTGCAGAGTTGCTAGGGCGTCTCTGCCCTCACGAGCAGACGGTTCACGCCACGGTTTCACCGCTTCACTTGTGCAGTTGTTGGTTTGTGAATGTATCTTGGAGAAGGAAGACATAACACCCGAAAAAGGGTTTTCTGTCCGGTCTGCTTAAACTGCCCTCATTTGGCTAACTCACCCCAGATTCCCTGTCGTGTTGGTTTTGTGGGTTTGAAAAACAGTTGTTACTGAATCCTTTCCCTTGTAAACGGGCCTGGCCACTCGCTGGAATAGGACACAGATTTGCCTCCAGAGACCCATGCAGACAGAAGGCAATCAGTGCCCGGGGACAGTGCCCACAGATAAAACGGAGCTCTTGGGAACCAACAGGCAAGATGCCAGCGGCAGGAGGGTTACCTCTTACAAAAAGTGGAGGGACCCATTCCAACCCCAGGGGAGGGCAGGCAGGGTGGCAGGCGGATGGGCGGATGCTCCTGAAAACAGGATCTTGGGTCTAGTCTTGTACAGAGACAAATAGGTGACCAGAGACCCAGAGTCGTGCACCCCAGAGCCCGGCCACCATGACTTCAACGTGGAAGGCATTTGAAGCACGTGTAACCGAACTCCCACTGTGGCCATGAAAACACTCTATCGGGGGCCAGAGAACCCGTGGCTCTGAACAATGTACAGAAGCTCCCTGGCAAATACAAATATAGGTACGGAATGTCTTGGCTTCCCGACAGGGCTGTTAGCGCTAAGGCAGATCACAGACCTCACGTGTTGTAATAGGAGAAATGCCAAGCAAAGGCTTCGGGAAAGGGAGGAAAGCAGCGGGTCTCCAGCTCTAGTGCGCAGCAGTCTCCGGGGACCGTGGCAATCAAAACGCACCTGCTGGGTCCCACCTGGGACTGTCGGATGGGGGCAGGGCTGCGGATCTGCACTCCCAGCAGGTTCCCAGGGGATGCCGGTGGGGGGCGGGCGGAGACCTGGGACCACACACACCTCGAGAGCCAGAAGCAAAGCAGAACTCTAACTAACTCCAGATGTGGGGGTAGGGTGGGGAGCAGCACTTCATTTAAAAACCTGTGCGTCATTACCAACACCAAGTCCAACACTCAGGACAGCATGGGCTACAGGGAAGAGCACCCCCAACACAGCTCCCCTCAGCAGCCTCCTCTTTCCGATAGGTTCCTCCCATTAGGAGTTGAAAGTCCCTGATGAGAACCTGGATTTTAGAACAAACAGGCCAGTGGGGCCACCTAGGCCCTTCCTTCTGTTACTGAGTTGGGCGGGAGTTTGTTACCAAGGCTTGCTCAGCTTAAGACAAGGCACCATGTCATCTGGTGAGCGCCTTTCTGTTTTCTGCAGTGTAGGTGGCAATACCCAGCTGATCAAAACTGGCATTAGATCATCAAGGTCATTCAATCCCACAAACAGCTTTTCCAGCACAGAGGGCTGTTGCCATGGGCCTCACGCTCACTGGAGTCCCGCCTTGAGAATCTTCGGCTGTCATCAGTACCGGGGGAGGGGGGCATTTTGAGTGGGTGCAGCTTAATCCCAAAGGGACTGCTGCCCAGAGAAGCGATGGCATAAGATGAAAGCCACAGGTCACCTCTGCCACCTGACATATTTCTGCACAGGGTGGGAAGAGCATGGCTGGCCGGACCTAAGACCTGTTCTTATGTTGGCCACTGATCTGTTGTACCAAGGAGGTTACTGAGGCTCAGAGAGGTTAGGCAACTTGTCCGTGGTCACAGAGGGAGCAAGAGGCAAAACCAGGATATCACCAGGTGCATGCCTCCAACCAGAACCTCAGCTCCTTCAAGTGCAAGACGCAGAACATAATCATGCTCACAGGGCAGTTACAAAGATTATAGGAGATCCCTGTAGATGATTCTCATTAGCAGGGGTCCATCGATTTGAACTCACATTGCATAACTTTAGCCTCCTCAGGAGGAACCACTCCATGAATGTACGAAGGACATCTTTTTTTCTCCTGAAACAGTCTGTGTAAATACTGCAGCCTTGGAGGAAAGCCTTCTGGTCTACCACTATTCCCCATGGAGCCCTCATAATAATAATGTAATATAAATATGACGATTCCTATCTGACGGATGAGGAAACTAAGGGCAGAGTTTAGACAAGAGAGTGCTTTGTCTCCACTCTACCACCACGTCAACACCATGCTAGCTCATTTAAACCAGTTAGATCTTCTCCAAAATCAAAAGGTTGTGACTTGGTCACATAGTTAAGAACACAGACATGCCTAGACTGGAAACAGGGAGAGAATATAGATGTAGCCATAAGCACACATATAAAGTTAAATCACAGAGTTCTTCTATAAATAAAACTTCGTTCTTTAATACTATGACAACGGCCATCTTTGTTTTTGTATTGAGGAATGATTAAACTACATGAAACTTTAGGTCTAAACACATTTTGATGGGTTGGCAGAAAAAGGAGGGCAACAGGGAGGTCTCCCCAGGGAGGGGCGGGCCATGCTTTGGGTTCAGAGAGCCCCTTCCTCCTGGGCTAGGGCAGGAGACAGCAGTGGAGACCACCACACCCAGGAGCAGGGGCGCACCTACACACGTGCCCCTCGGTGCAGCTGGTACATGAGTGGCTGCCCACACCCCCCTCCCCAAACCTGGCAGAGCCCTCAGGACCTTCCCAGTGGGCAGAAGAGGGGAGCGTGCCACCTGTCTGTGACCCCTTGCACTCCCCACAGGCAGGGAGCTGGCAGCTTCATTTTATCCCGGGACCTGACCTCATGGGCCATCCGTGGGGAGAGGCCCAAATCAGGGCAGCGGCACACACAGGGACAGCGCGGCCTGGATGGCCTGGGAAGTGAGAAGGGGAGAGAGCGCTCAAGGGACTGAGGAGCCGCCAGGGCAGAGAGGAAATCAAAGGCAGTCCTTGTTCCGTGGCCACTGGAGCTGCTGGCCTGGCCCTGCCTAGGGGACACACACTGTGTGTGGCGGAAAGAACAAACCTCTGGGCTTGGGCTCAGGTCCTGGCTCTGCCACTTCCTAGTGGTATGGTCCTGGATGGGCCCCTTCAAGTCCCTGAGCCTCAGTTTCCTCGCCTATAGAATGGGGATAAGAATACCTACTGCACAGGATTTTTGTGAGGCTCAAGAAGCCTCCCTTGAGCCCGTGGTCTGAACTGGGTTGGGTTCCCAGTGTCAGGTTAAGGTTTGAGCTGCTTTACCACTTAAAGTCTGTGGGGAAGTTAGTAAACCTCACCATGTTTCCACTTCCTCATCCATCAAATAGAGGTAATTATAGAGAAGCTTGAAAGATTATTAAGATTATCGGAGTTCATGTCCACCAGTGCCTGGGCCACTGATACACAGCAAACCACACGTGAGTGGTAGTTGTTACCGTTGTCGACGCTGGCATTCCTGAAATCTAACCTCTGTCTGCTACACTAGACGGTCATTCATTCTTGTATTCTTACAAACACAGACTGAGCACCTATCGTGTGTCTGACCCTGTTCCAAGGGCTGGGATACCGTGATGACTAAGACAGACAAGGTCACTGCTCTCATGAAGCTTCTCAGTCTGGTGGGGGGGGGCAGGAAATAAATGGGAGTGCTGACCAAGGCCACTAAGTACTAATGAGTGCCATGTAAGACTGAAGGAGGGTGAGGTGCAGGATATGTGGTCAGAAGGCCCCTCCCAGGGCTACCTGGAGTAAAGGAGCTCCCCACGTGAAGATGTGGGTGAAGAATGTTCTAGGCAGAGGGAACAGCAAGTGCAAAGGCCCTCCCTGCACTTGGCATGTCTGAAGACCAGACAGGCCAGTGTGGCAGGAACATAGCAAGCAAGGGGGTGGGGGCAGTGGAGGAATGGTTGCAGACGGGGTCGGAAAGGCTGCAAGAGACAGATCCCGTGTGGGCCTGAAGTCAGGGTGAGGGCTTAGGTTTCTCCATAAAAATAATGGGAAGTCAGTGTAGACGTGGTGGGGACAGGACCTGGATTACATCTGAGGTAGATCCAGAGACTCTGCCAGACCCACTAACATCACCACACCCATTTCAGGCACTGTTCCAAATAAGCTAGCTGATAAGGTACTGGTGTTATCACCCCCGTTTTATGGATGTGGAAACCATGGGATAGAGAAATGAAATAACTTCCACCAAGATGTACATCTAGACGTGGTGGGTTGGGGTGCAAACCCAAGTAGCCTGACCCCAGAGCCTGTGTGCTCCTAACCACTAAGCAACACCACCTTAGATGGCTAGACCGGCCCAGGAGGATGAGGGCAGAGACCCTGTTTTTATTCTAGGTAGCCTTGGCCTGGTGCAAAAACCAGCCCTTGATAAATGCTTGTTGAATAAATGATGTGAAAACACCTTGAGACGTGTTATGTAAATATTCTTAAGAAATCCTTCAGATTGTAGCAATTTCAATGATTTCAAATTCCTTTCAATGCCTAACAGATTTTCCTGGGAGAGGGAGAAGAACAGAGTTAGGATGTTTACTTTCTGCCTAAGCTCCTGTAACTAGAGGCACACAGCAGCTTGCAAACCTGGCCAGGGGCAGACTGGAGCGGCTGTCGGGGCTAAGACAGCTCCAGCAGTTGGGTCTTGTCCATTAAGGTCTCTAGAAACTGAGAAAGTGCCAGTCTACCCAAGGAGTTACTTTTCTCATTTTCTTTCTGCCTTATCCTATTTTATTGAATTGCCAGCGACTGAATATATTTAAGCATTTTTATTCATACAGGTGGGGCATTTAAAATATCGGTGGCATTAAAAAGGCCTGATAGACATTCTAAATGGCTCAATATACATATTCCAGCAAGTCAATGGCCTTGAGTTTTCTCCCCCCACATAATCTCCTTGGAGTAAGTCTGGTGTCTCCTTCAGTTCCAGCAGGAAGGCTGCGTGGCTCTCTCCCCATCAGAGCCTCAGCCTCCAGAGATTTGTGCCCTAGGTCACACAGTGAGGAGGGGAGAGGCCACTGGAAGACTGAGGAAGCCCAGGGCTGTGCGGGACTCCTGACCCAACCCTACCGCGCAGGTTAGTTGGGTCCTGGTGCCCTTTCCACTCCATCCATGGGGCTTTCTCACACGTTTACAATGGCGTGAGTGCCCTTTTAATGACCTCCCACTCCGCTTTTACAAGTCACCCTTATTTACTTATTCTAACTACAGCTAACAGTGTGCTTACACACATTTATAACTTGATCGCTCTTCACAAGCACCTGTGATGGAGGCATTCCGATGTACCTCATTTTACAGGTGAGAACACTGAGGCTCTTTAAAAAGGGACAAGCTCTAAACTCAGGGAACCCCAGATCCAACCTCTGATCCAGAATTTGTGGGGCTCCTGCTGTGAGCAGAGACTATCAGGTGTTTTATCCACCAATCGCCCGGGCGCCGGTATCGCACCCAATTTTTTGGATGTGTAAAGTGAGCTGGGTGACGGCAACTGAGCAGTCACAGGGCCAGCACTCAAATCTGGCTGTTACCCAAGGACATCCCTGTTTCAGAGTGTCACAGGGCTAGGGTCCGGGTGGGTTCTTCCTCCCTGCGAGGTGGGGTAGAGGTAGTGGGAGTGGGGTGCTTGGTCCCACCTCCCTGGAACCAAGAAGGGCGATTTTGCGGTCTTTCGAACTCCTTGGAGAACTTCCCACTGGTGGTAGGCGTGCGCCGAGGGCGCGGACCTCGGCCCAGCTCCGTCTCACCCCGCCTGAGGAGCCAGGGCCAGGCAGGCTCCGGCGCCGCCCTCCCTCCGTCCACAACAGCGCCAGCTCCAGGCTCAAGCCGGTGACCACACGGTAACCCGAGCCCAAAGCCGCCTCCATCTTACATTTGGGGGACCATTATTTTTCCCTGTCCTTACAAACACTCCATAGAGCGCCATTCTGGCCCAGTCTTCCTACTCCCACCCCAACTCCCTGCCATCCCTCCGAGTACCCTTCCTAAACTGCCAGCGCCAAGATCCCAAGTGGGCGCAGGGTGCAAAGTGAAAGATTTGGACACAGCAGTTTCAGGTCCCGGTTCCTCCGAGCCCGGGGCAGGGGCGGGGATGGGTAATTCCCTCGCATCTGGAAAAACCAAAGGGCTTCGGGGGCCGCGGCCCGTGCCTCAGTCGGACAGAACCCGCTCAGAAGCTCATAGAGGAGCAATGGAAGCAAGAGGATAGGCGTGCCCGTGTGTGTGTGTGCACGCGCACGCGCGTTTTTAAGATCCTGGGTGTAATTCCGCAAAGAAGGTCCAGGAGATAGGGTATCGCTAGTGTGGACAGAGGCTTTGTGTCCAAACATGCAGCTTAGGGAATAACCTGGGGGGGGACGGGGGGGGTCCCCAGGCGGGGACAACTGGAGGACTTGTGTCTGCGCAAGGGGAGGGAAACAGGATTCCTCATCCAGACGGGACGCCTGGGTGTAGGAAGCTCCAGACTGTGGATCTTGCGGGAGGGTCCGTGCGCCCCCAGCCGGGCTGGTGAGACGTGGGATACCCTGGAGATGCTCCAAGCCAAGCATCGCGCACTGGCCTCGGGGTCGCGTCCCCTTAATAGCCCGCCCCAGCTCTGCTCCCTGGATCCTAAGGGCGCCCCTGCCCACCGCCCACCAGCCCCACCCGGAGCGCTGACACCACCACGCCCGGCCCGGGGGCTTCTCCTGCGGAGAATGGAGCAGCGGGGTGCACCGCGGCGACCGGTTACGCCCCCCCACCTCGCGCCCACAGCCTTGGGAGCGGGAGGGAGCTCGGTCGCAGGGTAGCGGCCGCGCGGGCACACTCCCTCGCGCTGCTGCGGTCCCTCCCACAAGCACTCACAAAATTGTCCCCGCAGCCGTTGTCCGGACACAGAACGTAGAAGGAGACACCAGGGTCGGCATAGAAATCCATCCTGCGCTCGGTCTCCTCGGTGGCAATGAGCTCGAAGGGCGTGTTGGAGCACCATTTCTCCGCAACGTCAGCTAGCTGCTGGAAATCCATCCTGGCCCGCCGCGCCCGCCGCGCCCTCCGCTCCCTCAGCCTCCTCTCCGCCGCCCCCCTCCCGTTCCCTCCGCCCCCCGCCCTCCTCTCCTCCGGCGCCCTCCTCCCGTGCGGGTAGCGCGCAGCTCCGCGGGCTCTCAGGCAGGCGGCGGGCCGGGAGGCGCGGGATCCCTCCAGTCCCGGGGCTCCTCCCGGCGGGCTCTGTTTACATGCTGTAACGGGGTGGGCGGTGGCCAGGGACCGCGCTGCGCCGCGCCCGGCTCCTCCTCGGTCCGCCTCCCTGCCCGCCCCCTTTCGGGCCGTCCGGGAACCTAGCGCGGGCTGCGGCCAGGCGGGGCCCGGCAGGAGGAGCCGGGCGCTCCGCGTGCTCCCGAACCCCTCCCCCTCTTTTTTAAATAAAGGAACGGGGAGCATCCCGGGGCCCTAGCTCGACCGGGGCCACCCCGGGCTGTGACGTCATGGGCCCCAGCCAATCACTGGAGTCTGAGACCTTCACCCGGGCTTGCGAGCCGAGTGACGTCACAGCGCGGACCCAACATCCGCGACTTTCCCGGGTGCAGTGAGGCGGAGAAAGCTGGCAATCTCCGTTAGCGTTTATCTGGAGGTAGAAGGCCAGGAAAACGTTTTCCCAAACGCGATTTAAATGCAGGGGACACCCACAGAATTGCAGATAACTTGTCCCTTGTCTGAGGCTAGCAGTGGAGGAGCTGAGCAATTCTAAGGGGAAATGGAGCTTTTCTTTTTCAGGATCAAAGCTCTGCCCTCCAGTGGATGTAAAGAACCGTTTCCCTTAAATGTATTTACTAGACTCTGATATGAATGTCCATTTGGAGAGGAAGATGAAACCCTTGTGTTTTTTCATTAACATAAAGCTGAGTATTTCTTAGAAAGAAGCCCCATAAGACTTTTGAATATTACTCAGCTTCACTTCATATCGGATAACCTAGAATGATGAGCTGCTAGTTTAGAAGAGGAGAAAGTTAAATTTTAAAACAGGAGTCGTGGTCCAGCGAGTACACCTGTTGAACGCTCACTGACCGCGAGGACGCCGCAGGCGTGGCTGGATTGCGGAAAATGCGTTGGAAACAGACCTCGACCGTGGGAACTGAATGACTGCCAGCAGTGACTCGTTAAAATAGCATTCATTCTACAAACATTCAACCAGCTTTTATCGTTAAAGTTTGTGTTCTGAAACAGGCACTATGCTAACCCTAGGAATATAAATACGAATAATGTGTGGTTCCACCCTCAAAGAGCTGCCAGATTAGCCAAGGGAAGCTCACGACACCACGAACCCTTGTGAGTGCGCCATTTACTCAATACTGGAGATGCGATGCTGGTAAGTTTTCTCTTGCATATTTCTGGAATAGGAATTCTTTTCTCCTTGCCTTACCTTAATAAATCAAAGCTGCCTTCCTACAGTAAAAGTAGAAACGGCCCTTAATCTTTTGGTAAATCAGAGGTCCGGATGGTGATCAGCCCAAAGGCATCCTAGGCATTGCATTTGATCGGATCTTTTTTCCTGAAGGAACCACCCTTACCCGGAAGTTAATGCTCCCACGTAGCAATTTCCTGACTTCGTAATTTCCCAATTCGTTTAAAACAACTCAGTTCCTTGAGGATTTATGAAACAGTGACTGGATACCAGACAAAGATGGACATAGTCTTTTTTTTTTTGCCATCAAGGAATTTACATACTGTAAACTAGGCAGGATTCTAAGACCTCCTGAGATCCCTGCTCTCCTGGTGTACACACCCTCCCAATTATTCAGTCGAACACTGATCTCGATACTGCTCTAAGGGATTTTGCCCACATAATAAAGATCTCAAATCAACTGATCTGAAGATAGGGAGATTGTCCTCGGTGGGCCTGACCTAATCAGGTGAGCCCTTTGAAGGAACTGGGTTCTTCCTGCGGAGAGGTTCAAAGCACAGAGTACATTTATCATCAGGGAGATTCTCCACTAATAGCTTTGGAGATGGAGGGAGCCACCTGGCAGGGACCAGAGAACAGAGTTTAGGAGCTGAGAGCAACAACCAGCAAAAAACAAGACTTTAGTTTTAAAACTTCAAGGAAATGAATTCGGCCAAAGACAAGAATGAGCTTGAAAATGGACTTTCACAGAGCCTGCACACAAGCATTCAGTCTGCCTGAGACCGTGGTTTCAGCCTTGGGGGACCCTGAGCAGGAACCTCAGTCACGCTGTGTTGTGGCTGTGCGCGAACTTATGACTGACAGAGCAGTGCACTAATAAATGGGAACTGTATTAAATTGCTGTTTGTTTTAATTTGTCATGCAGCGGTAGAAAACTAATACATAGGACAATGGAAGAGACTGAAACATGAATTAAAAAATTCAATATGCGTCCTGGCTGGTGTGGCTCAGTTGGAGCCTTGTCCCATAAACTGAAAGGTTGTGGGTTTGATTCCCGGTCAGAATACAAGCCTAGGTTGTGGGTGTGATCCCCAGTTGAGGTGCATTTGAGAGGCAACCAATATATGTTTCTCTCTCACATCAATGTTTCTCTCCCCTGCTCCCTCCCTTCCTCTCAGTGAGCATGTCCCTGGGGGAGGATTAAAAAAAAAATCAACATGCTATTGCAAATGTTACAAAATGTTTCTTTTCCTTCCTTCCTTCCTTCCTTCCTTCCTTCCTTCCTTCCTTCCTTCCTTCCTTTTTTAAATATAGGGACCTCAAGATAGAGCAAGGTTCTTGCAATTATACCTGGTTCTGTCATTAAAAGGATATGCATTAATCTAAAGTTCCAAAAATAAAGAGATACCTTAAATTTGAGACTGAAATATTGAAAATACACAGTTTTTCTTCTTTTTGGAAAGGAAGGAGTTTAAAAAATACCTGTTTTGAAATCCATGTATCAAATTTGTTCCCAGTGATGGATGACCATAATTACAAAGTTATATTTACTCAACAAATACTTTTTGTCAGAATATGAAAAATAGAAGTCTGTGTATAATGCAGTTGTTCAATGAATTGAATGAACACTGTTGTTTTTCTCAGAAAGGCGTGGAGCTAAAGAGCAGAACTTTTGGTGTTCCGGGTTGATTCCTAAGTCTGCAACGTCAAGTTTCGGTACATCTGCAACTTACTGAATTGCCCCAAGCCTCATCTTTCTCTTCTGAAAATGGAGAGAACAGTGAGATACAGTATGCAAAGTCTTTATTCCAGAACCTGGCACATGGTAAGAACTCAGGAATTGCCATTATTACTCTTCAACTGCCTCTTGGGAATGATTTGTAGGAAGATCAGCTGATTAATTTTAAAAGTTAAATTCAGGACTGACCTGAGGGTGCTAGCATGCTGAGGACTGGTCACAGATGAAGAGCCATATCCTTCCCCCCCGCCAAACCTATAAGGCAGGTTTCTCAACAGGAGCACTGTTGGTATTTGGAGCTGGATGATTCTTCCTTAGTGGAATGTCTTGTGCATTGTAGGATGTTTCACAGCGTCGTTGGCTTTTACCCACTAGCCAAGAGCATCTTCCTCCACTGCCCCCACCACTGTGATACCCCAACATGTCTCCTGACAGTGCCAAACAAGCGTTCGTGGAGGGTGACACTGCCCACATTGGGGAACCATGGATTCAGAGAAAAAGGCCTTGCATTAGCTCTGTGTCAGCCATTTTGTTAATGGAGGAAGGGACACGGTGTGCGACCACGGCAGTGGACATCAGTTTCGGGAAGTGCATCTGCAGAAGTTGTGTGAACCTGGGAAAGGTCAGCTGCTCAGACAGGAAGACCGCAGGTCACTCACTCTGCCTCCCTCCCACTCGGGCAGAGTCCTGAGAGGCACCTCCTGGAGGGGTGTATTCAGGCTCCAGGAACAGTTCGTTCCAGAACTTCAGTCAGGTCTTTTTGTGTAGCTCAATCTCCCCTTTTTTTGGGGGGCGGGGAAGTGGGCAGGTTACCTTTGGGCATTGTTTGGAAGTAGAAAGAAATTAAAATGCATCCCTGCTGGTGAGCAGAGAGTTGTGCTGTCTTCACTGGATTTAGAGAAATGTTTCTCTTCCTTTCTATGAATCTAGACTTCGCTCTCTTGGAACCACTGTTTGGCTTGGGGAGACGCGGGTTGGTAAGAAGAGAAGGACTATTGGACCCCCATGCAGGCTGCGAGGTCTCAGGAGCCCAATCTGGAATTGCAAAGCCCATCCTGGGTTCTTCTGCTCCAGTCGATTCTTCCACGAACCCCATTCCCAAGTCCTCTGTGTCTTTTACTCTAGTGTGACTTTAACATATGATTTTACCTTTTATTTACTGCCACATTGAGTCCTTTTAATTAGCCCTGCCCTCGGCAAATCTGCTCCCTCCACACAGCCTTGTCGTTCTGTGGTTTGGGGAATTAGGCAGAAAGGGAAGTGCAGCTGCTGGCCCAAATGCCCAAGGTAACTACCTTGTATTAATGGGGCACTGCATACCCCAAGGGCCAGGAGGTGGTGGGCAGTAAAGGGTATGATTTGTCAAGGAGGTGATGGGTGAGGAGATAGGACCCTAGGAGCTGGAGAAGCAACACCCAGGAGGGCAACTTAGGACAATGAGTGCCATCCACCCTCCCTCTCCCCTTCCCAGCACACTCAAGAAAGGTGCCACCTGGAGACGGGGAGGATGAATAGCAGGTAGGCGCCTGAGCTAAGTAAGCTTATACCAAAGTTTGTTTCATTGCCACTGGAGTCTGAAAAAAAATTTTTTAAGTTGAAAGACCAGCAAAAATTAAAAATCTACATACCTAAGTCGTTGTGACCCAAGTACCCCAAGTCCTGCCCCCTGGCCAGAAAAATTCGTGCTGAATTCTGTTTGTGCATATGTCAATCTCAGTTTAACAGAATCGTTTCTGTTTTCTTATCCCTCTCAAAGGCTTGAATCTAGAACTTGAGGAAGTACTTAGTTTGGCCACATTTGCCATTAAAACACATCCGTCTACTGTTCCATTGGTAAACATTTTCCTTTTCTACATGTCCAAGAAAAAGAAATAATTTGATTTGCTTAATTTCTTTTCTATGCATGCAAACACTTCAATATTCTATGCTGTGCAGTCATTTCTCGCCTTGCCCTCACTGTGCACCAGGATAGCCTCTGATTGCGTTCCCCGTTTCTAACATTTGCATTGCCCTCCTTCGGCACAACGCACAAAACTTCCTGTCCAGCAACACCTCGTCGGTGCTGAGAGAGAAACACAGGCTCGAAGATGGCGAAACGGGTGTTTGAACATCCTTCTCTTCTCTCTTTGTGATGCTGTTTATGGTTCTGCCTCTCCTTTACTTGTCTGCTGAGGCTCACTGGGGCCCGTTACATTTGCTCAGTTGTCCCAAGAGCATGGGTGCAGGACTCCAACGGGGGCGCAGATTTCCTCTGGGAACAGGCGCGTGTGCAGGTCATTTGCTAAACCAGAAGCTGCTGTGGTTATGTGAACAGCTGATTGCTTATGATGACCGTTTGATTAGGTGTGAAGATCTGGGCGACAGCCCGCGTGGTGCTCCAGGTCACCCTTCCAGGAGAGCGTGCTCATCCTCGGCCACGGGCTGGGAAAGCAGCTGATCCAAAGAGTGCACTGAAGATCTGTGACACAGTGGACTGGGTGTTAGAAAGACTTCAAATCATGACTTCGCTGCTTACGAATCGCATGATCTTGGCAAGATTGCCTGGCCCCTGTGAGCCCTAATTTCCTCAGCTGTAAAAATGGAATGAAGGGATAGATGTTGTGAACTTGTAAATGTACAGTAGGAGATGGTACAAAGAGTCAACAAGAAGTTTTTAAAAAATGTGGGAAATTTGAATATGTATCCAAGGACTTATAATAGTGGTCCTTGGCCTAGAATGTGGACAGAGATATTGATCAGTTTTAGCTATTGTTAACCAAGTATGTATGTTAAAAGGTTTAAGTGTATCAGTTAGAAATCTCACCCAGTTAATAATAAAAAGTCTTGACTAAAGTGATCTCTGTGTCCCATGAGTGATATCTGGAGGCAGACAGTACAACACTGACTTGGCCCCTCACTCCCTGGAGTTTGGCCTCCATCGCCAAAGTTGCCTCGTGGTCCAAGAAGGCTGCTGGTGATCCAGCGGCCACGCCCATACTCCAAGCAGGACAAAGGAGGATGGAGGAAAGAACAGCACGGGACTATTGTCTTTAGTATTCATTTAATGAACCCTCCCAGAAGTCCCAACCAACAACTTCTCCTTACCTTTATCATTTCTTCCTGTGAGGGGAACTCAGAAATGTCCTTTTCCAGCAAAGTGTGCTTCCCAGAATTTCACTGCTGAGGAGAAAAGGGGGAATGGCCACTCTGGAGGCTTCCAGCAGCCTCTGCCATAGGGGAACCACTGCATGTTAGAGAAAGGACGAGACACATCCAATCAAGCAGAAAGGAAAATGGGGAGCAAAGACAACTCCATCAATCCAATAGATAGCAGGAAAGGAATAAAAAGAAGCCTACAAAAATCAGTATAAGGAAAGCACATAAACTAAGGTAGAGTAAATAATTTCAATCGAAGTTTAGTCATGATCAATGCGAACGGACTTCACCCACAGATGAGGATGAGCATAGACTGTGGAAAAATCAAACCAAACTCATCTGCACACTGTTTACAGGAGACATGCATTTTATCAGAGAAAGTGTGAAAGCCAAGGAGCAGGAAAATATGAAATAGGCAGATATAATACTAGGCAAAATAATTTTTTAAAGGTAAAGTCGTAATGCTTGTACAAATAGAAAATGAAACATTAAAGCCTTTATTTTGATTCAACTCTTTTTATTAAAGATAGAACCGGTAAGATGCTATAAAGGGGAATTCAAAGTACTGCGGTTTTAGAGTTGATGAGGAATGAATGCACGAATAGATGTAAAACTGCCTAATATCCACAGGGTGATTATCAATTGCACTTCACTGGAAATGGTAGTATATTCTTGGTGTATTCGGATACAGTTTTTATTTCTCTGTACAAGAATAATTTGCATTACTATCAGTTTCCTATAAAGCAGCTCAAAGAAAATGAAAGGCACACATTATAGAGTCAGAAAACTGAGAACGGTGTGTTCTCAAATAATGTGTAGTTTTCCACTGAAGACACCAAGTAACCTTTTGGTCTATTTCAAAGTCTTTCACAATTTTTCCCTACTCTCCTCTCTCCTTTGGTGACCACAACAATCTCAAAGAAAGATTATTTTTAAGTTTAATTTGCAAAATCCGGGTCCATACAGTAATTTTACCAATTACAAACTGAATTTCTGTCTAGAAGTTTTCATAAGGAATCTCAGGGTGACCTTTTAAAAGACTGGCTCTCCTGTGGCTAGAGACTGTTGCTATCAAATTTCGGGCAATGTGTGACTAGTTGAGAATGCGATGAGCAGCCTTCGGAGACATTGTCTTGATGTTAATAATTTCTCCTTGCCCTGCTGCAGCCCAGACACAGAAAAGAGGATACCTACTTTCCAAGCGCTGCAGTCCTAACTAACGTTGTGCCGCCGATAAATGCCTTACATTTAAAGCAAGACAATGGTGTATCTCCCCCACGGATCTGATTTTCACTGAGTACTCTGAGTAACTCGTTATATTCTGACTATGTTGTCTGGTCTTCACTTTGCTGCAGCACCTGTGAAAGGCACTGTTGCATGTCAGTTGTGAGCACAGAACCTGGAGCTAAACCGCCAGGTTCAAACCCCAGCACTCTCACCTATTAGCTGGATGGAACACCTATTAGCCCTATTTCCCGATTTCTGCAAGCTGAAAATCCTGGTGTCCCAAGAATGCTTCCCACCCTTCAACTCTGCCTGCCTCTTACAATCTCCAGGGTTATCTCCTCTTGGATGTTCATTCTGCCTGGTCACAATCCTATGTCATTTGGCGTGAGTCACAATATTTCTACGCCTCAGGTTCCTCCTCTGTAAACTGGGAATATTAAGGGTACCAACGTAGATGGTGAATTGTGAGGATTAAATATGTTAATGTATGTAAAGTGCTTAGAAAACTGCCTGTCAAATATGTTCTAAATCCATGAACTAAAGATAGACTATCAGATGTCAGACACAAAAACCCGACCATATGCTCTTCCTAATAGATACATTTCAAATCTAAAGTCTCAGAAAGACTGAAAATAATGGAATGGCAGAAAGAATTATACCAGTCAATACAAATTTAAAAATTTGATAGCACTAAGTAGCCACACCAGAGACCAGAAGATGGTGTAATTCTATTGATAGCAAACAAACAAAAAAAAAGACTTTAAAAGTTTTTAACTTTGGAGGCATAAAGAAGGTCTCTGTGACATGAAAACACGAATTCACTAGCATTATTCCACAGTTCTGAGGTTCTATGCACCAAGGAACACAACATAATTGAAAGAATGAGATGGAAAATAGACAAATTCAAGTTCAGAATGTGGCAGACAAAAACAGAATGTGGAAGATTGGAACAATGCCATTTATATTGACTCAGCATTTACTGAAAAAGTCAAGGTTTTCTGACTATAGTGTTCTACCATTAGAAATCAGTAAGCAGAAAGAAAACCCCTCAAAAAACATAGAAACACACTTCTAAACAGTTTACATGTCAAAAAAGAAACAAGGGAGCCCTGGCTGGTGTAGCTCAGTGGATTGAGCACGGGCTGTGAACCAGGCATCGCAGGTTCGATTCCCAGTCAGGGCATATGCCTAGGTTGCAGGCCATGGCCCCCAGCAACTGCACACTGATGTTTCTCTCTTTCTCTCTCCCTCCCTTCCCTCTCTAAAAATAAATAAATAAAATCTTTAAAAAAAAAGAAACAAGGGAAGTGGGCACACACTTCGCTCTAAAAGAGAGTGACAACACGACATAAAACACGGCGTGCAGCTGAAGGGGAACTTGAGTCCTTTCCCACCTTAATTGCGGGCATCAGAAGAGAAGAAAGGCTTAAGAGTAATAAGAGAAATGTCCATTTTCCAGTTATAAAATAAATATGGTAAGTCCAGGAAAGCAGAAGCAGGAAAATAATAAAAAACAAAAATGAATTAAATAGAAAACTAAGAAAAAAGAAAGAAAAGTCACAAAACCAAAAGGTGTTAAAATTAAAAAGGTAAAATACGCTGACACAGAATAGTGAGAACAATCTTGGGAAAAAAAATTGGAGAACTTAAAACTTGCCAGTTTCAGGATTTACTACAAAGCTATGGAACCAAAAATATGGTGGTGTTAATAAATTGTTAACATTAACGGTCAACCAATTTTTGACAAATGTGACAAGAAAATTCAATGGGGAAGAACAATTCTTGTTTTGTTTTGTTTTGTTTTTTTAACTAGTGGTGCTGGGAGACCAGATATTCTCATGCAAAAGAGTGAAGTTGGACCCCTACCACACATCATATAAAAACTAACTCAAAATGAATTGTAGATCTAAAACTATGAAACTCTTGGAAGAAAACCCAGGAGCATGACTTCATGATCTTGGGTTAGTAAACGACTTCTTAAATACAATACCAAATGCACAAACAATAAACTGAAAAAAATATTATAAACTGAACTCGTCAAAATAAGACTTCTATGTTTCAAGTTATACCATAAAGAGAAAGATAATCCATAGACTGAGAGACAATATTTGAAAGTCATTGATCTGAAGCCTTATATTCGAATATAAAAAACTTTTATGACTCAGTAAGGAGAAAATAACTAAGTTACAAATTGAGCAAAGGATTTGAGCAGACATTTCACCAGTGAAGATACACAAATGGCCAACAGAACATAAAAAAATGCTCAACTTCATCTGTCATGGGGGAGATGCAAATCAGAACCGTGACATACCATTTCATACCCACTGCAATAGCTACAATATTTGAAGCAACAGATAAGTGTTGGTGAGGATGTGAAAAAGTTGGAACCTTCACTCATTGCTGGCAGATTGCAAAAGACCACATACTGTCCAATTTCAGTCACAGCAGAGGTCCAGAACGGGAAAGTCCGGAGAGAGAGAAGGCGGTTGGCGGTTGCCTAGGGCTGGAGGAGGGAGAACAGGAAGTGGCCGTTTAATGGGCTCAGTGTTCTTTTTTGGGTGATAAAAATATTCTAAACTTAGGTTATGGTGAAGACACCCAACTTTGAAAATACAATAAAAACCATTGAATCATACAGTTTATATGGGTGAATTTTTATGGTACATTAATGTTGCTCAATACAATTGAGTTCCAAAAAATGAAATTCGATGACATTACAATACAGGGTTGTATCTTGGTTGAATTCTGGAACAGAAAAAGGCATCAGTGGAAAGACTGGCAAAACCCGAATACTGTCTGGAGTGAGCAATAGTGTTCATACTAAGATATTTGTACTAATGTTAATTTTTAAACAAATTAAAGGTTATGCAAGATGTTAATGTTATGAAAGATGGGTCAAGGTTACACAGGAGCTCTGTATCACCCTTGCAACTTTTCTGTAAACTTGAAATTATTCCAAAGTACAAGTAAAAAACAGCCATGACAAACCTTCAGTGCACGCGATGGAGAGAGACAGAGAGACATGCAGAGAGAAAGAAGGCGCGGACAAACAATCAGGAATGACACAGAGAGATTTAAACTACAAAACAGTGGCGATGTGACTGACACTGAGAACGGTGATGTGCCAGTGCTGGGCAAGGCAGTTTCCTGCATTGTCACCACCTGGCAGGTCTCTGAACTCGGGATGAGTTCCACAGTGTGACACAGTTCGAGATAAGAAATAGGCTCTTGGAGGGGCGACCTACAACCTGAGGGTCAGCGAGAGGAGAGAGTCTGTGGTTCACTGTCCTCCGTGGCTGCACGGCAGGTCATGTCAGCACCTGCACGGGGAGCCGGTCAGCGTGGGCAAGCAGGCTGCTGGGCAGATCTGGATTCCAGGGCTTAGTGTGTATAGCAGCTGCTGAGAAAGCCAGTTGCCCAGCACCTGGAGACCTAGGAAGGCTGTGGGAAGATGAGGACCCTCCTGGCAACAGAGGGGAGGTACCGGTCCCAGGGGAAGCTGAGTCTGAATGGGGGCCCTACCGCTGGGAGAAGGTGGGTCTTGTCCAGTTTTCCCAGAGTAAGCTCTCGTGGTCACATGGGCATGACTCTACTTGATGCGAATAACCAGTAAATTGCAAAACACATCAAATGCACAATTTCTTAGAAAAACATAACTTCACGAAACTACTCAAGAAGAAATATAACTTTGGTTGTTTATTACTTAAATCAGAAGGTTTAGCCCTGGCTGGTGTAGCTCAGTGGATTGAGCGTGGGCTGCGAACAAAAGGGTCACTGGTTCGGTTCCCGGTCAGGGCACATGCCTAGGTTGCGAGCCAGGTCCCCCATGAGGGCCACATGAGAGGCAACCACACACTGATGTTTCTCTCCCTCTCTTTCTCCCTCCCTTCCCCTGTCTTTAAAAATAAATAATTAAAATCTTAAAAAAGAGGAAGTTTAAAATCCACCCTCCTCCATCAAAAAAAAGAATAAAATAACACAACCCATTAAATCCAGATTTTTTCAGTCAGACCCAAACTTCAAAGAACAGATAAAAGTCATCTTAAGCAATGTGTTCCAGTCAACATGAGATGAAGGAACACTGCCCACCTCATTCTATGAAGTAAAATAATGCCGATGGCAAAACCAGACAGGGACAGAACAGGAAAGTAATAATTAAAGGCTAATCTCACTTCTAAATATAGCTGCCAAAATCCTAAATTAAATATTAGTCAACTGAATCCAGAAATGCCTATTAAAAATACATCGTTACTCAGCTGGATTCACCCTAGGAATGCAAAGATGGTTAAAATTAGAAAGCAAACTAATGGGATTTACCGTATTAACTAGTAAAAGGGGGAAACCGTTATGATCATATCAATAAGTATAGAAAAACTTCTGAGAGTACTCAGAATTGTCTCATAATTAATACCAATAGCAAACTAGAAGTAGAAAACAACTTCCTTAGCCTGGTAAATGGCAGCTATCAAAATTATAGGAATTTTCAAAATTATATAGCAGAAATTATAGGTAATTGTAAAGTGATGAAAACATTCCCTTTCAGAGCAGGGACACAATGATGTGTTCTATCATCATTTCCACTAGTGCAATAAGGCAAGAAAAAGAAATAAAAGTTGTAAGAATTTAAAAAGCAAAAACAAGAACTACAAAAGAATCTATAAACTACTAAGAAATAGAGGTTTATCAAGGTTGTTGAATGCAAAACAGGTGTAAAACCAGTAACATTGCTATTCACCAGTAACATTGCTATTCACCAGCAACAAAAATTATAAAACTTTTTTTTAAAGAATATATTTTTCAATGGCAACAATAAAATTAAGATACCCAGAAATAAACATAAGAAAAGATCCATAAGACTTTTACCAATGGAATTATAAAACTTTATTGAAGAACATGGTAGAATACATAAATAGATGGACGTATAAACCATATTTATTGGTGGGAAGATGAAATTTTATAGCAACAGCAATTTTCCCCAAATCAGTATAATTATAATAAAACTTCCAAACTGATATTTTTCAAAGCTTGACAAGATCATACTTAAATTCATACAGAAGATTAAAGCATGAAGAACAGCCAACTCTTTTTAAAAGAGGAAACATGGGCGGGGAACTGATTCTGAGAGACACTGTTAAGAAAACAGTGTGGTATTGGCCCAGAGAGTGACAGTTAGGCTAACAGAGTAGGACCGAGTCTAGAATTAAACTCATCTCTGTCTGAGAGTCACAGCATCTGAATGATAGGAAAAGGACAGCACCACTGGGGCGGAGACAAGTGACCAGCCCTGAGGAAAAGATGAAATCAGTCCAAACCATGGTCCATTCACAAATATTTTCCAGATGGCTTAATGACCTAAAGGCAAACAAAACTATTACATTATTGGAAAAAATATCCTGTGATGTTTTAGTGATATTTGAACATGCAATTATTTTCCAAACCAAACCCAATAAAGGAAAAATGGACATTACATTATATTAAAATTAAGAACTTGTTTTATAACAGAAAGCATGAGATACAAAGTGAAAAGACAGGCCGCCATCTCAGGGAAGATATCTACCATGTATATAACCAATATAATTCAAAGATAAAAAATAAAGAACCCAAGGGAAAAATGATGACAAGTGTGAACAAGCAATACCCAGACCATACCCCGATGTCCAGTAACCTAGGAAACTACACTCACCAACACGCCCCTTTTTTAGTCGTTTGTACTTCCTCCTTTGCCAGCTATCTAGTGGTGTTCCCTTGTAACTTTTTCTGTTTTCTGTGTATTTTCTAACTGGTGTGTGGGAGTTCTTCATGTTCTGAACTTGCTCTTTTGACCTGGCTATTCTGACCTCACAATGCGGACCCTGCTGTTTTTTCACCTTGTTCCTGAGAACACGTTTTTTATTGAACTTTTTAAATTAAATATGACTGACATACACCTGTAATGAATGCTTTTGGTGTTTTAAGAAATCTGTCTACCCCAAATTCACAAAGATATCGCCCTATGTTTCCTTGCAAGCCTTTAGATGGTCACTCTTACGTTCAGTTACATGGTCTACTTCGAATTATTTCGTGTGTGGTGTGAGGTGTGGGAGGAGGTTCATATTCCCCCACTTAGGCAGGCAGTAGTTCCAGGACCTTTGACTTCCTTTCTCCATTGAATTGCTTTCGTGCTTTGACCAAAAACCAATCGACTATACAAGTGTGCGTTTATTTCTCGACTGTCTTGTTCATGGATCTTTACTCCCTTGGTTTTTACAGCTTTGTGGGAAGTCTTGTAATTAGCTAACATCAAGACCTCCAACTTTGTTAACTTTCAATATCGTTCTGGCTGTTTTCGGTCTTTTACATGTAAATTTTAGAGTTAGTTTATCAGTTCCTACAAAAATCCTACTAGAATATAAAAAAGTTTTATTGAGATATAATTCACATACCATACAATTCACCCATTTAAGTGTACAAGTAAAGCATGAAATTCAAGCATACAATCCAAAGTGTTTAATTCAGGCAATGATTTTTGGTATATTTATTAATTTTTAAACATTGTAGTAGAACACATGTAACATTAAACTTGCCATTTTAATCATTTTTAACGAAACAATTCAGCGGTGTTAGGTACATTTACACTGCAGCAACAACCAGCACCAATACCTAGTTCTGCAGCCTTTTCATCATCCCAAACAGAAATTCTTCAGCTAGTAAGTGGTAGCTCCCCATTCCCCACCTCCCAGCGCCCAGTAATCTCTATTCTACTTTCTGTCTCTATGAATTTGCTTATTCTGGATATTTCATATAAATGCAACCACACAATATTTGTCCTTTGGTGTCTGGCTTATTTCCTTTAGTATAATGTTTTCAAGATTCATCCATGTTTAGCATGTGTCAAAACATCATCCTTTTTTCACGGCTGAATAATCTGCAGTTTGTAGAAACCATGTTTTGTTCATCAGTTCATCTGCTGATAGGTACTTGGGTTGTTTCCACCTTTTGGCTATTGTGAACAACGCCGCAATGAATATCGGCGCACGAGTGTCTGTTCAAGTCCCTGCTTTCAGTTCCTTCGGGTCCATGCCTGGGAGTGGGATTGCTGGGACATATGGCAATTCTAGGGCTAACTTTTCAAGAAACTGCCAGACCGTTCCCACGTAGCTGCTCCATTGTACATTCCTCCAGGCAATGCACACGCGTTCCGATTTCTCCACACTCTCACCAACGCTTGCTAGTCTTCGTGTTCTGTTTTTCCTTAGTCATCTTACCAGGTGTGAAGCGGTATCTCATTGTTGCTATGACTTGCATTTCTCCAAGGACTCATGATGTTTGGTACCTTTTTGTGTGTTTACTGGTTATTTATATATAGTTTTGGAGAAATGTCTATTTCTCTTTTGCCCATTTTTAAATAGGGTAGTTTGTCTTTTTGTTGCTGAGTTAAACGTGTTCTTTGTATATTCTGGATACACGCCCCTTGTTAGATACATGGTTTGCAAATATTTCCTCCCATGCTGTAGTTTATATATTCACTTTTGGACAGTGTCTTTGATGTACAAAACTTTTTAATATTGACGAAGTCTAATTTATCGACTTTTTCTTTTGTGCTCATTCCTATGGTGTCATATCTATGTGCTACTTATTTTTAATGGGATTGTGCTGAATCTTTAGACTAGCTTTGGAAGAACTGACATTGTAATATTATTAGTTATAACAAATATTTATTTGGTCTTCCATTTCTGGCACAGAGACCCTAAAGTCCTTGAAATTTCCTAACTTAAAAGAGTAATAAAGGCATCTTGATATTCATAATGAACCTCTTTCAACCACACCTAAGCTTGTTAATGAGGGGGCTTTTGGAAAGCACCTAAGGATGATGGCCGGTTGCTAGGAACACAGCCATGTGTTCGAGGGGTGAAATTTTTAGTCCCCACCCCTAACCTCCAGGACGGAGAATTGGTGATTGAGCTCAGTCTCCAATGACCGATGATTTTATTAGTCCTGTCTGTGTAGGGCTGAGCCCTAAGCCTGTGGAATCTGATACTATCTCAAAGTAACAGAGTCAGGATTTAACTGAATTGACTTTAGGACTCCATTCGGCATTGGAGAACTGCCCAGTTGTGTGAAAACAAAAAAACAAAAACACGTGTCGGAGACATCCTATCACTATCAGATCTGCTAATTCATGAACATAGTAGATCTTTTAAAGTTATCTTAGGACTTCTCTATCTTGTCCCAGACTCGGCCTAATCTACTGCTAATTATCTTCAAAAGACCCCACCTATTAATATTCCTCTGGGGGTTGGAGTTCCCACACGTGCACTTTGGGTGTTCACAAACACGCAGTTCACAACAGCGATGCTCTCTCCCAGTGCCCCAGTACACAGTCCTGGGGAACCCCAGGGGGTACCTACTCGAGAGCACAAGCCCACTGCTATGGTCAGAGGCAGTCCCACCAGAGCTCAGAGTGGCAAAGGGACAGTCACGCTGAGAAATGAGCGTGCAGAAGAAGGAGAGAGGAAATCAGGGCAGAAAAATATAATAGATGCCTTCTGAAGTGGGGCCGGAGGGCTCCTCTGGAAAGTGCCAGGTCCACCCTAATGCGCAGTTAGCTCTTCTCCTGGAATCTTCTAGCTGGGAGACAGCTGTGAAGTATCCTAGCTCTATGGCTGAGGTAAGGAGAGGCAGTGTCTCCGTTGACTGGAAACATGATTAGGTGGAAGTCTTTTCCTTGGAGGCAGCAAGACATTCCGTGCAGAGGCGGGAGCCTGTCCTAGGGGCAACAGTGAATCCTCCGTGAGGTCAGGGGCAAGTGGCCCAAAGAAGAAAATGCATACTCAGCAGGGAAAGTCCAGGCATGACGGAGCTATACTTCCCTTTATGACAGTAACGACTATTAATATGACCGCCACCGCCATTCTTGGAATTCTTCCCCTGTGCTCGACACTTCCTGATCTGAGGTTTTGGCCACATTTATCATGACCTCTGCAACAGATGGCGTCTTTCAGCTCTATGAGCCAGTGATTCTCTCTTCATACTAAGGAAGTCAAGGATGTGGGATTCCACAGAACTCTCCGTGTGATGGAGAGGGAGAGAGGGTCCCAAGTCGATCCCACACACGCCCCAATAGAGCGTTGGGCTCCCACGGGTTTCCGCAAGCAGAATCCTGAACGGCCTTACAACAAACCCTCCCTGAATACACTGAGCGCTGCATTCCCGCATCCGCCGCGGCTGCAGCTGGGTCTGACCAGCATAAGCTCATTCCGAACGACAGCTCTATTGCCCAGCAATTTCACTCGGGCAGCGAAGGGGCTGACATCTCATTTCCAGACTCACAGAAGCACAGAGAAAGAACCCTTTCAGCTCCTCAGATGGAGTGCAGCCAATTCATGTGCAAAATTCCCTCGTTGCTGAGGCTTTCTGGCTTCCTCTGCTAGGATGACAGCCAGCCAGCCGGTCCAGAGAGCTTCTTTTTCCACCTTTCCATCGGTTTCAGATGTGCTGGGCAAGTCAGGAGGTCTCACACGGGTGCTCAGTTTTGCCCGTTAGCCATAAACGAGTGCAACGCTTACAGGGTGTATACAATGGGTTGAGTAATATTTTCGTGTGGGTAAAAGAACGGAAGCTTATGAGTGAAAAAGTAACCAGTGGGGGGGGAAAGGGAAGTGTGGTGAGATTAAGTTAAAAATTTAATGGAAAGCAAATGTCATTACAAGTAGCACAGGCTGGCGAGCCACCAACACTATACAATGCTTTTTGACTTTGGTTTTCGAAAACCCGTCCCGCCCTGCCCTGTTTTAAAATAAGAAGATAGCATGGCTATGAACCAGAAGTCAAGCAATATGGTAAAGTAAAAAGAGAAGAGTAAAATAGAATTGACATCCACTTAAAAGTAAGCATCACTAACTTCAGGTGAATATCATTCCTGATTTTTTTCAACACTCCTGATTTCTTTTCTTTGGTGATAAAATGGTATGGGATATTTTTTATAAACAGAGACATACTTATTTTTATTTATCATGTCATTTTGCTTGTATTTAAGATAAGGAAATAAACTCAAACAATTACTAAACTTAAAGTATTTCTTTATCCTAACAGGTATTTATTTAAAAATCCATTCAAGTTTTTTTTTAATTACCAAAAAAAATAAGATTATTATGTTTTTCTTTTCCTTTCTGCGGTAATATCAACTCTGTTACAAAAACGAGATTGGCACTCTTATAGCACCCCCCCACTCCCAATTTACATCAGGTTATTCAGGTTTACACTATTTGTAACTTGCACCCATGACTATAATTCCCAGCTCAGTCTTAGGTCTTTGCAAGTTCAATGCTCCCACCAGTCCTTTTACTACAGGCTTCTCCATTATCGAGTTATTCGAGTCATCTCTCCAATCAAATGGCTTCCTTAAGAAGGGCGCATGGGCGCTTAAGTGTACCTGGCATTGTATTTGACAGCTTGGCTGCCAATAATATACTTAAGTCACTTTTTTCCTACTCAGAATGCTAGATCCATTCCTCCATTGTTTCCTGTCACTAAATCTTGTGGAAAGGAAGGTTCAGACCCCTTGGTGACTTGCATTTCCTGCCCAAACAGAGGAGAATTCTCTTTCCATTCTTTTTGCCCACTCACTTTACCAAGATGTGTTCTGGTGCCACGTGCTTCCTGTCAGATTTCCTAGAACATAGGGCACTTTTTCAATCTGAAGGTGAACTTCAGCAAACTTTTCTTTATCTTTCAATACTTCCTTAGTTTCTTTTTTTTGTTACCAATTACACATATGTTAGACTATCTTTGTCTTGCTATAACTACCCTCTCAAGAATTAATTTAATCTTAAAAAAATTCTTTACCCACTAGTCACTCAAGTCTTTTCTTGTTATCAATTCTGTGTTCAACCATGTTTCTATTACTAATTCATTTATTCATTCTATAATAGGGTTATTTTGATCACATTGTTTCCATTAACTGCCTTTTTATCTTATTCCCTTGTTCAATCAGCTCATATTACGAGCTCTCGTTTCACTGAATTCACGCTCTTTGGAAGTTCTGTGAGAGCACAGTACAACCTTAGGAACTTTGCTTCTCAGATGAGCTCTTCTTCCCCATCAGTTGCATCTGCTCATCACTCCATCCCCTCTGCTGGCTGTAGCACATTTATGCAGCTGCCTGGTCATTTTATTTAAACTTGCTCCTGTTTAAGACCATTTGCCCTGTTCAGACCATTTATTTTCATAGCTATCACAGCCAGAGCCATGTAAAGCAGCCAAACCCGAGCCCTTCACGGGAGGGAGGAGGAACCCCGTACAGAGGCTTTTGTTCCAGGGACCGGACTCTGCTCTGTCTTCTGATGTTTGCATCGAGTCCTGCAGCGCAGTGAATTCCAAATGCAGAGGAGACATATCCACCATATCACAGGGAGAAGATTCTCGGGATTTAGGTGTTTCTCTTAATTCAGGAGCGAGCAGGGTTATTTTGTCCTGTTTCACCCGTCTCTCCCCAGCAACACTCCCTCCTCCGACATGCACCCGCGAACACACACACCAGCCCCGCTCAGAGGAAGGAAGAGATGGGGCTGCTCGTCCTGCCCAACTCTGAGGCTTTAATGAGAATTCTGGACTTTGCAAATTCCCCCAGTGTGAGGCAGGCTTAGGGGCTCTCTTCATTCTCACTGGGCAGTCTGGTCCTTTTCTTCCGGGACTGTCCTTTGAAGTTTAAAGCACAGTGACAAGGGCTCCTTCCCTTGCTTCACTGCTGGTGAATTTAAGTGGTTTTCACTTCCTAAGTTTTAACATATTTTGATAGTTCATTTTGTAGGCTTTAGGGGAGGGAAGTTCTGTGATGTGGACTTACTTATCTTAACAAACTACACAGAAATCTTTGAGAGAAATGCTTGATAAAATACTTTAAAAATAAGTTTATTATAACTAACGAATATAAAATCTGACAGATGTTTTCAAACATTTTTGCAAAAAAAGTGAAACCCTCCCTCGTTCCCCCTCCCCACAAGTTACAGAATGAGAACTTGGACAGAGTGGTACATGAAACACTAAACAGGAAATCTTCATTCGCTGATTGGTCCTCAAAGGCCCCAACACATTATGTTCTAAGTAAAGGTCCACCAAAATTAAGAAATCAACAAACCACTTGACACTTGCATTCTCTTGTCATCATGATGTGGAGGGACAAGCACAGGTAACGAAGACAGCCTGCGACAGACGTTCCAAGTGCACGGATCTATGAGACCACCGACATTTGGGACAAGAATACTGCGGGTGGAATTCAACATTGATTTAAAAAATGAACCCGAGGAAACCTATGTTACATTGTAGCCTTTGGCATCTGGTCTAACGTGTTTCTTCTGTACAGAGACATCATTTCGTTCGATCTCTTAACCAGATCAAACCGGCCTGAACACATGTCCTGCCCGACACAGATCGTCCACAGCCAATTTCACATGAGGTAGTTGGGCTGTTTACTGACATTCGGGTGAAGTTGTCATGACGCGGGGGACTCAGACCAAACGCACTGGGAGGCTGGCTCATGAGCCGTCTGGGAAGCAACAGAAATTACTTCTAGCTCACCCACCTAGTCATTCCTGCCTTCATGTATACCCACAAAGAGACAGGCATGCAGGGGTCTGTGCGGGTGAGACCAGCTTTGCAAGGGAGACCCCCGTCCCAGGTGGCATCTGTTTATAAAGCCCAGGGAGAAAATACTGACCACACCTTAAAATACAGGTAACAGAGGATGTGCTTAAAACAAGCAAGATCTCTTTCTTGTGTTCTCACGAGTTAGCTGAAAACAGGTGTTCACTCTGAAAAAGAAGTGACTCTAAGGGTAACCAGAGAATTTTGGGACATTTGCATCACTGAGTAGTGGTGTGTGTGCCCCTTTTCATGAAAGGCTGTACATGGACGGTGCAGGACAGAGATCAATGCCTGCATCAGCAGTCCTGTTGGTGACCGCGTAGCTGTGCCTCGGGGCGCCCTATGCAGCGGTGCTTGGAGACGCCATGCAGACGGCTGCTGTGCACAGGAGCACAGACTGCAGCAGGATGCACAGGAACGGTCACAGATGGGTTGATGAGCAGTGTGCGCATGCAGCTGTTGGAAGGACCCCTAACGACCTTGTGCTAGATAAGCAGTCTTAAAATCCCGTCAGACAGCTAGTGAGTATTTTGTCATTATTGTGAAACCCCTGAGTAAGCAACTGCGGGTTACAAACAGACGCCCAGAAGCAGGACATCTCTCTCAGTAACGAGCCCTACGCACGCGTCCTAGGACGCAGGTGTACCGCACACCAAAGTCCGTGGGCGGGCTGTGCTGGTCACAGAGCTGCCGAAAGCTGGTGCTCTTTGGCCAGACGCGTCAGCTCAGGTAGCAGAACAATGGCTTAAAACATACTTTACTTATAAATGCTGAATCTGAAAGTATAATAACGGTTGACAGTTCACCTTGAAAGGAAATGAACCATGAGGGTGGGGGAGCTGAAGAGTTGTAAACCCTACGACTAAAATCACAAGCAACCGACTTTAGCCAGGGATTCTGAAATGCACCGTCGTGTCACCGACTTCTTGTAGGACAGGATATAATAGTTCGGTAGAAAACACACACACATAGTGTTCCTTCAGAAAGTTTCCAAAATGTCTCACATCATCTTAACTGCTCCTGACTCTCCGGCGCTCTGGCACGTATGAGTCCCACAATCAGACTAAATTTCCTTAATAAGATACCCCTCACTTTAGCTCTTGTACTCACTTCAAATTGAATAAAGAAAAATGTACTTTATTGAATGGTCCCCATCACATTTTTTTTAAATAAAAAAACTTTTCCAAAAATATAAAAGGGAAAGCATTAACTTTTCGGACATACATGTAAACACAACTAATAATTAAGAGAGAAGACTGCAAACTTGAACAGTCTGATGAACACAGCCTTTCCGAGCCAACCCCCGACGTGACCTGCTCGCTGTTCCGAGCCCCACGTCTAGAACTCCCTGCAGAGCTGGATATCATCCCCACCCCCAGCAAAACGGCATCCCTCCAACGTGACCTTTTTCAGCAGGACTGGAGATAAGGAGTCGAGCGCCTTCAAAGGACAACACGGCTGCCATGGCCCACAGGACTGGGTTCCATCAGACAGACTGACACGCTGCCCCACTCTGCCTCCCCCAGCACCAAGCCTGGCTTCTCCTTGGGGAGGGGTGTGGATGCGAGGCAGCTGTGTGCGGGAAGCGCCCTGGAACGAGTCAGCCAAACCCTGCTGACTGCATCTCCCCATACCTGGAAGTCACGTTACCTTTTCCCTCCGGATTTCCCTAAAGGCTGCTCCTGAAAAGGGACCCTGAGACTTTTGAGGAATGAGAGCAGGATGCCTGCCTTCTCGGAGCTCCCCTCCAAGCTGGCGAAGAGCCCAGGTGCCTGGACACCTTGGCAGGTTATGGAGAGAAAGCCTTACCATCTTTTCTCTCTGTCCCCTTCTGAGACACTGACTGCAACTTAGCACGAATTAGGACGTGGACTAAAGCAGAGAAGAAAACACTGTAGATCCGGGAGGAAGCTCTGCCTGGGCCCAGCCTCCAGGTCAGGCTGACCTTACTGTCTAGTACGAGGATCAATCTCTAGTTCTCTTTATCGAAGGGCTCTCAGAGCTGCACACATCTGAGGCAAACTTAATACGCTCCAGGGAGGAAAACGCCTAACAAGACACATTGCCCCTTTCTGTAGTGCTGGAAAAAGGGTGAGGAGAAGATGGAACTTATTCAAATTATCCTAACATGGGTTCCCAATGATCCCAGATAATCTCAAACCCTTCTTCCCTGGAAAACCGAGTCGGCTACACCAGCCACACCTATATAAATGTGAAACGGCCATGCTGAGCAGCTTTCTTTGTGTGTGTTCACAGCTTCAAGGGCAAATGAGGTATATTCCGGGGGCCCACTTCCGCCCCACATGAGCTCACCTGCGGCGGCAGGGAGCACCAGCAGGTGGTGAGAGGGTCCTGCTTCGCAACACTCAGTTTCCTGGTTGCATCCCCTCCCAAGGACGGGATGTCTGATGTGTCTTCACTCAAGGCACAGGCAAAGGCGGGCTGTTTTTTCCAGCTACGTCAAGGGCAGGAGCCCCTTGGGCCGCCCTCATTTGCACACCAGCCAGAGAGGGAGAGCCACACTGACTACTCGAGGGAGGGGAATGAGCAAACACACACCCCTTGGAGATGCCAACAGGAGATGCCAACAGGAAGTGCTAAAATACAAAATAATCAGTGTCGTCTTAGCATCGTTTTTCTCTCCAGCCTTAAAACATTTGATGTTGCTTTTCTATGTTTTAGCTTTTTCCGAAAGTCCCTATGTGAGCAGAGTAGGTGCTTCATTAATTTGGGCTAAATGAATGCCCCTTTGTCTAAAGACGGATGGAAGGCAAAACCAACACTGCTCCCGACATCATCCTCTCTGTCTAAGGAGGGGCTGCCTCTGCCGTCGGACCAGCATCCTCTGGGGCTGCTCAGGCAGCCCTCACCTGTGCTCTGCAAAGGAGCTCACCTTCTACCCTGGGGAACCCCTCCCGGTGGAAATGCCCTTCCGGCCACTCGGAGGAAGAAGCCTCTCATAGGGAAGGCCTGTGGCCCCTCTCCCACGCCTTCTTGGTGATGTGGCCTCCTGAGACCAGGGCCACAGTCCCCATGTCACTCTCTCCAGGTGAACGCCTACACGAGGTGGTTTTATGACAGGCTGACATCACAGCAGTCAACCGTGGCCCAGTCCACAAGCTCGTGAGACTGACAAGCAGCGGCATTTGGCTTGCTGTGCATGACTGGCGACTAAACCACGGCGGCTCTGAGAGCGCGTGGGGAACCACGGCGCCTGCCTGCAGCCCCAGCTGGGCGCCATGCTGGTTCGACAAAGAAGGCTGCCGAGTAAACCTGGTCCTTCTCCTTCTCCCTTTAACTGTTTTGCATCCACAACCGCCTCTTCCTCTTTGAAAAAAGGACACATCATTGAGTTCGTGCAGAGGACTGGATATTCTGTAAACTGGAATTTAATCTCATGGTTCTTCAAGTCTCCGCGCACAAGAATCACTTGGCAAGTATTCGAGTGCAGAGTCCTGAGTCCCACCCAAGTGATCTGGTTCTGCAGGTCAGGGCGAGGCCCAGGAATTTGCTTTCTGAACAAGCACTCCACATGCTTTTGATGCAGGTGGTCCGGACCCCACCTGCTCCTCTGTTTGGAGGCTGTGTCATGGTGAGCACATAAATCCCTCACCTTTGAAATCGGGTTACAATCCCTGAATGTCACGGCTCTGCTGTGCAGCCCCCTTGCGACAGGCATGGGAAAGCACGGGAACTGGAGTGGGCGCTGGAGGACACCTGCACCCACAGGCTCACATCGCCCACGGCGCCACGGAGGAGGAGGTTCTCCGAGGAACGCCGAGGGCCGGCAGACCTGACATTTCAACGGCTTCCGCAGAGGGGCTCCGCTCCCTCCAGATCTTCAGTCTAATTCTGAGGGGACGGAAACACTGGCTATGAGTTGTCGTCCTCGGAACAGAGTTTGCTCACCTGCAGCTGGGGTTTGGGCGGCCTGTTAAAACTCAAAGCCAAAAACAAGAGAAAACAGTCCCAACAAATTCATTCGTCAAATCTGCTCTTATAACTTGCCGTGCAAGTAGCTACAACAGCTAGGATTTGGTTTCCAGGAGGCCCTTTGAACTGAAATATATAGCACCTTGATTTTTAAACACGTAAAACACATACAAGCATTTGAAAACTTATACATAAAAGCACTAGGCTTCGCCTCCTCCTCTCCACGCCCCCAGGCAAGGGAGGGGAGGGCTGAAGCTGCTGCCTGGAGAGAAGTGGGGTGATGACACACGCAGCAAGCTCGGGTCCCTGAAGGCAGCGGCGCCGGCCCCGCGGACGTCATACCACCTCGTCGCTCTCCAGTCCGTGCACCTCGTATAAAGTGTCCAGGATCGCCAGCTGCTTCTCCATGGCAGGGAGGTAGAGGCTGAGGTCCCTCTGCATCCCGGCACTGAAAGCTGCTTTCTGGTGGTCGCCCTCCTTTATGCTTAACGCGGCCACAAAATCTTCATAGGATGGCGCCGCCCTCAACGCGAGCTGCAAAAGAACGGCCTGTCAGAGTGTGCAACATACCACTCGCACACTTTCCTCTTATGCACGAGTGCATGTGCGAACACACACACACACAGCTGAGCAGAGCAAAAGAAAAAAATGGGAATATACCCTTTGAATTCATGGACTCTAAAATTTTTTTGAAGCACCAAATCAAAATAATTTTAAGGCTGGAAGAAGCATGTGTGTGCTCGGGCCATCTTGAGGATGAATAACGCCTTTAAGTCAGGGAACAGAGAGAACAAGTTTAAGAAAAGCTCCCTTCATTCACAGTGGGATCTGGAGTACTGCCCTTGAACCGTCAGAATCTACCTGTGTGCACGCTGCTAGCACAGTCCTCGTCCCCACCTGGCTGGCGTTCCAGAGCACCTCCCTCCTACTGGGGCCTCACCTTCACGCCCGTGTTTCTTTGCATGTCTCCTATTCCCCCCACGTGGATACTGTTTGCTCTGCACTCCTGGTTGACTGCTTTCTAAAAAAGAAAGGAGCTCACACTTGTTTGTGTGTGCACTGTGTGCTTTAATGCGTATCTGCATGGGAACCCTGCAGAGTTTCTTTCCCTGTTTTACAGATGAAGGTCGTATCGCTAATGAGGGACCAGGTGAGGGCCTGAGGGGGGGACCGCCTCTGTGCTCCGTCAACCACACCCTCACACCGCATCACCTCCCCGACAGCAGATTTCGGGGCCTTTTAGAACCCCCTTCCTTTGCAGGCCACCGTTCCCTAAGCTCGCTTAAATCGGCCGCCTGGTGTCCACTGGGTCGGCTCTGCTGAAATCTAGGGAGACTTTTTAGAATCCTGAATTATCATGCTACAGTTTCTTTCTGGAGTACCCTTATCCTTTGAGTTTGAAAGCCTTGAGAATCAACTCCCCCCACCACACTCACAGTTTTTGCAACTGGAGAGGGGCTGGCAGTTAGCCCGCACCGGTCCCAGCACAGGGAGGGCGGGTCCCAGCACAGGGAGGACGGGTCCCAGCACAGGGAGGGCGGGTCAAGAAGACCTGGGCTCGACTCGCGAGCCCTTCCCACGTTAGCTTGAGGGACCAGGCAACATGCATCACCTCCTAGAACCTCAGTGTCCTCGTCGGTGGCAGAGAACAGACACCACTTCCCTTAGGAAGGGCTAATGGGGTACGTGCTCGTGTGGCGTACTTAACCCACTGCCAGGCACGCTGTAAATACTCAGATAACGGCAGGAGCACGCGGGAGAGCAGAGAATGAAGAGAAGGCCGTTACCCGAGTTAGGATGTGAGAAAACCTCCCAGAACTGAAGGATACAGGAGTCCAGACTTAAAGACCCGCCCCAATGCTCAGCGTGATGAATGCCAAAGGCCAAAAGGGGAAGGTCATAAAATTTCAGAATGTGGGGATAAAGAAACGATCCTGAAAGCATCCAGAAGAGGATGAGGCACAGTTTATAAAAAACGGAATTAGAATGACATTAAATTTTATAATAGTAAGAGTGGAAAATGGAGGACAATAGATGTATGCCTTCAAAATTCTGAGAAAAAATTATTATTAACCTACAATTCTATGCCGACCAAAGCCTCAGTCTAGGGAAAAAAGGGCGGACTAAAGACACGTTTGGGCACGCAGGCTCTCAGAGCGTCGGCTCCCTGTGTCCTCCCTCAGGGAGCTGCGGAGAGGGGACGGATCGCACCGAGGCACAGGACCTGGGAACGGAATTAGGGTGAGGGGGGTTCGATGCGGAGAAACCTGTGAGGAAAATCCTGCGGCAACGACAGCACAACAGGCCTGAGTAACTCATCACGCTGGAATGTGAGTTTAGGAAGGTCTGAAATGGACGTCTCCAAGGAGAACAACAACGTAATTCTACACTTGTGCGTTCAGTCGGAGTGACGGTGATTTAGAGATCTCCCGGTGCAGGGGGAAATGTAAACCGTGTAAGAAAGAACGACGGAGGAGAGCCCACAGAATTTTGGGTCGCCGTCACCA